>CM060089.1:15521399-15807932 GCA_030522485.1 Stenchaetothrips biformis | reverse complement strand
TGCTCTCCGAACGAGGCATCCATTCATGGGGTCAGACAACGTTCGCCGCCTGCGCCGCGGTCTTCTGGCCCACTGTGCGGAGGTGGCCCAGCTTCGTGGACGAACAACGCTTGGAGTGTCCTTGAAAAACTGTGCCGTTTGTTTGTACCGTCGCAGACAGCCATCAAGAACCATCCAGTTGACCACGGACTACGCAGCGACTGTGAGGGGCAAACCGCCACTGTCGCCGGCTGGGGCCCCGGACAGTGTCAGTAAGGACGTCATGCGAACCGTGACGTACTGTTGTCGCACAGTGGGAAGGTGATGATGTTGGGGGTTGCAGACGGCTACCTGATGTACGTGTCGCAGCCGTCATGTTCCACACGCGCTGCAAGCGCTTCTCGGCCAACACGTGCGCGACTACGTCATGTGCGGCGACGGCGAGGGCACAGTGGGCGCGTGCGGGGTGAGTTACCAACCTTGACTGCCCTTTATTTTTATTACGAGTATTTGATTAATGACGTTGAAAACGGCAGAGCTCCTTCAAAATTACATCCCATAAAGGTTTTTTTTTTTAAATAACAAAAATTTTTGTCTAGTCTGACGCGGGTGGCCCACTGTTCGTGGGACGACGGCAACGGCACCTTCACCCAGATCGGCATCTTCTCGTTCACCTCGGACCTGGGCTGCGACTGGGGCTACCCCAGCGCCTACACCAGGGTGACGGCCTTCGTCGAGTGGGTCGCGGCCAAGACGGGCATCCCCGTGCCACCGCCCCTCCCACCACCCCGCCCCCACCACCGCTGCCACCCCCCCCACCGCTGCTCCCACCCGCCCCACCACAGCTGCTCCCACCCCCCCCACCCCCGCTGCTCCTACCCGGCCCACCCCCGCTGCGCCCACCCCCGCCCCCACCCCTGCTGCTCCCACCCCCGCCACCCCTGCTGCTCCCACCCCCGCCCCCACCCGCTGCGCCCACCCCCGCCCCCACCATCTCCTCCTTCATTTCACTCTGACTCTCTCGCACACTCCTGAACGAAACACCCCATTGTAAGAGCGAGAGAGATAGTGAGAGAGAGACAGAGCGACGAGGTCCGCTCGACTTGTGGTTGCGTTCGCGCGGATCGCTGGGTGACGCGATTACCTTGTATTATTTATCCCTCTTATCTCGCTAAGCCCGCCTGACCCAGTCCACCTAATCCATCGTTAGAAGGCACGGGCCATGGCGCCAACGAAGAACAAGTCACAACTGAGACTGATATCAAAATCTGTTTATTTCTATAGAAAATATTTTTAAAATAAAAAAAAACCATCACAATCATCATCATTTACTGTTTTTTTTTTTTTCGTTTTTTTAATAAAAAAAAATTAGTGTTAAAAAAATATAATTAACAAAAAACCGTCGCGTTTGTTTACTTTCGGATGGAGATGCCGGTCTTGTCGCTGATCCACTCCAGGTAGGAGGTGACGCGCGTGAAGGCGGACGGGTAGCCCAGGTTGCAGCCGCGGCTGCTGCCGAAGGACACGATGCCGATCTCCACGGCGGCGCCGTCGATGGTGACGGTCAGCGGGCCGCCGGAATCACCCTGTCGCCGACACGGTCGTCATTCCCAGAGTGCAAACACAACAACAACAACAACAACAACAACAACAACAACAACAACAACAACAACAACAGCAACAACAGCTCTACAGTGGGGCGGAAGACCGGTGGAGGTAGTGGTCAAAATCCCGGACGGGTTTTGAGCTCCAGTGTCGCGAAATAGGACTCGAACGGGAAGTTGTGACCCCACCAATGGATTGTTCTCCGAACGAGGAATCCATTGTAGGGTCACACCACGGTGGTTTCGAGCTCCATTCAGTGACTCTGGAGCTGAAAACGCGTCTAGGGTTTTGACCGCCTGCGCTGCCGGTCTTCTGGCCGCTGTGCGCGCCCTGCGGTGTACTGAGTTGCACGAGCCCCTGGGTCCGGACCGTGAGCCGCCGGCCGTGCACAGCACAGTGGGCTTGACGATGGAGCCGTAGGTCTTGGCGCACTCGACGTTGGCGATGACGTTGAGGGTGACCCAGCGCAGCACGGGGCTGATGGAGGGCGCTGCACGGCAGGGACGCAGCAGATAGGACCCCAATGAGTTGCGGGGTCGGATGTCACATGGAAGAGACCCAGAAAAGCGAAAAATCGTCCTGAGCTGGCGCAGCTGGGAGCAACCAACCAACCAACCAACCAAGGCGCAGCGAAGGTGGCGAGCGGTTCGGCGCGCCGCGGCGCTAGGCCACCCATCCGACGCGCCTTCCTCCACGCGTTGCCAAACACACGGTGGGACCGAGTCCTGGTTTCCGTTGGTCTGAGACTGTTTAACTAAAAATAAATTAAAAAAAATGGAACTCTACACCCCCTCCCCAGTCTTAATGGGGAGGCCTCCTGCTTTACTTCGGTGTTCGGGATGGGAACCGGTGCTATCAGGTAACTGGGGTTAATCCGATCCAGCGACTTCGATATCGTACGCCGGGGGACCCAGTAGGACCCGAGGACGCCGACACGCCTCAAACATGGGCAGAGTAGGAGTAAGGCAGAGACGATAGCGAGACAGAGAAAGAAAGAGAGAGAGAGTAGTTTTGGGAGCTTTTGTTTGCGCAGGCTGGTCGGTACCCAAATGGTACACCGCTGTCCGGCGCTCCCAGACCCGAACATGCAGTCAGTGGGCCAGCTTCAAAGGACTTATCAACTCCATCCGACGAATCGGAATGGACCCACTCGCGACCAATCTCGAGTGGCTGGCTCGATCGGGGATCGAACCAGTGCCGAGGCAAATCCGCCGAAGCGGACTGCTTTTTAGACACCCGGGTGTAATGGCCTGGATTGAGCCTAGACCACTACACCACCCTGACTTGCACGTCTGCCGAGTGTTGGACGACGGTTTTGAGTTGCAGTGGGAGGAGGCCAGTCGAAAAATGAAAGGAAGAGTTGGGATTCGATCCCCGAATCTTACTGTCGGGGTCGGGCGCCTCAACGCCCTCAGCCACCACGGCTCATGTTTGACGCCGATTGAGGCGGGTTCTTGACGTGACAATGAGCAGCGGTCAGAGATAAAAGTTGTGATGATTTAAGATTTGAACCGCCGATCCGCGTATCGCGAAACCGACACGTCGACACCTGCAGTCACCACGGCATATGATGGAAACTGCGCATCGCTGTGGCTTTGAAGCATACTGGGAGGGCAGTGAAAAATAATAAATGTTTTATGTTGAACCTGGGACTGTAGACCACGGCTCGCTCATCTGGTTTGTTAGCCGAGAAACCATGTAGAGGCTTCGAATCTAACTATGGCCAACAAAGCTGATGTGAGCTGTGTCTCCACGTCAACTGCGATGGCTGAGATTTTTGCGGCATCGGTCCTCATGAGTGGGGACGGGCGATCGAATCCCCACGTTCCTCACCTTTTTTCGACTGACTTACCCAGGGGTCAGCGCGAGGCCAACATCGCAGACGCATCTGCACCAGACCCTCAAGTGCGAGAGAGACAGAGAGACTGCATACTCACACACGTGTTGGTGCCGTAGCGGCCGTAGCCACTGAGCGTGGCCTTCTGGCCGCGGAAGGTCTCCTGCCTGGCCTGGCTGAAGGACGGCAGCAGCACGGGCCGCACGTACGCTGCGGGGAGAGGGGTTTACTTCACGCTCAGTGGGCCAGAGGACCGTTGGGGGCGGGTGGTCAAAACCCCGGACGCGTTTTCAACTCCAGAGTCGCTATAAATGGGACTCGAACCGAACGTGCGACCCCACTAATGGGTTGCTCTCCGAACGAGGAATCCATTGGTGGGGGGGGGGGGGGGGGGGCACTCGTTCGGTTCGATTCCTGTTTAGTGACTCTGGATCTGAAAACGCGTCTAGCGTTTTGGCGAGACGTACGCGTCCAAGACGTGATGCCGCCGGCAGGCAGCTTCAAGACCGGAGATGTCGTTCAGGATGGCGTCCCAGGTCGAACTTTTCGTGGACGTAGGCCTCCCTGGTGACGTACGTCAGCCTGTTGGCCTCGCTCATGTCCGCCGTGAACAGGGACCCGAGCACGATTCGGAATAGGCGGAACCTGCAGCGTGCCGCGTGGAAGATCACGGTTTTACAGAGCGTTCTATTCAACTCAAAACAGTCGTCTCTTGAGTGAATATTCCAGGTTCAAGAAATGACTTGAGCCAATTTTGTGAGGTCTGTGTGTCGTCTTTATGTTTGGGCTGTTGAGGCTCCTCTTTGTCGCACCCACCCCGAGGCGCAGTGGCCGGCGCTGAGGATGAACTGGCTGCTGATGACGGACCCCCCGCAGAAGTAGCTGTTGTCCATGTTGATCTGCGCCTGCCAGGGGAACTGGCCCGCCGCGGCCTGGGAGCCACCGATGACCCGCAGGCCGCTCCCGGCAGACTGCACGCCGGCCACGTCTGCGGACACGCAGCAGAGACTCAGGCACAGTGGGCCGGGCGGCCAGACGCTTTGTGAGCTACCAGGCTCGCTAAAAAGATCTCGAACCGAACGTGTGACCCCACCAATGGATTCCTCGTTCGGGGAGCAATCCTTTGGTGGGGTCACACGTTCGGTTTGAGTGCTATTCAGCGACCTCTGGGGCTCACAACGCGTCCACTTACCACCTACCAGGCTGGGGCTCCGTTCCCGTCCGGCACCCCTCGCACACTTCGGGCAGGGGTCCCTGGGCGTCCTCCAGGATGCGCTCCCACTCCTCGAAGGTGTGGCTGGGGTCGACGGGCGCCAGGGGCTGCACCGGCTGCAGCGGGTCGCCCCCCGCGGCCTCCCATTTGCCCCTGGGTAAAAGAGCAAGTGGCGGGAATCAGCACGCAATCACGTGATGATGACTGCCTCGCACAGTGGGCCAGAAGACCGGTGAGGGTTTTTGAGCTCCAGAGTCGCTAAATAGGACTCGAACCGAGCGTGTGACCCCAACAATGGACTGCTCTCTGAACGAGGGAATCCATCGGTGGGGTCACACGTTCGGTTCGAGTCCCATTTAGCGACCCTGGAGCTCAAAACGCGTCTCGAGTTCTAGCCCGCCTGCGCTGGTCCTTTCTGGTCCACTGTGCGGCGATTCCGTCCAGGTGCACTCGGCGGTGGGACTCACCGAGGCGATGCCGGCGGCGGCGAGCAGGACGAGGACGAGCTTCATGTTGGGCGGCCTGCGGGTGCGCATTGCCGCCTCGTCTCCAGCCTGCCTTTAAATAAGGGACTTCCCGGTCGCCTCCTCGAGCGGCGCGACGCCGCGCGGTGATAAGGGTGTGGGATTAGAGGACGCGTGCCCGCCGTGATAGTGCGCGCGGCCTTCCCTCTCGCTCGCACCCACCGCACCGTGGGCCAGAGGACCGGTGTAGGCGGTCGAAATCCCGGACGCGTTTTGAGCTCCAGAGTCGCTGAATGGGACTCGAGCCGAACGTGTGACCCCACCAATGGATTGCTCTCTGAACGAGGAATCCGTCGGTGGGGTCATACGTTCGGTTCGAGTCGTGTTTGGCGACTCTGGAGCTCAAAACGCGTCGAGAGTTCTGTCCGCCTGCTCCGGTCTTCTGCCCTACTGTGCGCCTGGGCGGCGGCGCGCCTTGCCTCGCTCGCTGTCGACGTGGCGAAGGTGAAGCAGGCAGACGGGGTCGTGTCACTGACCAGGACGGCGACCGACCGATTGAGGGACACGCGGCGTCGCGGCAACGCTGGCCGGACATCGCCTTACGTCCTTCGCCTTTGTTTTAGCCGCCAGTCGTTGACTACCGAATCATGACGAGGTCGCCATGCTCCCCTCTACCTGTTTCGCATGCTGTTGATGTAGTTTCATCTCCCATTCGAAAACCCCTATCCAAGAGAATATTATCCATCTAAATCTGTACATCAAAATTCAATGAAATTTATCAGAATTCATCGAAGTTCTTCGCAGTTTTTGCCCCAAATTCATCGAAATTCAGCTGAAATTCATTTGTTTTATACACCGAAATTCAAAGTAATATCCTCTTACCCCCAACTTCGTGTTGTGCAGAATCGACTTCAAGTGTAGTAAATTTATGATTGTTAGACGCAGTCCGGCGATTTCTGCCAATAGCGGGCGCACCATCCCGAAGTAATTCGCCGGTCATCCTTGCTTTTGCTTATCAGCAGCCCAGGCCGCCGAGCGTCGCCATCTTCTTCAACCAACTCCTTCTTATCACCCGAGCAATCGCCGATGGCGTGCAAATGAGATCGCATGATGCGCTTTTTCCGCGTTCGTTTGACTCGCCAGAGAGGAGTGCTCACTACAGCACTGCAGGACATTAATTACGCTGATAAGACGGTGTCTGGAAAGAGGCGCGGCGCTGCACAGTGAGCCATAAAGGCATGGCTTACAGTGTACCAACATGCTCGCTTTCGGGACAAACATTCCCGCGAAGTGCTGCAAGGACGACTGGGAGGTGCGAAGCGAGAGAGAAGAGCGGGTTCGGGTTCGGTGATTCCTTGGAGTGCGCGGCGGAGTGCACACTGGGCCAGTCAACCGGTCTTCTGGCCCACTGTGCGGAGCCTTGTCTCGATCATATGATTTCCAAGAATGTCAGGACAGCTATTGTCATCCGTTTTGTGCGGGATAGCAGCCGCGCCTTCAAATAAATGAATGGTTTCCGAGAGAACCGCTAAGCTCTGTAATAGACGTCCTTATCTCTCCCCAAAACTGCGCAGGCCGAAACAGAAGGAGGGATTAAAAAAATTAACCCGAGTGACTCTGACTGCGCGCTTTGGCTTCCGAACAGCCGCTCCGCTATGTCTCCGGCGAAACCCTCCGCGGCTTTCTGGGACTGGGACGCTTCATGAGTGCGAGAGAGACAGAGCAACGGCAGCTCCGCCGGCGGGTGGGCCACCCATCCGGCGCTCGCGCACTGCGTGCGTCGGGCCGCCTCTCACCACGGCTGTGGCTGTGCGCGGTGAGGCTGCGAGGCGCCGGTCCACAGTGGGCCAGAAGAAAGCGCAGGCGGCTCAAACTCACGCGTTTTCGAGCTCCACAGTCGCTTAACAGGACTCGAACCGAACCTGTGACCCCACGAAAGGATTGCTCTCCGAACAAGGAATCCATTGGTGGGGTCACACGCTCGGTATAGTCCCATTTAGCGACTCTGGAGCTCAAAACGCGTCTGGGGGGCCGCCTGCGCCGTCTTCTACCCCACTGTGCGGTCTCGGCCGGCCAGGCTATACAGTGGAGGGCCTGGGCCATTTTCCCAACTCGTTTCCTGCTCTTGCGCAACCAACTCCCGCCGTGGGCATGTGTGTGGGGAAGTTCAAATCGTTCGTCGCAAGAAAATGTTGCCCTCGTTGTGGAAGAAGTAGTGTGGGCAAGCTGCTGCCCACTCGACGAGGTTTCAACATCAGTTTAATCACATAACCAGGGAGGGGAGGAAGGGGGTCGTTTTCCCCTCCCTTTCTTTTGACTAACGGCGTTATTACGTAATTTTGACATTTTGGACTTATGCAGACGGTAAGATGAGGATTTTTTCAGCTGTTCGGAAAATGAATGTGTATGATATTTAAAAAATTAATTTCGCCCTTCATCTTTCGAAGGCTGGACATCACATTCTTTTACTTTTTTCAAAGCTTTCTATTTTGTTTTCTCGTTTAAATTAGTGGAATAAGGGTAACTGAAGCACAGGAATCGTTTGTACAAAACACTTTTAATTATAAAAGGAACAAACATAACAAAGTTGTGTTTTCAAACATAACAATATGTACAATAAAACACACACACACGCACACATTCTGACTCACACACAAGAAGACAGTCACAGGTTTCAGGTTCAGGTTAACAGGTCGGCACAAAAGCATTTTGTTACTCTAAGAATTTGGTACGAAACACCCCGACATCATATCAATGCTGGTTTGGTAACTTTCAATTCATCAATAACAGACCTACATGGAACAATCAACAACAACATCAACAATTACAAAAAAACAAAAACAATGACTTTTTTTTCCGCTCTCATCTCTTCGCCGACTAAGAGACCTGGCGGCGCCAAGGTCTGGGGCCTCTGGGACGACTTGACAAGGGCGCGCTGAGAGACCGAAGACCTTCGCGTGAGCAGGTTAGGTTAGGTCGCTACGCCGCGGGGGGCTGCAGGTACTCGGTGGGCTGCTGCACCGCCTGCACGGCGGGCTGCTGGGCCTGCTGGGGGAAGACCACTAGCGGGGTAGGCGCGCTGTCCTGCCGCCGCCACCGCTGCTGCTCCCCGAACTGCTGCTGCTGCTGCACCTGCAGCTGCTGCCATGACCGGTCCCACTGCGGCTGCTGCTGCTGCAGTGGCTGCTGCAGTGGCTGCTGCAGCTGCTGCTGCCCGTTGTCCTTGCGGTCCCAGTCGTGGTGCGGCTTGTGCTCGGGGATGGGGAACCATTCGGAGATCCAGACCGGCTTCCAGATCTTCTTCCAGGCGGGCACCCAGATCTTCTTCCAGGCGGGGACTTGGATTTCTTTCCAGTCTTCCTTCCACTCCAGCTTCTTGTCGTCAACCCAGATCTGCTTCTTGCTCGGCACCCAGATTTGTTTCCATGCCTCCTTCCAGGCCAGTTTCTTGCTCTCGACCCAGATCTGCTTCTTGCTCGGGACCCAGATTTGTTTCCAGTCTTCCTTCCAGGCCAGTTTCTTGCTTTCCACCAGATTTGTTTCTTGCTCGGCACCCAGATCTGCTTCCACTCTTCCTTCCATTCCAGTTTCTTGCTCTCGACCCAGATCTGCTTCTTCTCGGTCCTCCAGATCTTCTTCCAGTGTGCCTTCCAGACCACCTTCTTCCTCCAGATGTCGTGAGCCTTGTACTCCCAACCGTGGTGGTCCTTGCCGAGGTGCTTAGGACCGGGAACCCATTGCTTGACTAATTCCGGAACCCAGATCTTCTTCCAGTCGGGGACTTGGATTTCTTTCCAGGCGGGAACCTTGATGGGCACCCAGATGGGCTTCCAGTACTTCTTCCAGGCGGGCACCTGAATTTCCTTCCAGGCAGGGACCTTGATGGGCACCCAGATGGGCTTCCAGATCTTCTTCCAGGCGGGCACTTGAATTTCCTTCCAGGCGGGAACCTTGATGGGCACCCAGATGGGCTTCCAGATCTTCTTCCACTTGGGGATCTGGATGTCCTGCCAGGCCGCCTTCTTGGTCGGCACCCAGATGGGCTTCCAGACCTTCTTCCAGCCCTGCTTCCAGATCTGCTTCTGGGCCGGCTTCCAGACCTTGACCCAGTCGGGCTTCCAGATGAGCTTCTTCTTCCAGTAGCCCTTGTGCTCGTGGTGGTGGTGGTCGTCGTGGTGCTCCTCGTGGTGGTGGTCGTCGTAGCCGCCGCCACCTCCGGACGGGTCGATGCGCCGCTCCGCCACAGCTACTCCCGTCGCTGCGGCCGAGGGCTCTGCGGGCTGGCCGGAGATGGGGGCGTCTGGTGCGGGTGGTGTTAAGCTGCAATCAGGCAAACATAACCCCCAATCAGCTCACTACCTTCAAAACAGGAAAGTCAAATAGAAATATTTTAGAGAACCTTAGGAAAATGGTCAATCAAAGGATACTTACTGTTCTTGCGGGTCCAGCGCCTTACTCACTACTAGAGCAACTTGCAGTAAAGCCACTAGGGCAACCTGTAAGCAACAGCAGAACAAACGAGGTTAGCTTACACTGCAGGCGCGTACTCTCCAGGGCTCCTTACTTGAACCACCTCCGGTAAATCACAACACACAGGCACACACAGATAGACAGGCAGACACACACACACATACACACACACATACACACACACATACACAAACAGACACGCTGGTTCCGTGCTCAACAAGGCCCTTTCCTTTTCCTAACTCGATAGGCATCATTCACGCGAAACGGGACCTGAGCCGAATGGTACGGAACCCAGGGAAGGCGACGCACGCGCGCAAGCCGCATTCATACACTCGCAAAAATCGTGTTGCGAACACACAGACAGACACACACATACACAACACACACCGAAAAGAAAGAAATTCCCGTGTCAGGAACAAGTAGCCGATCCGCTATCGGATCCGAGTGATGATTTCACTTCCCACAGTTCCGTCAAGCGCCGCTAGGGGGCGCTTCGCGAGACAATGGCGTCTAGGACAGCGTGTACGGTGCAGTGCAACCAAAACAGGCTGCGTGCGGCTCGGAAGAGGTAGGCCGGGCGGGGCTCGGTCGGCGAGGAAGAAATTGTTACCTGGTTGCGTCGTCTCTCCCTCTCTCTCTCTCTGTCTCTCTCGCTACCCCTGTTACCCTCTCTACTCCCTCTTCGTCACTCTTGCGGCGTCGCGCGGTCCGCGTCGTTCGTCGGCTTGTCGGTCCGTGGCGTCGCTTCGTTGTCGTCTGTCCGTCCCCGTCAGCGTCGCGACGCTTACCTGTACAGGGAACAAACAAGGCTTTAATCACGGCCAAGCAAGGAGAAAGTCCGATGCAGGCGCCGCAACGCTCTGTCTCTCTCGCACCCAAGGGACCCGGCAGCACGGACGATCGCTCTGTCTCTCTCGCACTCACGGACCAGGCCTGGCCAGGCATGGGGCTAACGAACGAGCCGCAGGGGCATCGCGACGCTGCACAGTGGGCCAGAAGACCGGCGCAGGCGGCCAAACCTCAGGACGCGTTTTGAGGTGTAGAGCCGCTAAATGGGACTCGAACCGAACGGTATGACCCCACCGATAGATTCCTCGTTCGGAGAGGAATCCAGTGGTGGCGTCACACGTTCGGTCCGAGTCCCATTTAACGACTCAGGAGCTTAAAACGCGTCTAGAGTTCTGGCCGCCTGCGCCGGTCTCGTGGCTCACCGTGCGACGGCGGCACTGTTGGGCAGCGTCGGTCTGCCCACTGTAAGTTAAACAGCCCGCGTCCCGGTTGGCGTGGGCGGCGGCAACTCTTCGAGCTTCCGCTCGTGATAATTAACGACGTGTTTGTCTTCGTGTTGCACCACGTGCAGGCCGCACACACACACCGTGCACGCCGTGGAGGGCAGGTTACACTATGGGAGCCTCGTGTAAGGAGGTTCCCATAAGTTTCCCGGCTGCAGCAAGGAGCGGCGCCGCGCGGGCCGACCGTCGTACTTCCTGAGAGCCCACGTCTCGTCCGGCTGGGGAGGGGAAGGGGGAGGGGGAGGTGTGTCTGGCGCAATGATACCAACTGGGGCCACCTCCTTGCCCACCACCACCACCACCACCTCAGGCGGGATGGCAGCGCGGTGGGCCACGCCGGCGGGACCCTCAATGGGTAGGCAGCTCGCGTCCACCGAGCGCATGTGTGTGCGTGCTGTGTGTGCGTGTCTGTGTGTGTGTGTGTGCAAACAGCACACGACGCCACAACGCACCGCGACGGCGCTGCCACTCCAGCGTGACATGACTCTGTGTCTGTGACGGTGCGTGCTCCTCGGTGCGCGCGCACGCGCGCGAGTGTGTGTGTGTGTGTGTGTGTGTGTGTGTGTGTGTCTGTGTGTGTGCGAGCCCCTCGCCATCGCGCTGCTACTTCAAGGAGTGCGCGCGCGGCTCCCCTATCAGCCGCACGCCCCACACACACACACATACGCACGCCAAACACACACACACACACACACACACACACAAACAAAAATGCACTGCGTCACGAGCAGTCGATGGAACGTAGCCGTCGGCGATCGAGCGCCCGGATCAGTTCGTGACGCAGGGATTCTTTTTTCCGGCCGTAGTCCGGTCGCTGGGCTGCCGTCGCGTGGCGCGTTCAAGTCGCCGCCGGCCGGAGCCTTTCGCCATTAACAACAACGACAGCAACAACAACAAAAACAACATAGACAACGAGGTCCGACGCCGTTAAACGGCGGCATTGGGACAACGGCTACAGCCCGTTTGCTGCAGTTCGCACCGCACAGAACACAAAACACACTTTGCGACACGTGCCTCTGCCATTGTACCGCCGCCGTCGGCGTGGCTTGCAGTGCGGCGGCAGCGCAGCGCAGAGAGGCGGCAGCTTCCCGTCGTCGACATCGTTGCCACAGTTGTTGTCCTAGGTCGGGAGGGAACAATTTTGTCACCTTGTCCGGATTTTCCCACGGAAGCGCGGAGCGCAAAGCGACGCGGCTCAGCCCCGCCGCGCCCTGCGCAACGCCGCAATGCCGGCGACCCAATTTTTATCGCGTCACTACACCAGGAGGGCCGACCAACGCGGTGCCGACGCGACGACGACGGCCTCGGCGGGAAATAGCGGGAAAAACAAGGCCGATTTTGGAGCGGAGATAGACAGACGCGGCGCGGAGATGGCGGCGGCGGCGCTGCTACCTCGGACAGGTACCCGTCAGCACGGCGACGGCCCGTGACCGCCGCCGCAGGCCGCACTTTTAATCAAGAAAAAATATTTTGCGTGATTCAAGAAATCATTTTTCTGTGTGTAGTAAGCTTAGTGACGGTGCAGTGCCCGGCAGCGTTAAATCGCCGCAAATCAGCAGAGAGGTCGTGGTGGAGTGACCGCGCCGCTCCGGCCGCCACGACGACGCGACCCAGAGACACTTTCCCGCACACTTTCTGACACGAGCGCCGCGTCAGCGCGGCAAATAGTGCGCGCGTGCGTACAACAGTGTAGGCGGCCGGCTCGGCCACTTAGGTTCACCGCGCGCTCCGACACGCACGACCACTTCGACGGCCTGTTGGCGGGAAGAGAGGGCGGCGGCGTCAGCTGCAGGCGTCGCTCCCTCGCACTCGCGGGGCGTGCCGTACGGCTGAGAGAGAGAGAGAGAGAGAGAGAGAGAGAGAGAGAGAGAGAGAGAGAGAGAGAGAGAGAGAGAGAGAGAGAGAGAGAGAGAGACAGAGAGAGAGAGAGAGAGAGAGAGAGAGAGAGAGAGAGACAGACAGACAGAGAGAGACAGACAGACACAGGACAGAGCAACGCAACTAGTGTCCGGAATCTGCATACCACCGCTGCGCGCGCGCAAAATTTGAAGTCCCTCCCCTTGCCTGGTGGTGGTTCCGCCTGGCCGCCCCACTGCTTTCTACATCCCATAGCGCACCTGCCGGCCGCTGTGACGCGGAAATGTATACCGATACCGGCGGGGCAGGGCAGGCAGGGCGGCGCGGGGCACAGCGGGGCAGAGACCGGTTCGAGAAATTACGTATCGACACAACGGCAGCAACAAGCAGCCAGCCCACTGTGCGCGGCGCGACACGAAAGAAGGAAAGGATTGCTTTGACCGAACGAGACCGCCGCCGCCGCTAACTGACGCTGGAACCGGTTGGCGGGTGTGGGGATTTGATTGGCGGTATCGGACAACACACATAGTACACACACTCACGCGCACGCCCCCCCCCACAACGGCAGCAGCAACAACAACAGACGCGTAACCACAACAACAGCGTAACAGACGGAGGCGCCAGGCGCCAGCATGGTCTGTCCGGTCGGTGGAGGAAAGTGAGAATGGAGCGGCGAGTGACTCCTCTCCAAGAAGGACTCCCCGCGGAGGATCGACAGCTCCAGAGGAACGAGTTCGATACCTCGAACGATTCAGCTGATCGATGAAGTGACGGCACCGCACAGTGGGCCAGACGACGGTTAAAACTCTAGACGCGTTTTGAACTCCAGAGTCGCTAAACAGGACTCGTACCGGACGTGTGACCCCACCAATGGACTGCCCTCCGAACGAGGAATCCATCGGTGGGGTCACACGTTCGGTGAGAGTTTTGGCCGACTGCGCCGATCATCAGGCCCACAGTGCCATCCCTTCCCCCGCCCCGGCAGACGAGTCGATGGACGCACGCTCGCCGCCCATGCAGCCACCTACACTCTTACCGCACTGGCTGGCGTCGCGCCTCAGCGGACACACTCTCAAACACACACACACACACGCTCGCTCCCGGAGAGGGCGGCGGGGTGGGGGAGACACCTGACCGCCGCTTCCTACTGACCCACTGGCCGGCAGCCAGCCAGCCAGCCAGCCAGCCAGCCAGCCAGTGTGCAAGCGGTAACGAAGTATCCAACGATACAAACACAATTTCTCGCCGCGCGCGATTTTGTTGCTGTCTTCCTCGTTCTCCGCGGCGGCAGTGCCCCATTGCCTGGGGCGTCCATCTTTGCCGCGACAGACAGACGGACGGACGGACGCTGCTGCCTTTTCGAGAGAATCGATTGAGGAATCGCGGACCGGTTCGATAATGCATCGTCCCGGCGCCTTTTGCGTGGTGCTTCCGTGCGGTGTGCATCACGAGATGAAAAGGCCTCGACATGTTCGGTACGAGTCCCATTTAGCGACAGCTCCGGAGTTCAAAACGCGTCCGCGGGGGATTTTGACCGCCTCCACCGGGTCTTCTGGCCCACTGTGCGCCGCTTGTGCTCGTCGGCCGCGCGGATTCAAATCTTCCCGCCGCCGCTCGGCTGCTTGGCGTGCGCCTCCATGCGAGCATCACTCTCGTGAGAACGCATTGTGGCGCCGCTTCAATGAAAGCGCACTCTCATTTCCCTGCGGGCCGCCTCTGGGAGTCGCTGTGTCTCTCTCGCACCCTCACGGGACGCATCATGAGTGCGAGAGAGACACAGCGGCGGAGAAGGCTGCTGCTGCTGCTGCGGCTGCCGACTTGTTTTTTAACGTCGTCTTTAAAAACAGATGCAAACTGATAGAGCCGCGCGGCGGCGCACGGAACGAAACAAAAGAAAAAAAAAAACGGCGAAAAATTTAATTAATTAAAAGTTGTTGATCAAACCATGTCGTTAAATTTATAGTGGATTGTTCGTCAAAGTGGAAAAAAATCAACAACGGAAAACAACGTGTTTTTTTGGTTGTTTGTTTTTTCGGTTTGCTGTTGTTGTTTGCTTTTGTTCTTGTGCAAGCACACCGTGAGGTCCAGCCGGCCGGGTCTGCGCAAGACAGGCGAAAAAGAGGCGCCTCCTTTTAGCTAATGCGCGGGGCAGACGCTCCCCTCCCCTCCCCCGCCTCCCCAGCGTGCGGGTGGCTTACATAAGGCTGCACGTGTATCGCATCAAGGAAGTGCAGCCCTCGGGTTCAGAGGCTGCTGTCCCTCTGTGCGGCGCGCGCAGCGCGCAAAGTGCAAAACACGACAACGACAAATAAATAACGAAACAAAACGGAAATAAAACTCGGCTAAGGTTTTCCCAGTGGCTGACGCTGACAGGCCCATATTGCGGAGAAGAGAGAGAAAGAGAGAGAGAGAGAGAGAGAGAGAGAGAGAGAGAGAGAGAGAGAGAGAGAGAGAGAGAGAGAGAGAGAGAGAGAGAGAGAGATGTCAGACGGTGTGTCCGCGCGCGCGAAGAGTCTATCTCACCTCACGCGACGACACACAGCCAATTCGAGGGGTCATAAATCAATCCGGACGCCAACCGAACGTGCCACCGCCGCGGTAGGTTGAAAGAGAAGGGACGGAGGGGAGGGGGAAAGGGGCGTGTCTGATCGTTCGTGTCGCAGAGCGCAATTAGCAAGCCGACATGAGCTCATTGTAAGACGCAATCAATTAACAGTGCAGGAAGCAGCGGAGAAGCGGAGGGGGAAGAGAGAGGGAGGGGGGATCAAAACCGAGAGATATAAAGAGTGAAAAACGGACAGAGACAAATTTAAATAAACAACAAGCAAACTGACTTTTTTTTTTAAATAACTTCGAGGAAATACAGATAAAAGAGGTAGTCAGTACTGGAGAGCGGAAGGAGGGATAAACAACGACAAGAGACACACAGCACGGGAATAACGAAAACCAGAGTGACAGTAAAGATCGTGACGAACATGAAAAAGGAATGCGTGCGATACTGTAGCAGTCGATGCGAGGCGGATAGAGCGAAGGGGAAGAGGCTGGCTCAGCTCTGCTCATCAGCATGGCCAGGTCGTCCGGCCAGTAAGTGCTCGCCCGGCCGCACGAACACACGCACGCACACAGCACTCGTTGCGTGTTGGCCGCGTGCGCGTGCCGTGCGCAGCGCACCGCGCACGACGACCTGCCTGTCGCACGGCACGGCGGGGAGTGAAATCGCGTGGAACCCGGCGTGCTTCGCTTGCTGCGCGCACTGGCTGCTCCCCTGCCATCCCCGGTCGGACCGGGCCGCGCGGGGCACAGTGGGCCGGAAGAACGGTGGAGGCGTGGTCAAAGTCCACCGGACACGTATCGAGCTCCAGAGTCACTAAATGGGACTCGAACAGAACGTGTGATCCCACCGATAGATTTAATCGCTCAAAGAACAATCCATCGGTGGGGTCGCAAGGTCGGTTCGAATCCTGTTTAGCGACTCTGGAGCTCAAAACGCGAGTTTCGGCCGCCTGCGCCGGTCCTCTGGCCCACCGTGCAGGGCATGGCAGGGCCTCACGATGGACACGGCCTTTAGCCCGTGATTTACGGACCGAGCCGAAGCCAGCGCCGAAACCGATGCACGCGCAGCGCGCGCCGCATTCAAACACAGCTGTAGACGCCCGTATACGGACAATTTTGGTTACATCCTTTCTCTGAGGTTACATGTGCACCCACAGGGAGTCCCGTCCCGCTGGGGTGCGAGTGAGACGGAGCGACGAGGACACTGCTCGAATCACACTCCACAGAGCGACAGGTGCAGTGCCGCTGAGGGGTAGGGAGAGAGAGAGAGAGAGAGAGAGAGAGTGAGAGGAGAGAGAGAGAGAGAGAGAGAGAGAGAGAGAGAGAGAGAGAGAGAGAGAGAGAGAGAGAGAGAGAGAGAGAGAGAGAGGAGAGAGAGAGAGAAGAGAGAGAGAGAGAGAGAGAGAGAGGAGAGGGGGGGAGTCCCTGGCGGCGTACCCGCACGTCCGCGACGTGTCACACACGCGGCGCGACATTGCGCGCGCAAGATGAAAGTAGTGTTGGTTGCATGTCCTGCAATCCCGATCGCCTGATCGCGGACGTGGCGCGCGGAGAGCCAGCAAGCCTCGCGGCGGGTGCCGTGAGGCATCCTCCGCGGAAATGAGATGCCCATCGGGCTAGGCGCGAGGCTAGGTGCGAGGCGTTGCTCTTTGGCCCCCGTCTTCCTGTCCCAGCGGTGCCGGCCGGACGGCCCGCCGCGACCCCGTGACCCCCGTCGCCCTGTCCCGCGGCGCCGCACCGAGAGGGATAGCGCGGCCCGGCCGGAGAGAGCGGCGGAGCGCGGAGCACAGTGGGCTAGAAGACCGGTGGAGGCGCGCTCGAAATCTCGGACGCGGTCTTAGAGCTCCAGAGTTGCTAAATGGCACTCGAACCGAACGTGTGACCGCACCAACGGATTGCTTGCCGAACGGGGCGACTTGTAGGGATGCGAGGGAGACAGACCGACGCCGCGCGCCCCACACGACGGCGGCGGCGGCGGCGCTCCCACGGCGGCGCTCGTTCCCACTGCCCCGGCGCTATCCGCCGGCGGGCTGCGTCCCAAACAGCAGTGCCTCCTCGCTCTGTCTCTCTCGCACCCGTGCGGAGCGCCCCGTGAGTGCGACGAGGCGCCGCCGTCTCAGCCTGCAGGACGCACGCCGTCGGCGGACGCTGCGCCGCGCGGAAAAGGTGGAAAGCGCCAATGAGCTCGACCACAATTACGCGACCTGTGTGCCCCGCTGAGAGAGAGAGAGAGAGAGAGAGAGAGAGAGAGAGAGAGAGAGAGAGAGAGAGAGAGAGAGAGAGAGAGAGAGAGAGAGAGAGAGAGAGAGAGAGAGAGAGAGAGAGAGCGGCACCCGTCCGCGCGACGGGTCGCTGTAAATGCTAACAGCCGACAGACAGGGGACGGGGAATCAGTCAGGCGGACAGGCAGTGGTCGCCGCGCTTGCTTGCAAAACGAAGGTAGAACGCAGTGGCGCCGCCGCCGTTGCAAAATGATATACGCCTCTCTGTCCCGCGGAGGTCGCCTTCCGGACGGTGAAAGAAACACCCGTCCGTCTCTGTCGCGCGCCGGTCGCCGGACATAGACACGCCAGGCGCACAGTGGGCCAGATGACCGGCGGCGCAGGCGGCGGCCGGAACTCAGGACGCGTTTTGAGCTCCAGAGTCGCTAAATGAGACTCGAACCGAACGTGTGGCCCCACCAATGGACTCCTCGTTAGCAGAGCAATCCAATGGTGGGGTCGCAAGTCCGGTTCGAGTCCCATTTAGCGACTCCGGAGCCCAGGAGCCGTCCATCGCGAGCCTAGATGGGGGGATTTAGTAAAGTCGAGCGCGGATGCGGCTGCTCTGCCGGTGATGAAATCGGGATGCGCTAAGTGATTCCCATCAGGATCGCAACGCGGCGCCGGTTGAAGCGTTTCCGGTTCGTGACCCGGCGGGCAGCACTCTCAATTTCACTGGGCGCTTGCTCAAGGCCCGCATGGGCCATTGCCATATTGGTTTCCTCGTTCTGAATCATGGCGCAAAAAATCGAAAAAGGAAAAAAAAACTCATTTAAAAAGGATTTTTTTTCTTTTTTTAACTTTAGTCCGTAGTAATTTAATTTTTGATAAGGGGGAAGGTTTAAAGTTATTCTATGAAGTGAGTGACAATCATTGTCGTCGAAAGCAAATAAATATTCAGGAAATATAGAAATGATTTTTTTGGCAAACACAATTTTTATAAAGTTTTAACCAATTTGATAAAAAGACTTACATAGACTCAAAGTCAAGTGGAACAAAAGTAAATGACTCTAGAGAAAAATTTGATCGATTTCGTGTTGAGAGTGCAGCACGACGGCGAGGCGTATTTATCCAGAACTCCGCCATGCGACGCGCGGATTGGTCCGAAACACGACGAAGAGGGGTTCGTAACCCCGACACTCACACACACACTCACACGCACTCACGCAGTCACACACACACACACGCTCGGCCACGCCACAGGTTAATCCACGGCACCGGGTGGCGGTCCTGGCGTGTGTATAGTCCACTTGCACTGCACTGGGGGTCCACGGGGGAAGGGGGGTCGCACTGTTTGCACTGCACTCTACTAACCACAAGGCTCCTGCAGGTCCTCATGGCTCTCCCGCGCTCCTCGCTGGACGGACTGGGGCTGGAGTCTGTCTTCTCGCCTCTGCACGCTGCGCCGGCCGCGCGCCGCTCTTATAAAGGCACGCCGCACCACCCCGGGACGCCCCACCCCGCCCCGCCCCGCCCCACCCCGCCCCGCCAACAGACCGGCCGGCGGGGAGCGGATCGCGCAGGATCGCCGCCACGCCCCCCTCCCCTCTCTCCCGCGCGAGCACTTTCCCTGTCGGCCTGCCGGGGATGCAAGGGCAGGGGCGGACCGGGGTGGGCCGGACAGTCAGCGGCAGTGCCCTTAGTGTGACACAAACACGACGCAGCACGATGGCATGAGCTGATGTAGCCGAAATCGTTGAGGCGTCGGACACCAGGTGCACGGTTCGAGGATCGAACCCTCAACCTGCGAAATTTTTTTCGACGGACCAACCGAAAGGGACAGTCCGGGACCAACAGCGTAGAGGCATCAGACCCTCGAGTCTCGGGTTCAACTCTCAACATTTATTAACAATTTTTCTTTCACTGCCTCTCCGAGCGAGCAATCTATTGCCGGGCTCACACGTTCGGTTCTAGTTCTTTTAGCGGACGCTGAGGTGCAAAATGCGTCGAGAGTTTAGGCCGCCTGCGCTGCTCTTCTGGCCCACTGTGCGCTCTGGAGACTTGAACGCCGGGGAGGGCCGAAGGCGCGTGCGGAGAGAGAGACAGAGACAGAGACAGAGAGAGAGAGAGAGAGAGAGAGAGAGAGAGAGAGAGAGGCAAATGAGTACGGGGTGCAGCGCGAACTGGACCGGCTAAGTGCCGTACGTGTTACATGCGCTGACCTCTCGGCCCCTCCTGCGCACCGTGGCATGGCGGCCCGGCGCGGCCCGACCTGGGGGGCCTGGCCGTCCGTCCGGTCCGCAGGCGGCACGCTGATTCCGCGCCGCACAGCAGTCGCTCTGTCTCTCTCGCACGCCTGCGGGACGCCCCCATGAGTGCGAGAGAGACAGAGAGACGGCAGCAGCAGCATAGCACTTGCTCGGGCCTGCTGGCGCTGCTGGCGCGGCACGTCATCTGCAACGCGTCGACACTTCCTCTCGGGGGAAGTTGTGAAAAATGACAAGAGGGAAAGGGCAAATAGGACGCGCGGACTAACAGACAGACAGACAGACAGATTTATAAAAAAAAACACGCACACACACAAAGGGGGTGGGGCGGCAGGCGGGCCGCAGGAAAGTACTAAAGCCATCCCGTCCTTGCTGCTGCAGTATGACCGTGGTGGCGGGGAGGGGCCTCACAGTGTAAGTTCACTCCCCGCGGCTGGGAGGCGCGTCCTTGGAAGTACCGACCGCGAGGGTTCACTGCCCCGCCCCGCCCCGCCCCGCCCCGCCCCGCCCCGCCCCGCCCCGCCCCACCCCGCCCCGCCACGCCCCGTCGCCCCACTAGCCCCATTATCCCCGTTACCTAACAATCCTAATGTGCTTTTGGCTGCGGTGGCGGCGACGACTTGTCCGGTGGGAGGCCTTCCTTCCTTGTTTACCGCGTCAAGGTCGTGTTTTGCTCGGAGCGTTGGGCGCGCATGGTCGTGGGTTCGATCCCCGTCCGGGTCATCACTGATGATGAACGCTCTCGTGCTGTTTTGATTTTTCGCACGTCTTCCTTCAAGAGTGCCGACTTGAAATCCAATGACCAAGGGTTCCATGCCTTGGCGCTCAAACCCCGTGGAAATAAACCCAAGGCAACGCCCTTGGATTTCAAGCCAGCAGTAGACGTTCCTCCTTTCATTTGTTGCAGTGCACCTGTTGCTGCGGGATGACGCCCACCGATCACGCTGTTCAAACTCGGCGCCGCGCGTCGTGAATGGAGCGAGCCACGCTACTCGATGACCCCCAGGGGGGAAGGGGGGGGACATTGTGGCGACGGACAATGGGGTGCAACGCCGCGCCACGCCACGGGAAGCGCCAGTCATCCAGAGGCAGGGAATAAGTCGTCGCCCGGAGCACGGCGGCATGCCGCACGCCATCCACACCGCACAACAATGTACACATTCAAAAAAATTCAAGTTGTTTTTCGTACTTTGCTCCTTGTTCGTTGTGAATCCTGGCTGGTGTTAAGCAAAACGACGGGCTTGTAAATTCATGAGCAAACCAAATAGGAGGAATGGAGAGAGAGAGAGAGAGAAGAAAGGAGAAAGAAAGAAAGAAAAAAAAATTGGGCTAGTGCGGATTTGAACCCAGGTCACCGGCACGGGATCTCTACGCCCCTGCGCTCGCGGCTACGGTGACACGCAAAGCTCTACCACGCCTACGCCGGCAGGAGTCTGGTGGCGAGCGCGGTCAGGCTGGAGGCGACTGCCTGGGACACCCGCACAACACCGCACCACCACTTCCTAGCAACTACGGCAGCGGGCCCAAAGACAGTGCTTCGTCGCTCTGTCTCTGTCGCACCCGAGCGAGACGCCGTACGAGTGGAACAGAGACAGGACAACGGGGGCACTGTTCGGAACGAGCCTGCTGGTTGGCACTTGCGGTGCCCACAGCGACCGCGCACTGCACTCCCCACGCATTCCGTGCCCAGTTTACGAGCGGGCCGCCACCAGCCAGCCGCAGCCGCCGGACTCTTCAAACCTGCTACACGTGCCAAAACGCTCCGGTTTCGATTTGTTTTACACACTACTTACTTGGACGGATAAAATACGCGCGCATGCGTAGTGTGTAGTGTGCGTGTGTAGATTGTGCTTACAATGTGTTTTATCCGCAGTTTTATCGAGAAAGACATGCCAAAAATTTGGCGGGAAACGGGTCAAGTAGTTACTGGTCCAGTTATTTTCAGCCGACCGCGCGACCAGTTGTTGTTGTTGTTGTTGTTGTTGGTGGTCTAGTTGTTGTTTTGTTTTGCCCGGGCGGCCCCCCCACGCGGAAGTCATGGTCCGCGCTGCACGCCGCGTACAGTGCAGTGCACGGGGCGCTCCCTGACCTTTGAGGCGTTCTTCCACACTTGACTGGCCGCGCGGGCAGAGAGAGAGAGAGAGAGAGAGAGAGAGAGAGAGAGAGAGAGAGAGAGAGAGAGAGAGAGAGAGAGAGAGAGAGAGAGACACAGAGAGAGAGAGAGAGAGAGAGAGAGAGAGAGAGAGAGAGAGAGAGAGAGAGAGAGAGAGAGAGAGAGAGAGAGACCCCCCTCTCGCTCGGAGTATCAGTCTGTAGTGCGGGTGACGGATTGGGTCGGGACCGGACCTAAAGGTGAGGGAGGTGGTCGTGTCCGCGATGCGGCCATTCGGGGGCAGCCCGAGGGGGGAGGGGGAGGGGGAGGGGGATTTTGACCACCGCCTCCACCGGTCCTCTGGCCCACTGTGCGGTCGGCCCCATACGGCGTACTGCTGCACCTGTGCCCGAGCGGCCGAGGGGGCCCTTTATGTAACGCTGCGCGGAAGGGACCCGGGAGGGGGGGGGGGAGGTTCCTTGTGTATCCCGGTTATTCAGGTGGACGATGATCTGTAACTACACCGACTGCCGTCAAGGACAGGGTGGACGAGGGACGGGTCACGTAGCCAGAGAACCGAGGGGGGCTTGTGGAGAAAAATGATGGTCGTGGTGGGGGGGGGGGGGGAGTGCGAATACAGAGGGGCAGAAAAATTGGCGGTGTATAGGAGAAAGAGAATGAAGAAGAAAAATTAAGGAAAAATAAACTCTACAGGGTTTTTTTTAGAGATACTGAAAAGTAGACTTCGAATTGTAAGTGATACTTGATACGACAGAAACGCAAAATGTAAACAAAAGAAGCGACGCTGTGATCGGCCGGCACTGGCTTGCGACGGGTGTCGCGGGTTCGACTCCCGCTGCCGCCGCGTCCTCTGCGGCCGAATTTTTCTGCCGCCGGGTCGCGCGCGCCTTGTGGCCCCGCTCCGCCCTCGTCCACATTCTGCGGAACACATTACATGGAGGGCAGTGTGTCAGAGAGGAGGCGCGCGCGCGACTTGTGCAAGAAGGCGGTGGCGGCGGCGGTGACCGTCCGTCCGTCCGTCCGTCCATCCGTCCGGCCAAAACCAGCAGAGAGAGGACAAGGCGAGTCGCCTTTAAACGCGGGGGGGGGGGGGAAACACCGCTGCCAAGAGACTGCTGGTTCCGTTTCATGTGTCTCACATAGCGATTACAGTGTACTTATTTGGTCATAATTTCAAAGGTCGGTGCCTCCTTTATCACCTGCTAATCTTCGATAATTTTATTAAATCGGCTTTAAAATTAATTAATTAATTATTTTTTTAAAAAAAATTTCTATTTGCTTAAATGACACTTTGTTTTCTGTGGACAATCCGCTTTGCAAGAATAAGCAGTGAAGGCAACAATTAGTTTCCACCTTTCCATGGGTTCCAATTAGTTTCCTTTAGTTTTTCTGAGTGTCCCCCCGGTTGATCCAGATCCAGATCCGGCCGATGGCTCGGCCTGCTGCAGACAAGGGCCCCGCCCAGTGGGCCAGGCGGCCCAGCCAATCACCGCGCGGCCGCTGCCGAACCGATCAGGCCCGTTATGAGCCGCCGGGTCAAAACCCCCACGGCCACTATTTTATCTCACTTTGTTTTTGTCCACAATTTTTTTTTTCTTCTCCCTTTGTTCGGCCGCTGCTCACCGCTTTCGCCCGGGGCGGCATCGAGAAGGGCGCCGGCCAATACGACGCCGCGTCCTTGCCGCGCACAGTGGGCCAGAAGACAGAAGACCGGAGCAGGCGGCCAATATCCCCGTTGTTAAATCGGACCCGAATCGAACGTGTGACCCAACCAATGGATTGCTCTCCGAACGAGGAATCCAAGTGCGGTTCGAGTCCTGGTTAGCGACTCTGTAGCTCAAACCGCCAGCAGGCCCACCGTGTGCCGGTCCAGCCCATTATAAGCGGCGGCTTTTGTATTCACGCGGGGAAGACGGAAAAACAATTTTTCCCGGACGGTTTTCCAGCGCAGGACGGAAACGAAATAGACGCCCGCCAAGTGCGGGATAGGCAACCCTGCTGCATAGGTGCGCGGCGGCGCTGCCTATGCTGCAGGCGTCTGTCCCGTCAGCGACAGGAAATAAAGCTTTTTCGCGATAAAAGAGGAACGCGACGCGACACGGCGATATCCGCTACCGTGCGAACGAGTCTGTCCCACCCGGCACGCGGCTAATGAGCAAGACCCCCCCCCCCCTCCTTGAAGGGGAACCCGCGCCCCGTTGGCCGAGAGGGAGGCAAGGAACCCGCCGCCGCCGCCGGGACCGGGTGCGAGTTCGTTTTCGGGGGCTTTCTCTGGTCGAAAGTGTTACCGGTGTTACTTGGCGGCTTGTATCCCCGCTGCCCTCACCCCTCCCCTTACCCCCTCCCCCTTACCTGTCCTGCCATTGGTCCAGCGGGCCACGCCCGTCGTCATCGATTGCGTGCCCCGTCTCGCTTTTCAGATGCACGCCAGCGAGGGAACCGTCCCTGTCGGCTTGCAAGCTCCAACACTGCACTCCAGTTGTTCCTGCTGTCCAAGCTTCGGCCAGAGAGCGCGGAGTTTCCGCTTCTCATCTTTCGAATTTTCTAACATTTCTGGCCATTATCTTCACTATGAGAGAGAGTGAGAGGGAGAGAGGGAGAGAGGGATAGAGAGACAGGCGATCCGGGCCGGTCGAAAGTGAAACATGTCCCATCAGGCAGTGTGGCGCGCCGAGGCGTCTCCCCTTATCGCAAGCTGTCGCTGAATTAGTCCCGCCCGGCAGAAAGAAGCGGCGATCGCCACCGTCTGTCTGTCTGTCTGTCTGTCTGTCTGTCTGTCTGTCTGTCTGTCTGTCTGTCTGTCTGTCTGTCTGTCCGTCTGTCTGTCTGTTTCGCTGGATGCGACGCACAGTGAACCGCGCCGTGTCGGCGCCCAACCGAAGGGGATCCCCAGAAGAGTCTTATTATGGCGACGGGGAATTGGCGGGCTCGTCGTCCGGGACTCCCGGACCTCCTCCTCCACTCCGTCGCGCGCGACTCGTGACATCGAGTCCAACAGACAGAAAGCGAGCCGCGCCGGACCCACCCACAGGCAGCAGACGGACAGACAGACGGACGGACGGACGGACAGTCTGCGGTGCGGTTTCCGAAAGGCCAATTACTGTTCATTTTATTGGGAGTTATGTCGAGTGTGTTCCTTTGTGTGTGGGGTTGGCGCTTCGTTCCCCCGACACTGGCGCGACGCCGCCCTGGCGAGGCGGGCAGCGCCCGCACAGTGGGCCAGAGGACCGGCCTGCTGTGCGCACGCAACGCACCGATGTCGCGGAGCAGCGCACACAGCCCACACTGCACTTGGTTCCGTCCGACAGTGTAGGTGCAGCAAGTAACGCCATTCCGTTTCCCTCCCTCCGGTTTCTTCTTTCGCGCGTCATTTGTCTGCACGTTCTTTTCCCTCTCCTTGTGTCCTGCTGTCCAACTCCTCCTCTCCCCCCCCCTCCCCCCCACGCCTCTGGGTGCGATGCAGGCACTGCCACGCAGAGGGACAGGTTACGGCATCAGAATGTCACTTACCGGGTCAGGCCGGCCGGTTGCCGCTGACTCCCCCAGATAACCGCTCCGGGCGCCGCCGCGTCTAGGGATGGGCACTTTATGCAAGCGCATATTTTGCATAATTTCTAAAGTCATTTCAAATGGAAAAGCTTTGATATTTTTGGAGTCTGGGTGCATTGCCCGATACATTTTTAAATCGCATAATAGTCGCATAATTGGCCATTTACGCATAATGCGCATAATTCGCGCATTTTTCTCGCATAATTCACATTTTCAACCCAAAAAGCGCATTTTGTTGTTATTGATTCCCAAGAGGTTTTATTTTGGTGGGTTTTGGAAGTTTTTGAGACAAAACACAAGTTGAAATTTGAATTTTTCGCGCCGGTGCAGGTTGTCAGGGGAGGGGGGTCGACTGGTTAGGTTGATGATTAACGGTGATCAACGGTGATGATTAACTTTATAATAAATTGACAGTGAAATTAAAATTGTGACTTTTGTGTTTTATTCAAAACTAACCCTTGTAATGCATTTTTGCCTCTTTTTAACAACTTTTGCCCCTTTTTTGCAATTTTTGCGCCCTTTTCTTGCATTATTTGCAGAAAAGTAGGTTTTTTTGCGCATAATATGCGCATTTTTGGGCCGTTTTAATCGCATAAATCCCGCATAATACCACAGAATTTTACCGCATAATTAGGCGTTTTTATTTGCATAAAGTGCCCATCCCTAGCCGCGTCGCCGCGCCGCCGCCCCGCCGTGTCACATCACGGCGGAAGTCCCATCGCCCCGCCCCGCACAGTGGGCAAGAAGACCGCTGGCGGCGGTCGAAATCCCGGACACGTTTTGAGCTCCAGAGTCGCTGAATGGGACTACGAACCGATCGTGAGACCCCCACCAATGGATTGCTCTCCGAACGAGGAATCCATCGTTGGGGTCACACGTCCGGTTCGAGTCCTATTTTAGCGACTCCGGAGCTCAAAACGCGTCGTGAGTTTCGGACGCGCCTGCACCGGACTTCTGGCCCATTGTGGCCTACTCCGCCCGGGTGCAGAGGTGCGCCTCACCTGCCGGAGGCGATGAGTTGATGATGACCTGTGGAAATCATTGTGCGCACAGGTGTCGATAGTGCGACAATACAGGTTGGCCAACTTGTCTGCTGCCGCTGTCATGTCGGCCGGGCTGCCTGCCCATCTTGTTGTCGCTGATGGCGGTCTTGTTGTTGTTGTTGCTGCTGTTCTTGTTGTTGTTGCTGTTCTTGTTGTTGTTGCAGCGGACCGCTCCTCCGTTACCTTCCGCATTCAGACAGAAGTAGGTATCGCAGCATGCGGGCCTCTAATGTGTTGTAAGCTGTTCCGTCGTGACGACCCTAACAGCCGCCCCCCCCCCTTTCCGCCCTGACTGCGCCCGACGCCGCCCACGCAACAACACAACACCGACCGGCGCACTCCGTCCGGACCGGTCCTGGAAATCTGTGCGAGAAAAGAAGGGAAACTAGTTGAGCTAAATCACAAGCAGGCGAAGGTGTGTCCCTTCGATTCCCACGCGGCGTAATTATTTGAGAATTCTTTTTTTTTAAACCGCCGCCGCGCGGCGGAGCTGGTATTGATGATGATGATGACGGTGGTCTGGTTCACGTCGAGCAGGTAGAGGACGTCCGTTTTGCAACGCGGCCGGCCCGGATCCCGCTGCCGAGTCATCGCGCGCGGGATCTCCTTTTTCTCTGGCGCCCCTGCAGACCTTGCGGCCCGCGCCGTGGGTGCGAGAGAGGCGGAGCGTGCCGGCCGGCCGCGGACCCCTCGGCGTGCTCGCCCGACGCGGCGCCGTGCGGTGGCCCCCGCACGCGGTGCCCCCGCCCCTAAATGGGTCCCCTGATGAGCACACACTTGTCCGAATACGCCCTCCTCTTGCGCATCCGCAGCGGCGGCGGCTTCACCTCACCCGGCCTGGTTGGCCGCACGGTCAGCCGGAAGACCGGCGGCAAAGACTCTAGTCACGCGTTTTGAGCTCCAGAGTCGCTAAACAGGGCTCGAACCGAACGTTTGACCCCCACCAATGGATTGCTCTCCGAACGAGGAATCCATGGGTGGGGGTCACACGTTCGGTCGGAGCGAGCCCTGTTTAGCGATTACGGAACTCAAGACGCGTCTAGAGTTTTGGCTGACCGCGCCGGTCCTCTGGCCCACTGTGCCCCACGGCACGGTTCCGTACAGGCGCGGCGCCGCGGTCGCGAGCAGGAACACGAACATCGCCGACGGCGCGGCGAGCGGCGGCGTCGGCGTCCGCGGCTTTGGCGTCCGCGGCGCGGGTGTGGCGGTCGGTGTTGACACGCGTGGCGGCCACCCAGCGCAGCGCGCGGCGCCTCGGGCGTCGCTCCACGCTGCCTCCTGCGTCATCTCTGTCTCTCTCGCACTCGCGTGGCGCCGCGTGGAGGTGCGAGAGAGACAGAGCGATGATAGAATGGAGCTATGCGCGGTAGTGCGTTTCCCCGCCGCGATTGAATCAGGTGGTGATTTACGGAGGCTCAAGTCCTTCGCACCTGCCCGTCAGGCTGCCGTCGTAAATCTCGCCCTCCCGCACCTCAGCCAGGTCGCACGCCAGCACTGCTGTGACACAGGCAGACAGGCAAACGGACAGACAGACGGACGCGCTCGCAGAGCAATCCATTGGTGGGGTCCAAGCGAGGTTCCGAGAGGGAAACAACTGGCCAAATACATGTACACCAAAAATTTAAAAGTCAAAAAATGTGAAAATTTTTATTGAAAAATATGAAACATTTTCTTTAAAAATTTGAAAAAAATTTATAGAACACTCTAAAAAAATTTATTGAAATTTTTTAGAAATTTTGAAGATTTTTTGAAAAAAAAAGTTACGAAAAATGCATTTTTTACTGCCCTCCCCAGTGTGCTTCAAACCCACAGCAATGCGCAATTACCATCATGTGCCGTGGCGGCTGGATGTGTAGACTCGTCGGTCCCGGTATGAGGTTCGGCGGTTCAAATCTTACTACTTCACAACTTTTTTTCTCTAACCGCTGCTCATTGTCACGTCAAGAGCCCGCTTCAATCGACTTCTGACATGAGCCGTGGTGGCTGAGGGCGTTAAAGCATCCGACCCCGACCATAAGGTCCGGGGATCGAATCCCAACTATTCCTATCATTTTTCGACTGGCTTCCTCCCACAGCGACTCAAGCCCGTCGTCCAACACTCGGCAGACGTGCAAGTCAGGGTGGTGTAGTGGTCTAGGCTCAATCCAGGCCATTACACCCGGGTGTCTAAAAAGCAGTCCGCTTCGGCGGATTGGCCTCGGCACTGGTTCGATCCCCGATCGAGCCAGCCACTCGAGATTGGTCGCGAGTGGGTCCATTCCGATTCGTCGGATGGAGTTGATAAGTCCTTTGAAGCTGGCCCACTGACTGCATGTTCGGGTCTGGGAGCGCCGGACAGCGGGTGTACCATTTGGGTACCGACCAGCCTGCGCAAACAAAAGCTCCCAAAACTACTCTCTCTCTCTTTCTTTCTTTCTCTGTCTCTCTATCGTCTCTGCCTTACTCTACTCTGCCCATGTTTGAGGCGTGTCGGCGTCCTCGGGTCCTACTGGGTCCCCCGGCGTACGATATCGAAGTCGCTGGATCGGATTAACCCCAGTTACCTGATAGCACCGGTTCCCATCCCGAACACCGAAGTAAAGCAGGAGGCCTCCCCATTAAGACTGGGGAGGGGGTGTAGAGTTCCATTTTTAGCAGATGATACCTTCACACCTCACATTTCATTTCAACATACTTAAAACTACTATACACATGAAGGTGTCAGCTTGCTTTTACTATAGATATTAGTAGGAGCGGGCAGTAAGGGGCGGACCATGTCTGCCTGGCTGTCGCTCATCCGCGCAGCGGCCGGGCGTAAACAATGGCACCCCCTCCTCGCGCCTGCGCGGAAAATTGACAATCCCTCCCCGCCTGCCACGTCACAAAGGGTGACTCGGGCGGGCCTCGGCTCTGCTCAGCTCGTGCCGACTTCGGCGCCAGCTCGGCCTCGTTCGGACGATAGCGATGCAGCGCGGCACTGCTATAATAAACACACGACAATACCAAACGAATATCATCGAAAGAAAACCAAACGAGTATCATCTGCTTTCATTAACGTTCGTTGAATGAGATTTTTAAATTTATTTTCAGTTACACACGATCGCCAGCGCCTGCAAATCTTCTGGCCCGCTGTGCAACGGGTGAACGGAGCGGGGAGTGATGGAAGAGCGCCGTGGAAGATTGGGGGGAAGACCGCGCGCACGACGCACGGATTGGGTGGCTGTGACGTAAGGCTGCCTTGTTAAGTCCCGCTTTTATTAGATAATGTGTGAAGGGCCCCAAGGGCGCCGGGCCGGCCCCTAGCAGGGCGTCCCGGTGAGGCATGGAATCCATCATCGGTGGGGTCACACGTTCGGTCCGAGTCCTCTGACTCTAGAGCTCAAAACGCGACTAGAGTTTCGGCCGCCTGAGCCGGTCTTCACAGTGCAGCAGCAGCAGCAGCAGCATCTTCCCGCGATGTGCCTGTGATGGGGCGCCCACGACTTTGCATGCCGGTCCTGAAAGTGACCTACACTGGCTCGCTGCGTGGATGTGGTAGGCAGCGGTGGGCAAGGCGGTGGTGAGGCAGCCCCGTCCGGCCCCGGCCCCTCGGAAGGTCACAGGGCCAGCAAACGGCGTTACGCAAGCCAGCCGGCCTAGCTGGCCCGTCCGTACGCGGCCGACGGAGCCGCACGCACTGCGTCCGGTCGTCCGACGCGCGACGCCGCCGCGGCGTGCGCGGATTCTCCAAAAACAAACCGGGAAGCCAGTGACGGGTGGTGGCTCGGCGTAATGGACACCCCGGGAAGTCAGTGTTGTTGATGTTGTTGCCGGCCACCCGCGGTAAAACTGGAGACGTAACATTCGCTACTTTACGCGGGATGACGTTTACGCTCCTGATGGAGCATGAAGGAGGTCTCCTACGCTATTAGGTTGGATGGGCAAGGATGCGCGTGCTCACTACCGCTACACCACATGGCGGCAATCGGAACTGAACTTATAAAACTGCTAGGATACACTGTTGCCGCGAGGGAACGGCAGCGCGGCGCGCGCAGCGCCATCTCTCGGCGCGGCGAGGAATTTCTAACAAAGCGGCCTCTTTCGGGCGCTGACAGAGGACAGAATGGACCACCACTGTTGCTGTCACCCAATATACTTAAAAAAAAATAAAAAAAATTAATTGAGATGACCTCTTATTGGTCTTACTACGGCACCTCGGAATCCACATGCATCCACATAATAGCACTCCGCGTGCAGTGTTCCTCTGAAAGGGAGAGTGGTTAGTTCGAGAAGCTGCCACGACGGCGTGACAGAGGGCGCTAGCGACGTGACCGGAGCGCCGTTTGACTGATGGGCATTCCTGGTGGACTCACCTGGGCTTCCGGCTGCAAGCTGCTCCGATCCACAGTGGGTCAGAAGACGGGTGGAGGCGATCAAAATCTCAGGCGGATTTTGAGCTCCAGAGTCGCTAAATGGGACTCGAAACGATCGTGTGACCCTACTAATGGGTTCCTCGTTCGGAGAGCAATCGATTGGTGGGCTCACACGTTCGGTTCGAGTCCCATTTAGCGACTGTGGAGCTTTGTTTTGGCCGCTTGCACCTATCTTCTGGCCCACTGTGCAACCCGACCGCCTACTTCCCGGCCCCTCTGCCACTGCCAAGCTGGATGGCACGTTCCTCTAATCAAGCGTCGCGTAACCAATGATTAAAAAATGCTAGTAAAAAAATAATGAGAGGGAAAATGTGTAGAAAAACGAAAAAGCTAGTCATACACACTAAGAGACAGACCAGCGCACTAAGACCGTAATAATAAGCGTGCAAACGGACAATCAATTAAAATAGAGACGCAGAAAATGGGACATCACACAGACCGACCAGTGGACTATGGGTGAAACGGACAACTGGGACAAACGGACGAATTCAAGCGATAAAAATGATTCGCACCGCGAGAAGACTCACAATAAAATTGAAGATAAAAAGAAGGAAAGTGCGACTCGCGGCTCAACGGTACACGGGAAGCGGTACTGCTGGCACTGCGCTGAGCCAACGTCCAACGTGTGGGCAGCGGCAAGCAGCGCGACCACTGCGACCTCCTGACCCGCAGCCGGCCAGCCGCCAGCCAGCCAGCCGCCAGCCAGCCAGCCGCCAGCCAGCCAGCCGCCAGCCAGCCAGCCGCCAGCCAGCCGCCAGCCAGCCGCCAGCCAGCCAGCCAGCCGAGGTATAAGCTGTGCTGGGCGGGCTCTCTTCCGCCCAGCGATGAAATAATCAAATGGCACTCACAGCGGGCAGTGCCCAGCTGTGCCCCTGCCAGGCAGCCAGGTACACAGTGGACCAGGAGACCGGCGCAGGCGGCTGAAACTCAAGACGCGTTTTGAGCTCCAGACTCGCTTAGTTGGACTGGAACCAAACGTGCGATCCCACCAATGGATTGCTCTCCGAACGAGGAATCCATTGATGGGGTCACACACGTTAGGTTCGAGTTCTATTAAGCCAAGCGACTTTGGAGATCAAAATGCGTCTAGAGTTTCGGCCGCCTCCGCCAGTCGTCTGACCCACTGTGAGGAAGCCAGGCAGGCAGGCAGGCAACCCGGACGAGGGACGGCAATCGCACGACGACCTAACAATTCGAGTGCAAGCAAGAACCACATCGCTCTTCGCCAAATAAAGTCACCAAAACCGGTCCCACCTGGGAGCCGGTCGGTAGCTTGCCGTAGGGTTGAGGCAGCAGTGTTGAGGCTCGCTGGGAGCCTGGCTGCTAAGGCTGGCCGCAGGTGGGAGATTGACAGGGAGCCTCCTTGAAGCTCGCTGCAGACCGACCTCAGGCTTCACACACACGGATGAAGGAAGGCTGACAACAAGCTGCACGCTGGCTGGATGGCTGCCGTCGGCTGGCTGGACCACACAGATGGGATACCCGGTGCTCGCATACAAAGTCAGTGGCGGGTAATGTAATGCGAAGCAAACACAAAGCAGCTGCCGTAGGAGGGGGAGTGTTTATGCAGATTAAAATCTGGCCGGCGTCGGCTTGCAGTTCGGGCGAGTGCATGCATCCGTCGGCCTGCCTGCCTTTCGGGAGGAGACAGTAATCCCAATGCCCCCGGGCGGCCCACCTACCGGGACCGGGTGCCTGCGTGTGTAGCGATGTCTTCATTAAGACGCCCGCCCCGCTCCGCCCTGCCCTGCCCTGCCAAGACTTAGCATTAATGGGACTTCGGATGACGCGATGAGTTGCGTATGATGCAACGTCGGACTGTGACGCTGAAAGGATGCCGAACAGCTTCGGTGATTGAATCCTCTCTATTTCCCTTTCATCACGCAAGGTTCCCACTGCTGTGTGGCGGCTAACCCCGCTGCAGTCAACAACGCGTCCGTTCCTCGACGGCTCACTAAACGGAAGTTACCAAAACTGTGTTCGTTCCAGTTGTCACATTCCTCTTCTCAACCCGACCTTTTCTAGACCGTTACGTGTTTGTGGATCCGCCTCCCGGCAACTAGATCGGGCGAGGCGACCGGTCTGTCTGTCTGTCGTCCGTCCTCGCTGGCCGTTGAGCTAGTCCACTCAGCAGGACGATAAACGCCCTCCGCTCAACCTTATTCAATCACCCAGCAGAACCGACCACTAACAACAAAGTAAATAAAATTATTTTGGCAACAACTTAATATCCAGTCGGGGAAGGCGACAGTCGCCGCTCTTTGCACAGTAATCGCAATGCGGAATCACACCCAAAGTCTAGGAGGTGTTTGTTTTTGTTGCAAGAAAAGAAAGAAAGAAAGAAAGAAAGAAAGAAAGAAAGAAAGAAAGAAAGAAAGAAAGAAAGAAAGAAAGAAAGAAAGAAAGAAAGAAAGAAAATATGACACAGCAATAAATTGTCAGATTTCCCGGCAGTGCTCCGACTGATTCGACAAATGCGAACTGCACGAGAGCGGCCTACGGACGGCACGAAATGCTTCCTGACCGGTTTCCCGAGAAAGCAGGTCCATCACGGCATCATAAACCGCACAAAGGTGTGGAAGTGCGTAAGTCTGCCCCGCGGCCAAAATATTCCGGGCACGTCTCCTTTTTTCAATCACCATCCCCCCGCGTTTTTTTTTTTTTTAAACAGCGTGTTATTTTTTATTGTTATTGATTCCCCAGAAAACTGGCGGTCCGAAATCTGCGGGCGTTTAAGGCGCGGCGGTGCGCTCCGCTAGTTGGCGGCACCTTCCACTCGTTGCTTTTTATTGCTGACTTTCGTCACGTTCGTCACGTGGGGAAGCCCAGTGGGCCAGAAGACCGCGCACGCGCGGTGTTCTCGACGCGTTTCGGGAAACAGAGTCGCTAAATGGGACTCGAACCGAACTTGTGACCCCAACAATATATTGATCTTTTAACGAGGAATCCATTGGGTGCGGTCACACGTCCGGTTCGGAGATCTGGAGCTCACAACGCGTCCAGAGTTTCGGCCGCCTGCGCCGTTCCTCTGGCCCACAGTGTGATGGCGCGCCTTGGCGTGGCCGGACGGGACGGGTCTCGGTCGGAAACGAAAGCAAAGTGCTCCAGTTGGCCCGGGTCTCACTTTCTGTCCTCGTCTCTCGCACACTGCTCTCTTCGTTTCGTTCCTCCTTTCCTCGTCTCCTCGTCCAGAGCGGACGAGGTGGTGCGCGCGCCGGGCTTCGGGAGGTGCAAACGGCTCGGCGTAAGTCAAGTGCCGCAGAGCCGAGTCGAGCCGAATCAAGCCGAGCCAAGCCGAGCCGAGTCGAGCCGAACGCGGGGTCACGGTGTGTGCGAAAGGTCCGTTCCATAAATCCCGCTGTGGCAGCTGACCCCTCACTCGGCTGCGCCCCTTCCACAGTGGGCCGGAAGACCAGCGCAGGCTTCCAAGACTCTGGACGCGTTTTGAGCTCAGAGTCGCTAACAAGGACTCGAACCGACCGTGTGTTACCCCACCAATCAATGGATTCCTCGTTCAAAGAGCTATCCATTGGTGGAGTCACCATGGTCGTTTCCAGACCCATTCAGCGACTCCGGAGCTCAAAACGCGTCCGGGATTTTGACCGCCTCCACCGGTCTACCGGCCCACTGTGCTGCGCCCATTGCCTGCGCCGGACCGGCTGGCCGCCAACGTAAAAGAAGAAATGACGCAACACTAAACGCTCTTCATGACCGCGTATTAAGGCGACGGCCGGCGCGAAGCGTTGCGTGGATTCGCAGGACCATCCGAGACGCCTGTCCGGCCGCGTCTCCGGCCGAGTCGGGAGGGAAGCGCGCGCGGCGCACAGAAGCTGTTTCACCCCACCAATAGATTGCTGTCCGAACGAGGAATCCATTGGTGGGGTCACACGTCCGGTTCGAGTCCCATTTAGCGACTCTGGGGCTCAAAACGCGTCTAGAGTCTTGGCCGCCTGCGCGGCCCTCACTATGCGGCGGCTCGAGCAAGGGGCTTGGTACCCATAGAGTCCTTAAGCTTAAGGACTCTAGGTACCCACCGGTCGAGTTGTTGGTAACTGGTCGCCGAGTGGATTTCATGTATTTGTCCCCCCTCCCCTTTCAATGCAGTTTACTCAGGCCCTCTACCTATTTGTCTCCTGAAGCAACCTCAACCTCGTTTGTTGGGTCAAGTTATGCTGCTCGACTGGAAGACGTTCCGTTGGGTAGAGCACGCCTAACAAAGGTGAGCCCTCCTGCCTGGGATGTTGGCGGGGAAGTAGACTGACGGCGCACCGACGCCTCCCTGTAGTGCCTGGTCACGCCGCGAGGGGTCAAGGCCGCCGCCGGGCCGGACCGCGCGCCTGCCGGCCAGGAAACTCGGGCAAAAACTTTCTCTCTCTCACACTCACTCACTCGCCGCCGTGTCGCCCCGCCCGCCTGTTTATTGGGATTATGAAAAATTTCGACAGACGCTATTATTGGGTGTATCGCGTCGGTGGGTCTGCCCCTGCGGCTGACTGCTCCCGAGGACCAGTGTTGTCTCTCTCTCGCACTCGCGGGGCGTGCCGTGGGCAGGGCGAGAGAGACGGAGCGACGGGCAAGCGCCGCTCGGACTGCAAGCCCCATTACATAAAGGCGGGCCTTACTGCGTGCCGAGCCGGACTGGTCGTCGCGTATCACGCCAAAGGCTGGCCGGCCGCCCTGGACCCGGGCCGCACAGTGGGCCGGGCCTCGCTGGGCCGGCCGGCCGGCCGGGCCGCAAACGGAACAACTTTTACACTGCAGAAAACGTGCAAAGTGCGTGTCTGTCTGTCGGTCGGTCGGTCGGTCGGCCTGGCTGACCGCGCAGCCGGCCAAAACTCTCGACGCGTTTTGAGCTCCAGAGTCGCCAAATGGGACTCGAACCGAGCGTGTGACCCCACTAAAAGATTCCTCGTTCTAAGAGCAATCCATAGGTGGGGTCACACGTTCGGTTCGAGTCCCATTTAGCGACTCTGGAGCTCAAAACGCGTCGAGAGTTACGGCCGCCTGCGCGGTCCTCTGGCCCACTGTGTCACGGCATTGTCGCGGATGGCAGCGACCGGCGAGACAAACCACCGCACAGACAGACGGAACGGCGCTGCTGGTGGTCGAGCTGCTGGTCGAGCTGGTGCTGCGGCGCCTGCGGCGTCTCTGCAGCAAGCACAGTGGGCAAGTCGTGTCGTCAGGCGGTATTAGTGGCGGGTGGTAATATTCCCGGCACGGCGGCGGCACCATCACTATGAGGAAGGAGGAGGAGGAAGACCAGGCGGGCGAGGTGCTGGATGAGAAGGCGGCGGTCAGGACTCCAGGGACGGACTGCCGGAGGGACTCAAGGAGGGACTACAGGAGGGACTACACCCGAAACACGCTGAATGCTGCTCGCGACGATCCATCCATCCATCCATCCGGCCGGCCGGCCGGCGGAGGCGGCGGTGCAGCCGCAGCGCAGCGCCAAGCGAGCGTGACGCAACTCGGGCAAACACGGCACCGACAAAAAGGCGGGAAAACAAACACATACAAACAAGCAGCAATTAAACAAGCAAACGAACAAACACCAAATAACCAAGAAACAACAAACTAAAATACACAAACAAAAACCAGCAGACATGAACAAACTTAAAACGCCAAAAAATAAACAAACAAAAATACACAAACAAAAGTAAACAAACATAAACAAACAAGGGCGGTCCACTGTGGCTGCGCGGTTTGCGGTAACGCATTGCGAGTCATGATCCGCCAATAAGCTGGCAGACGTGGCCGGATGGATGGCGCCTTCCTTGCCCCAGTCCCGCATTTCGCAGCATCCAAGCGAGGCGGCCAGCCGGGCGGCAGCCAGGCAGGCGGCCAGGCAGGCGGGCAGTCTGTCCCGCTTGGCCAGCGCTATCCGTTGCTCCGTGGCCCTTGGGTTACGTGAAGTGTGCGGGTCGGGCCGCCGCTGCAGCGTCGCTCTGTCTCCCTCGCACTCACGGCGCGGCTAGGCGCGGCTAGGCGCGGCCCGCGGGGGTGCGAGAGAGACAGGGCGACCGTGGGCGTGGCCGTTCCCACAGTCCCTGGACCGCGCAGCGCACCGCCCTCGGGGTCGCTCTGCTAGCCCAGCTGGCCCTGCTACCGGCGTTCCGATTCGTGTGTCGTGCCGGGTGAGAGACAAGCGGTGCGCGTGCGTGTGGCAACCCGGTGGCAACACCAGGAACTCGCCGCCGCTCGCGGGATGGAAATGATTTAGTCGCCGCCACGTCAGCGGGCTGCCCCCGAAACGTCGCTCTGCCTGTCTCGTCGCACCCCAAGGCCCCTGAGAGACAGCGACGGGGCACCGCGGAGCACCCCACCGCCGCCAGGGGCCAAAACCTGGAAGACTGCGAAGCACGCAGGGCGCGGCTCGGCGCCGCTCGGCGCGGCACGCCCCTCCCTCGTCCGGCCGCCGTCGCTCTGTCTCTCTCGCACCTACACGAGACGCGCCGTGAGTGCGACAGAGACAGAGCGACTGACCGGACGAACTCCCTCGTGACCCGCTCACTTTCTAAACGAGCCTCTAGGAGTGCTTGCTCCTATTGATGTCAATCTAGGTGCGCGCACGCCGCCGCGCGGCAACCCCTTGGCACGCCACGGCGGCGACAAAACGACGCGCTGCCTGCCAGCCCTGCCTGGCCGCCCGGACGCAATGCAACGCGTGGGCGTAACGGGCGGCTGGCTGCTCGGGCTGGGCGGCCGCCAGCAGTCTGGACGGGGCTGTTTGGATTCAGCCCGCAGGTTCCCGGCAGTGCGACAAAACGGTCGTCCGGAGAGTCTCCCGGGTTCAACCACTAACATTTATTATTTTTCACTGGCTCCCCTAGTGAGCCTCAAAGGCACGGCAACGCACACTGTTCACTATGTGCCGTGGTGGCTGGACGTGCAGACGTGTCGGTTTCCGGGTATGAGGATAGGCGGTTCTAATCTTATATCATCACAACTTTTATCTCTGACCGCTGCTCATTGTCACGTCAAGAGCCCGCTTCAATCGACCTCAGACATGAGCCGCGGTGGCTGAGGGCGTTGAGGCGCCCGACCCCGACCATGACGTCCGGGGATCGAATCCCAAAACTTCCTTTCATTTTTCGACTGGCTTCCTCCAACTGCGACTCAAACCCGTCGTCCAACACTCGGCAGACGTGCAAGTCAGGGTGGTGTAGTGGTCTAGGCTCAATCCAGGCCATTACACCCGGGTGTCTAAAAAGCAGTCCGCTTCGGCGGATTGGCCTCGGCACTGGTTCGATCCCCGATCGAGCCAGCCACTCGAGATTGGTCGCGAGTGGGTCCATTCCGATTCGTCGGATGGAGTTGATAAGTCCTTTGAAGCTGGCCCACTGACTGCATGTTCGGGTCTGGGAGCGCCGGACAGCGGGTGTACCATTTGGGTACCGACCAGCCTGCGCAAACAAAAGCTCCCAAAACTACTCTCTCTCTCTTTCTTTCTTTCACTGTCTCTCTATCGTCTCTGCCTTACTCTACTCTGCCCTTGTTTGAGCCGTGTCGGCGGCTCGGGTCCTACTGGGTCCCCCGGCGTACGATATCGAAGTCGCTGGATCGGATTAACCCCAGTTACCTGATAGCACCGGTTCCCATCCCGAACACCGAAGTAAAGCAGGAGGCCTCCCCATTAAGACTGGGGAGGGGGTGTAGAGTTCCATTTTTTAAATTTATTTTTAGTTAAACACGATCGCCAGCGCCTGGGTACACTGGTTCGAACACTGAGGCTCCTGCGGCCGGTGGTGTGCGTATGGACACTCGGCCAGCCGGACACGCTAGGAAAGAGAGTAGCTTTTGAAACGCGGTTTTACTTTTATTCACGCGAGCGGCGGGCAAAACGAGTCACGAATCCCAAAAACGAGTCCGACAGAAAAATGCTTGCGCGAAAAGAGAACTCTCTTTCTCCTAAGGTGTTCACACCTCGCTCGCAGCGCAGCGGGCAGCGACGCGGGCAAAGTTGTTGTTGTTGTTGTTGTTGCTGCTCGATTACGGCGAGGTGTGGGTCGCCTGGAGGCACGCCAGGTGCCGCTACGTGTTGATATGCGTCGAGAGATGATCACGAAGTACAGCACAAAGCTCTGGAAAATTACACGCACCACGAGAAATTAATGAAAACGACTGCATTTCTCCTCATATCCTCGCATCTTTCATTTTCTGAATAAAAAGCTTATTCCAAGAGTCATAATTCACTGGTTTTTTGACATAGGGGTGCAAGTCCACGAAAATTAATTCGGGCAAAAATCAGTGATTTGGCAAAAGAAGTCTACCCTTTGGAACGGTTCCGAGGGCTCCAGAAATAAATTGTTTGTTAAGTACAAATTAGGAATGCCCCTTTCTAGCCTTTTTTTCCTGATTGTCGGATAAACTTTCCAAACTTGATCGCTACTTTCTGGGCGTGTGTCCGAAAAATGCTGGCCGCGCTGACGAATCTCGTTTTGCTACCGACGGCGGCATTGAAAGGCGCGCGATATCATTCTTTTTTTATGACGGCCGTTAAAGAGTTGCGGCTCGTCAGGCACCATCACGCCTCGCCACTCACAGCCAGCGACACGCTGCCGCCGGGCGGGGCGGGGCGGGGCGGGGCGGGGCGGGGCGGGGCGGCGCACAGTGGGCCGGCAGACCGGAGACGGCGGTCTAAAAATCCCTCGAATCGAACGTGTGACCCCACCAAAGGATCCCACGTCCTAGAATATTATTTTTTTTAAATATATTTTTCACAGTGTGTTCAGGGTTTATTTGAGCTGTGTGCATGTTTGTGTGTGTGTGTGTGTGAGTGTGTGTGTGTGTGTGTGTGTGTGTGTGTGTGTGTGTGTGTACGCGCTTTGTGATACGGACCTAAGTGCATAGTCCGGTGTCCGGCTGCCGATCGGTGGGCAAGGCCCTAGGCCAGTCCCAGCGCCGGTGCCTTGCCCAGCCCTAGTGCGGCCCTTTGCAGGAGCGATCATCAGATAGATTGATTTGGCGCCGCGCTATAGGGCTTTGCTTTCACCGCGCGGTGAAGGGAGCCGCGGATCATTCTCCGCGTAGGAGTGAGTGGAGCGGCGACGGGGATGCCGGGGCACAGTGGGCCAGAGCAAGCAATAACAGCCTCCAGCGCCTCGGTCTCGGCAGCGCCGACGGAATTAGGCAGGACCGGGCCAATCCAGTATTATAATGCAGCGTGGGCCGAACAAAAGAGAGCGCGCACACATACACACACACACACACACACACACACACACACAGAGTGAGACGGTCGCGCCCATAATCGCGCCTGCCAACTGTTATGTTTGCTAGATACCAACACCCTCTCTCACACGAACACACACATACGGTGTGCACCACACACAAACACTTAGACTATTTGCACTACTTGATGCCCCTCCCCCCCCCCACACACACACCACACGCACCACACACTGCTCCTCGTAGGTGCATTCATTCATACGGAGGAAGGACGGCGGGAGCTGCTCCGCCGCGTCCCGGCTGAGAACACAAAAGTCGAAAAGTAATTGCCTCCGAAAGGCGTGCCGGCCGCCCGTTCGCGCTAACAAGCAGCCCAGTGCGGTAATTGTTATTTGAAGCGCATGCTCTCGGATGGCGCCAACTACTTCAACAACAACAACAACAACAACAACAACAACAACAACAAGCTGGAACAGTGGCAACAGCAGCAACACAACGCCGTTCCCAACGTCCCTCGCCAGCAGGAACACGCCGGAGCGGCCTGGGAAGGGCCGGGAGGGGCACAGTGGGCCAGAAAACCGGCGCAGGCGGCCAAAACTCTAGACGCGTTTTAAAAACTCCAGAGTCGCCTCGGTCTTCTGGCCCACTGTGCGGCGCGGCGGCGGCTGGGGCACTAGTGGCCGGCCAGCTAAATAATGAAGAAATCAACACTGGCCATGCGCGACTGCGGCTCGGCTCGGCGCGTGGGTGTGAGGGAGAGGGACAGGGTGGCGCTGTGCGCAGTTGAATAATATGGAAATGTGACGGGGCCCCCGCGCGGCGTGGCGCGGCGTGGCGCGGCGTGGCGTGGCGTGGCGCGGCGTGGCGTGGCGTGGCGTGGCGTGGCGTGGCGTGGCGTGTCTTTCCGGATGCGCATAGGAGAGTGGGTCGCCCGCAAGTGCATGACCTCTGTGAGCGGACTTTCACGGGACAGGGGCCTAAAACGAGATATGCAAATGAGCAGCTCATGATAATGATGAGGAGTTACCCGCGGATTGTGTGATGATGCGTCCGTTGGGGGAGGGAGGGGCCGCGTGCGAGCGAGTATTGAGGTTACCGGCGAGGTCGGACTTCTAAAATTATGCCGAATTTCTTGAATGGTGAGAATGATGAGTGAGGTCGGATGATGCCATCGTGATGATCACAGTGGGAACGACGGTGACGACGACGATCGCAATTTATGACTGAGACGTCGGTTGATCATACCGCACGACGGAAATGATGCCACACGACGGTGATGAGCCTGATTCGCGTCAATCACCGCCGTCCGGGACCGCCTGCGTCGGTCTTCTGGTCCACTGTGCGCCGTGCCGAGACACGGTGCGGTGATAGAGCAGATGATGATGAAAATGGATTCCGTGTATGCCACTTGACCCAGCTGGAAGGCAGCCAGTCGGTCGCGGCGGGTCGGGCGAGCATTGCGACAAGGATACGTATCCGCTTCCCCCGGCCGGGGTGCTGGAGCCGCTGGAGCCTGGCTGGAGAGCGCTGCCCACATTGCGTTCCGCTGGCAGGAGCGAGGGAATGGAAAAAAAAACTGTTTAAATACCGACGCTGCACGACACGCGCCTCCCCCTCCCCTCCCTCTGATTGGTTGGTCGGCACTCCGTTATAAATTGCTAATTGCGCGTTGCGAGTGTAATGAAGCCAAAACGGCCCAGGTGCTACCGAAGCCCCGCGGCGCCGAGGAATAACAACATGCTCTCTCTCTCTCTCTCTCTCTCTCTCTCTCTCTCTCTCTCTCTCTCTCTCTCTCTCTCTTTCTCTCTCTCTCTTTTTCTCCCCTGCGAGGTGGGCCAGATCACCGGCCACCGCACGCCGGTGTCTAGCGTGGTGGCCTAACCACCGATCCGCAGGCGCCAGACCCAAGGCACCGGCACACAGTGGGCCGGGCGCCGCGTCGGCGGCTCTAAGACTACTCCGATGCTAGACTTTCGGAACGCAGCGTTGTCGGTTCACTTCCGCTTCTTCTCGGCGAAAAGCGCCGAAAACACGCCGAGGACGTGTGCCTAGACGTGTGCAGCGTGGCTGCTGCAGGCCTTTCCCAATACATAATGACGGGCTAGTTCCGCGCGGCCCACGCGCGCGCCAGTGCGCTGCCGGGACCCTCTCTCTCTCTCTCTCTCTCTCTCTCTCTCTCTCTCTCTCTCTCTCTCTCTCTCTCTCTCTCTCTCTCTCTCTCTCTCTCTCTCTCTCTCTCTCTCTCTCTCTCTCTCTCTCTCTCTCTCTCTCTCTCTCTCTCTCTCTCTCTCTCTCCACTGTTCGGCAGCTGCTGCTCGTTCGCCCGCACGCGTTCTCGCTTTCCGTGAGGATGGAGTGGCGTGGCGCCGCGGCACGCGGGGAACTGGGTCGGATTTGAATCGGCCGGCCCACTGAGGGTGTCGTTTCGTCGCTCTCCCACTGGCGCGGTGGTGGTAGTGGTGCAGTGACAGAGACGGAGCGGCGAAGCGACTCATCGGAACGGCTCGACCGGCCCCGCGGTGGGTGGGCACCACACCGCAGTGTGGGCCAGACGACCGGTTGGGGCGGTCACAATCCCGCGGACGCGTTTCGAGCTCGACTGTCGCTAAATAGGGACTCGAACCGAGCGTGCGACCCCAGCCATGGATCGCTCTCCGAACGAGGAGTCCATTGGTGGGGTCACGACGTTCGCTTCGAGACCCATTTAGCGACTCTGGAGGTCGGAACGCGTCTAGAGTCCCGACCGCCTGCGCTGCCGGTCCTCTGGCCCCACTGTGGCGCCGGTAGTGCGACACCGCCGCGTCGACGGGCCGACGGGCAGCGCGGCGGCGTTTCCTCACACCGCGGGCATGCGGAGGACGCGCCGCCGCGCCGCCAAGAAGGCCGCCAACAGCCCCGCCGGCCGGCCGCGCGGCTTTACGTAAGCCCGCCGGCTTTTGGCACCGAGTGTACTTCGCGATCCCACGTGGCCCACGCGGCCCCGACCGACAGACCGGCGGACGGACGGACAATGTGTGCATTGCACCCGAGATGATTGGGCGGCGGAACACGGAACACGGCGCCCGCGCCGCACAGTGAGTGGGCCAGAAGACCGGCGCAGACGCGTTGTGAGCTCCAGAGTCGCTAAATGGAACTCGAACCGAACGTGCGACCCCACCAATGGGTTCCTCGTTTCGAAAGCAAGCCATTGGTGGCGTCAAACGTTCGGTTCCAGTCCCGTTTAGCGACTCTGGAGCTCAAAATGCGTCTATGGACTTCATAGAGTTTTTGCCGCCTGCGTCGCGGTCCTCTAGCCCACTGTGTGTCGCGTGCCGCGCGACGCCACGTACCGCCCGACGACACCCATCCAGACGGCCGAAACTATTCGATTTGGGCGCCGGCCCGGCCGCTTTGGCACCGCGGCCGCGGCGCGCCTCGCCTGCGAATGCATTCATTACGCCATTCAGGGTCGCGGTCGGGGCGGGGCGGGGCGGGGCGGGGTCGACGGAAGGAAAGGAAGTCGGCGTGTCGAGACGGACTTGACGCGGAAAACGTTGGCCTAGGTCCGGCACGCGTCCTGATGGTCCCGACGATATGGCTTCGACCAGTCGAGCGTCGCTGGTGGGAGAGAGAGAACAAGAGAGAGAGAAAGAGAGAACGGAAATGGTTCCGTCGGAGAGGTTCGCTGGAATCAGCAGAAAAAGCACACGTCCGTAATTTAAACTTCATGCTAAATAGGATTGACTGTTTGCCGTTTTGCGGCCAACGAACGGACAATGGAACGGAAATATCCCGGCAGAGCGGCCGGAGGAGACGGTCCCGGAGGAGCAGCGGCGCTCCTTTCTCTATTTTGAGACTGGCGCCGTCTATAAATAGACAAAAAGCGCGCGCGCTGCGGGCCATGTCACTCCAGCTAGCCGGCCGGTTAGATCACCCCGGCCATTAGGGGCACCACACTGGTCGGCAGTCCCCCGACCTCCACCGGCCGGGCCTCACTGAGTCGTGTGTCATCGGGTGTCACTCCAAGTCCACCCGCGTCAACTGGAGTCACAGTGGGCCAGAAGACCAGGCAGCCGAAACTCTGGACGCGTTTTGAGCTCCAGAGTCGCTAAATGGGACTCGAACCGAACGTGTGACCCCACCAATGGATTCCTCGTTCGGATAGCAATCCATTGGTGGGCTCACACGTTCGGTTCGAGTTCTATTTAACGACCCTGGAGCTCAAAACGCGTCTTTAGTTTTGGCCGCCCGTGCCTGTGCATCGCATTGCCACACTGTAATGGGCACCGGGCCCGCGGGGCGGCCGGCTGTCTGGACTCGACGTGGCCAGCAGCGGCCAGCAGCGGCCAGCCGCACCAAGCGGCCTGGCACGCGCGGCGTGAAGCAGCCGAGTAGTGCCGTTGTGGCTTGGCGCCAAATGCTGATTGCAGTCCAAACACCGTGCTCTCTCGCTCGCAGCGGCGGCGCGCTGAACTTGACCCACACTCCGCTCGCTTCCTTCAAACCCGAGCAGCAGGAAGACGAACCAAAACAATCGGGCACGGCGGCGGTGCACCTGCCCGAGAGGGAAAGCATTTGCGAGGACCGCCGGCCGACCGACCGGCCAATAATAATGTGAGGGCGGAGGAGGGAGTGCTATGCAGGCGCTCTGTCTCTCTCGCACTCATAAGGCGTCCCGGGGGGTGCGAGAGGGACAACGGGCCGCCGCTCCCCCGTGCAGTTGGCCCGCCCGGTGTGTTTCCGGTTCATGCGATGGCCGGATCGGTGCGGGCGTCCGGCCGCTGCACGCCCGGCGCGCCAACCTGCACGCGGAGCCCAAAACACACGGCGAGGCGGTGCAGCGAGGCAGCAAGGCCCGCCCACGTTACGACACGCGCCTTGCCATCTTGCCGGCCCACAGTGGGCCGGGAGGCGGTCAAAACCCCGGACGCGTTTTTCAGCTCCAGAGTCGCTGAACAGGACTCCTCTGGGCCCACTGTGCGCCCTTTTTTTCCCAAAGATGCGGAAACCAACATTAACCACATCATGAACCTCGCGGTCGCACCATGACCCCAAAATGGTTGTCCTGATCACCACCTCATGTTCAGCACAGTGGGCCAGACGACCATAAAGAGCATGAACACGAACAAGCCGAGCGCTGCGCGGAGACTGCGAGGCGGAAGCGCGCGCAGGTACGCATCATCCCCGGCGCATTGCCGCTGCATTGCTCCAACGGCCAATGCCATAAATCTGCACGAAATCTGCTGCGGTCGTCAGGTCGCCGCCGCCTCCCACAACACTGCCTTCTCCTCCTTCCTGCCCTCGCCGGCCCACTGTGGGCCAGAAGACCGTGGAGGCGGCCAAAATTCTAGACGCGATTTGAGCTCCAGAGTCGCCAAATGGGACTCGGATCGAACGTGTGACACCCTCCAAAGGATCGCTCTCCGAACGAGGAATCGATTGGTGGTGGGGTCACATGTTCGGTTCGAGTCCCATTTAGCGACTCTGGAGCTCAAAACACGTCCGGGATTTTGGCCGCCTCAACGGTCTTCTGACCCACCGTGCGGCCCACTGTGTAGACATCGCAGCGACGTGACTGGCCGCCGGCATATTAGGTGCAGACTCCCCCACCAGCGATGGACAACGAGACCGTTACGTCACGGGATGGACTTGCAGCAGACGAGCCGCCGCCGTTCCGTTACGGAACCAAATCGCCATTTATTTAATCTTTATTTATTGTCGTGGTTTTGGTTGTTTCGGAGCGGCCGCAAGGCGGTGGACTGAGCCGCGTGCGGGCATCCGTGCAGCAGCCAGCTACGAGAGCAGGACAGAAAAAAAAAAGTTCGAAAAATTATTTAGCTTGGGGATGTTGGGGACGTGAAGAGGCTGACGAGGACGGCGAACCCCCGACCCCGACCCGCACAGTGCGGCCAAAACTCTTGACGCGGTTTGAGCTCTAGAGTCGCTAAACAAGACTCGAACCGAGCGTGTGACCCCACCCATGGATTCCTCGTTCGGAGAGCAATCCATGGGTGGGGTCACACGTTCGGTTCGAGTCACATTTAGCGACTCTGGAGGTCAAAACGCCTCCACACCGGTCTTCCGGCCCACTGCACCGCGCCGCGCCGCGCGCCGTCACGTCGGTGGCCCTGCCGGCCGGCCGGCCGGTGGACGCTGCCCGATCCGGTGCCACTGCATTGCGCTGCATGCTGCCGGACCTGGTCCTGCCGCTGCCGTACCGTCGCCACGCCGTCGCCACGCCGTTGTCCGCTGTGACGCCACGCGTATTTGGAGCGAAAGCGGCCCTGCCCTGCTGCAGACTGATCCCGAGAGTCGTTGTCGTCGCTCTGTCTCTCTCGCACTCGTGGAGCGCGCCGTATGGGTGCGAGAGAGACAGAGCGACGAAAACGAGCCGTGGCCAGTCAGTGGTTCCGCGACGAGTAGGTGATTCTTCCCGCCGAGTTCAGGCGCAGTGGGTCAGAAGACCGGCGCTGGCGGTCAAAACTCTAGACGCGTTTTGCGCTCGGTAAACAAGACTCGAACCGAAGGTGTGACCCTACCAATGGACTCCTCGTTCGGAGAGCAATACATTCATTCGTGGGGTCACACGTTCGATTTGAGTCCCATTAAGCGAGTCTGGAGCTCGAAATTTTGACCGCCCCCGGCCCAGTGTGGATAGCGCCCGAAGTCCAATTCCATCCACCCGCCGCTGGACGAGCAGCGTGTGTTACCGCACTCTCACCACTACTTGTTTTTTTTTTTACCGTCATTATTTCTTCGTCGGCATCCTCGGCGCGGTCCTTGGTGGTGGCTGTCCCCGTGTGGCGTGGCGTGGCGTGGCGTGGCGTGGCGTGGCGTGGTGGGGCGTGGCGCCGCGTCATGAACGCTCAATGAGCAAAGTGATCCGCATTGCCGCTCGGGTTTCCGCCGGTTTCCGGAAAGGCTTTCCGGATAGGGACTCTGCGCGCGGCAACCTGTTACCCTGCCGGTGGCGTGCCGAGCATGCGGCCGCCCCGCCTGCACAGTGGGCGTGTGCGGCAGTGCGGCAGTACGGCACGCCGCCGAGCCGGACCAAACATGGCGGTACACCAGCCTGCCCGCCTCACAGTGGTGGGCAAGACGACCGGCGCAGACGGCCAAAACTCTTGGACGCGTTTTGACCTCCACGGTCACTAAACTGGACTCGAACCGAACGTGTGACCCCACCAATGGATTCCTCGTTCGGAGACCAGTCTATTGGTGGGGTCACACGTTTGATATTTAGCGACTCTGGGCGAGTTCTTCTCGTCGCCATCCATGCGGAAACCGAGCCCGGCGCCTGGACCGCACCGGGCGCAGCAACCCTACTCGTTATTCGCAGTCCGCATTGGCACCTCGGCGCCGTAACGATAAAGCACTGCTGCTGCACTCGCCATTATTCGCAGCTACGGTGAGGCAACCCCCCTTCCCCTCCCGTTCCAATCCGATTAATAGCGGCATTGTCTAGGCCGAATAACACCGCCGAGGGCCTAGCAGGCAGTCCGCGCTGGCGGCACCGCGGCGGCAGCGAGCAGCGGCAATAGCAGGAAGGTGGCTCTGCTGCGGTGATCTGTCTCTCTCGCACCCGTTCGGCGCGCCCCGCGAGTGCGAGAGAGACAGAGCCTCCGCTGCTGCGGGCCGCAGGGAGGCCGAGGCCGCGGACCTCCTGGATTGCCGCCATCCACTCGCCATCCCCATTCCGCGGAGGCTCGGCGCCGCACAGTGGACCAGAAGACCGGCGCAGGCAGCCAAAACTCCAGACGCGTTTGCACCTCTTCTAGAGTCGCGTAAAATGACGAGGATCGTTAGCATCGAATTTCTGGTAAAAGTAGATGAAGTTTGAAATCCAAACAGAAGTTTTGATGATTGATTGAAATTCAAGAGGGTCCCCTGGACGACTCAGCTGATGATACCTGACAGGAAAGTCGATTAGGAGACTTGAAGCATTTATTTTCGATGATGTGAAGGATCTTATCGTTGAGAGATTCGTCACGAGCTGGGCCGTAAGTGGAACCCAACTTATCACTTATGAAAACTGGAAAGATGGAGATAAGAGAGGACGTTACTGCTCGCCTGCCTCTCTCTCTCTCTCTCTCTCTCTCTCTCTCTCTCTCTCTCTCTCTCTCTCTCTCTCTCTCTCTCTCACGTACACGCACGCACACATGTGCAGCAACAGACGCTGAGCCGGCCGGCAGGTGAAAGTCACAGCAGCAGCCATCTGCAGCCGCTCATATCGGAATCTTGAAGATGTTTCTGTAAACACCTGGCCGGCCAGCGCCGTCGCGTCAGTGGCGTTCCAGCCTGGGTCTATGTAAGACACAAAGCAGCAGACTGGGAGTCGTTTTTGTCACTGCGTGTCTCCCCCTCTACGACGTGCGTTCCACCAGTCTCGCCGCCCGCACAGCGTCTCGATCCGCGGGTATCAAACTTTGAGGGTGTAGTACTGCCAATGCCCCCTCGCGGCGAACAGTGGACCAGAAGACCGGCAGGCGGCCCAAACCCATTACGCGCTTTGAGCTCCAGAGTCGCTCAACAGGACTCGAACCGAACGTGCGACCCCACCAACGGATTCCTCGTTCGGAAAGCAAATCCATTGGTGGAGTCCCATTCCGCGACTCTCGAAACGCGGTCCGGGATGTTGACTTGACCGCCTCCGCCGGTCATCTGGCCCACTGTGAGGCGGGAGGCCAGCAGCGTCCAGCGGACGGGACGGCGACGTGCCGATGGAATGCGAAAGTCGCACCTCCTCCGCTGCGCGGCTACACCTGCTCGGGAAGTTTATGTGGTGGTCCTCCACGCCGGATTCGGCACGCACTCCGCCGGGATGCCGGCAGCTGAACGCTGCTGTCTCTCTCGCAGAGAGAGAGAGAGAGAGAGAGAGAGAGAGAGAGAGAGAGAGAGAGAGAGAGAGAGAGAGAGAAAGAGAGAGAGAGAGAGAGAGAGAGAGAGAGACGGACACGGACCCCCCCCCCTTGAGTGCGAGAGAGACAGAAGGACGAAGCACTGTGGAATCGCTCTAACAGCCGCGGATTCCGAGCCGCAGTGCTTTCGTCTCTCTCTCTCTCTCTCTCTCTCTCTCTCTCTCTCTCTCTCTCTCTCTCTCTCTCTCTCTCTCTCTCTCTCTTACACAGGGCTCACCATGAGTGCGAGAGAGACAAAGCGACGAGAGCGCTGTTCGGAATCAGCCTGCAGAGCGAGACTCGACACCCGAAATTGTACCCCCTTTCCTTCCCTTCCCCGCCACGCCGCTCGAAGACAAGTACCTGCAGTCGAACAACACGTCCCGTAACGATCGACGCGCAGCTATGCGGCCGGCAGCGCGAAGCAGACTGAGTCGCTCCGTCTCTCTCGCACTCATGGGGCGTCCCGTGCGGGTGCGAGAGAGACAGAGCAACGAAAGCGGTGCTGTTGGGAATCGCCCTGCAGCCCCAGGCCAGCCAGCGGGCGGACACTCGCGGCGAATGGGTTGCCTGACTGCCGGGCGGCGTTCGTCCAACGCGGCGGCGGCACAGTGGGCTGGGCCGAGAGCTGGGCCCGTGTAAGTGGCGGGCCACAAGACCGATATGGTGGCGGTCAAAATTCCGGACGCGTTTTGAGCTCCAGGGTCGCTAAATGGGACTCGAACCGAAAGTGTGACCTCACCAATGGATTGCTCTCCGAACGAGGAATCTATTGGTGGAGTCACACCTTCGGTTCGAGTCCTGTTTAGCGACTCTGGAGCTCGAGACGCGTCTAGGCTTTCGGCCGCCTGCGACGGTCTTCTGGCCCACTGTGCGTCGTCTTCTCCCCCGTTGGGTCGTGGACCGCCAAGGTGCCACTCTGTCGCTAAGACTAAAAGCGCCGCGGGGAAGTGTTTCCGGCTTGTGTCCGTGTTTTCGCGCGGCCGGAAACGCGGTCGTCGATTGTCGGCGTCGCGGGGCATGCTGGGAGGCTCAAGGTCACGTGGCCTGCGCCATGCGCCGGCAGCCATCTTGTCCGCCATTTGTACAATACCCCACACAGGTTGTCAGTAATTTGAACTAGGGAGTACCTTTAAAATTATGTATAGCCTATACCGTATATTATGATCCTGAAGCAAACGTCAACAGTGAGAGCATCATGAGTAACAACAGGCCGCGTTCAAGCAGACCGTATGATCCGAACAATGTAAGTAGCGACGGCGAGAAAAGTACGCGCGAAACGCTGAAAATAGAACCCAACCTAAGCCTAACGACCTTTAGCGATGAAATGATGAGTTGTTCCCTTAAATCGCGTCAACATGACCCGCGACTTCTCACAGTCGTTGTCCCGTGTGTCGGCGCGGCCGCTGGTGGCGTCCGAGCTGGTCGATTCGACGTTGAGTGGTTGGGTTATATTGACATTCCGAAAGCCCGCGTTGCGGGGATGCAAATAAAAAAAACGTGGTGTGTGGCGTCCCTGGGGGCCTCTGTGGCGTGAATTTCCACTGGAGGGCGTCTGCTCGGTCCGAGTTGGGCGATCGCGCGTTCAGAGAGGCGCTTGACACCGCTCGCGACGACAGAGTGACTCGTCGACGGTAACTGGCACCGAGGAGCGTCTGCTAACCTCAACTTGCTCACGTCGCACTGGCCCACTGGCACCTGTTCGAACCGAGGCAAATTGCCGTTATTTCCTGTGAAAATCGCCTTGGTTGGGAGCGAGGCCCGTTTCGTTGTCCAGGCAAAGAGCCCGCGGAGGGGGCGTTTCGTTTTTGTCATTGATTGGGTCCCTTTTGTTGTTGTATTGCATCTGAATGAATCGATTGGCTGAGGTTATACTTTCGTTGGGCCAGCCTTGAACAAGGGCGAGGCGGAGGTCATCTCTCGAGAAATGTCAAGTTCAGTAGCACTCTATCGATCGAGCCAAGCCTTCTGTTTCACCCTTTTGCTGCCATTTGTTTGATTTAAGGTTGTGCAGCTGTTTGTGGTTTGGGTCTGACAGCCAGTCATTGTCATGCCTTGTTGGTTTTCAAGTTGACCTTTTGTCTGAGACTAAATTGCCTTAATGTTTTTTTGTTTTGTTTTCCAGAGCTTTGTTAAGAGAGTTACATCCCGAGTTACGGGGCTTATTCCTAAATCAACGTCATGGTTGTCCGGGTGGTTCTCACCCAATGCTGCTGCTGAGCCGGGAACAAGTGACAGTGTCGAGCAAGTAAACAATGAAGAGGAGCACTTTGAAGATGCTCTTGAAAAACCACCTCCTCCCAAGAGGTTTAAGGTGACAGCAAACCAGCAGTATGTTGAGACCTACAATAGATGTCCAACAATAGAGCAAGGTAATAACATTAATCCGTTTATTTTTATTCCAAAGTGTGAAGTATTCAGTAGCAATGTTTTTTCAAGCCCCTTTCAAAGTTTTTAGTTCATGTTATTGTCAAAACAACAGTTTAAAATTGTGTTACAAAAATTAAAATTGAGAAAATCACCCTAATGAACTGGATTTTGTCTTTCAGGTGAAGGTAGCAGCAGACTTGTTCCAAACAATTTTATTGACACCTCTGCCATTCCTGGTCCCAGTGGCCTAGGGAATCGTCCTAGTTTTGTGGCTTCAACTCCAGCTGCTACCTCTGTTGAGCACCTTGAACCTAAGGCCAATGGTGAGGCTAAAATTCAACTATGGTTTTGTTTTTGATGTTTTTTGTTTGAGTGTTTATCAGTTTGGTATCTTGCATTGATTTAACTTCTCATTTTAGGAGACGATTGCTCGGAGAGTGGCGAATCAACCAGTGGTTGCTCCTCTCTGGAACCACAAATTAATAGAGGAATACCTTGTGCCCAGAATCAGTCAAGGCAAAATGACTCAATTTCCCCAAGGAAACAACATCTTATGGATGAAAAACTCAATTACAGTTAGTGCTCTTTTCCTTCACTGCTTCTAGTCTTTGACTGTTTTCATGTTATTTTTCAGTATTTAATGTCCTCTTTTCGTCTTGCAGGCTATTTGCAAAATTCGAGGTCATTATTTCTTGACCGTACTTCCAACAGTCGGAATAACCAAACTGTTGGGCGACGCAACAACCCGTCCTTTTGTGTCAGTACTTTTGGGACTCCCCTGGTAGGTTCATGCTTTAAAGCTCTTGAAACTTGACCTGTTAGTATTTCAGTTGTGGAAGTCGCAATATTGTATCTTTGATTGCAGTTTGGAGAAAGGGGTAATGTGAATGACCTTATCCTCAATTCCCCTTTTTATTCTGGACGAACTACCTATGGCGGTGCCTCCTCAGCTTCATACCGTCGCTCGCTGGGATCAGCATCGCTCTCATCTTCCCCAGCCAACAGCGAGAAGTTGGCGAGACACACCATCAAGGTATGCCTGATTCCCTTTGTGGTGGTGGTTGATGGGAGTTGTGGTCACTGATCTGACTCCAAAACACTGTTTTCTGGAACAGGTGAAACCAGGCAATCCTCAGTCCACTGCTGATACCAGCATGAGCCAAACTGCCAAGAGAATTCTAGCAACTCTAGAGCAATTTTCAACCCCTGTTTTGGATGCCAAGCGAATCCCTGTCTCTCAAGAGCCAGTTCTGGCAAGTTTGGGGAGTAGGAAACGCACACGTGCCGATGATTTAGGAAATCCACAGCTCGTGCTAGAGCAGCCACGAGTACCTAAACGCACTTCTAACAAGCCTCTTGTAAGTTATCAGATAAATCATTGTTTGTGTTGCCTCATGTTGTGATTGTACATGATTGTTATTTCTCTTTGATTTTACAGCACTGGGCCAAAGGTGCCCCTAGTACATCTCAATTGACAATTCCCACTGTTCCTGACACATTGATACATAGAAGACGTGAAATTGTTCAAGAACCAATCTCAACTGCGACGCAGCCATCCAGTACAAAAGCTGACACTTATGAACTTAGGCATGTCTTACTTTTTTTCTTTCAATAGTTTCTATAGTTACAAGCATTTCCAATATATACTAACTACATTTTTTATGTGCCAACAGGTCTGAAAGTGATGACAGCAGCTCTACTAGAAACTTGTTAAAAATGAAACAGAAACCACGCCTTACTGATAAAGTAGTCAAGGAGCCAGAAATGGCCCCTGAAGTCAATCTCCCTCAAGTTCCTCTACCAATATCTACTCTTCCTACTTTTGACATCAGTGTACCTGCTCCTAAACCTGACGCATCGAAGACTTCTTCTCCATCTGTGTCATCATTTGGATCTAGTAGTTCGAACAAGCCACAGCCTGCATCCCGTCCGTCAGCAACAGCAGCCAGTTCTCCAGTGCTTGCATTCAAACTCAGCACTGATTCTACTCCAGGAGTCAAACTCAACGCGGATGCGGCAGCTGCATTCAAACTCAGCACTGATGCCGTTTTCTCAGATGCATCTTTCTCCTTCTCGTCTCCTATAAGAGTATCAACAGCAAGTAAAGAACAGACAACTCTCACCCCTGTCAACAATTTCACCTTTAGCAACCCCTTGCCAGCATCTGCCAAGTTTATGGAGTCTTCTAATAGTAGTGTCAAACCTCGTCCGAGAACAACTGATGGATCACCAAGGCAGAGTGATGGTTTCCCTGGTGGGCTTAAGCCGGCATCTCAACTGAAGGCTGGTAGTGTTATGGACATCTTGGGGAAGAGCAAGAGCGATGCCACACCAAGTGCCAATGGAAGTCTTTCGCTCATGGACAAATTCAAACCTGCGGCTGGAACGTGGGAATGTGAAAAATGTTTGATTAGAAATAAGAGTGATGTGACAAAGTGTGCTGCATGTGAAAACCCAAGAGAGGCTAAAACTCCAAGTGTGAGTGAATCCACTGAAACCAAGGTGACTCAAGCTGTCGCTCCTCTGAAACCTGCCCCCGACTTTGGAGCTCAGTTCAAGATGGCAGGTGGCATGTGGGAATGTTCTGCCTGTATGGTCAGGAACAAGGATTCTGAAGCCAAGTGTGTTGCTTGCACAACAGCAAAGCCTGGAGCAGCACCACCACCGAAGCCGGCCGCTGCAACCACGAGTTTCTCAGGATGGGGCGACAAATTTAAACCTCCCAGCAATACATGGGAGTGCAGTGTGTGCATGGTGCGAAATGGTTCAGAGCTTTCTGCTTGCCAGTCATGTAGTACAAAGAAGCCTGGCTCCACTGAAACGACAAGTCCTCCAGTAAAGAGCAGCTGGGGTGACCAGTTCAAAAAGCCCGAAGGCTCTTGGTCGTGTTCCGACTGTATGGTAACCAACAAGTCAACGGATTTAAATTGTGTTGCCTGTTCAGCCAAGAAGCCAGGCTCAGATGCTGCAGCTGCTACTGCTAAACCAAGCTCTCAGTTTAGTTTTGGCATCGCACCTTCAAATAATAGTGGATCCGCTGCTCCAGCCTTTTCCTTTGGAATTCCAAAAGACAGCAACGAAGGTAATGAGGGGGAGAAGTCAAGTGTCAGCAGCTCCACAGGTTTCAAATTGGGAGACAGTAAACCAGCTGTGTCTGCTACCTTTTCGTTTGGAGTTCCTCCTTCGCCTGTCTCTGCAACTCCAGCGTCTTCTGGTGCTTCCAGTGGTGTCTCAATGTTTGGAAGTGTACCCAGTGCAGCAACAACTACTAACCCAGCACCAGTTGAGAAGAAATCAGCAGAGTCGGCAGCACCTGAGGCAGCCAAGCCTACCTTTTCATTTGGTGTTCCTGCCGCTTCTAGCCCAAAGCCAACTACATCAATGTTCTCATTCTCTCCGGCTTCATCTGCTCCTGCGGAAACAACAAAACCCACCAGCAGCACTGGAAGTCCTCTTGGGGGAAAGAGAAAATTGGGTGATGATGCACCAAGTAGTTCAGCTCCGTTCAAATTTGGTGCTGCTAGCAGCAGCCCAGCACCCCAGCCCAAGCCTGTTGTGACAAGTACTTCCTCGGTGTCCTCCACATCCGGTCCTGTCTTTTCATTTTCGACAGGCTCAAATGCCAGTCCCTTGTTGACTGCTGCTGTTACCAGCACAGCAAACGGGCAGAATGCTGTGGAAGCCAAGAGTGGCACTACTAACAGCCTCTTCGCCGCCGTCGCCGCCCCTGCGTCATCTTCTCCTAAACCAGCTATATCATTTGGTACAAGTGCAAATGCAGCTAAGGACGAGTCTGTATCAAGTACGTGGAAACCACCCTCACCGAGGAATGCTACTAATGTTGATGGACCCAAGCCATCCGCAGATACCAACGGGCCTCCCGGGGGAGTCAAGGCATTCTCCTTTGGAAGCAATGTTTCTTCAAGTAGTATGGCCTTTGGTGCCAATGCAAGCTCTGCTGCTTCGGCATTTTCATTTGGTCCGGGTGCCACTGATAAGACTGCTGTCACAAGCAAAGCAGCTGTCTCTTTCGGTTCAACATCGTCAGCCACATCCCTCTTCAGTGCACCAGCATCTACTGCACCTTTGTTTGGTTCAGGGTCCAGCGCTCCAGCAACTGCCACCCCTACATTTGGATCAACGAACCATGTTGGGTTTGGGTCTCTGACCCCTGCAGCTAATCCTGCCCCTACCTTTCAAGCAACCAACTCTTCAGCACCTAGCTTTAGTGCTCCTGTAGCTTCTGCGTTTAGCTCTCCCTTCAGTGGAGCCTCAGAAGAAAAGAAAGAAGCATTTTCGTTCAGTGCTCCCCCAGCCAAGAAGTCTGCTGGGTTTGCATTCAGTGCACCTGATGATAGTAAGAAAGTCTTCTCCTTTGGTCAAACTGCCTCTGATGATTCAAAGAAGAGTGCCGCCAGTTTCTCGTTCACGGCAACATCTGCAAGTGTTCCTCCCAATTCATTCCCCGCTGCACCGTCTTCAGTGTTTACATTCGGTGCTGCAGCGCCTGCTCCTGCCTCCAATGGTCCTGCAAAGCCAGACTTTGCCTTTGGGGGAAACCAACAACCTTCGTTCCCTGGCTTCAACTCTCAGCCAGCATCTTCAACTGCTGGCTTTAGTTTTGGAGGTGCACCTTCTTCTTTTGGAAGTGTGGGTCATGCTCCTCCAGCCTCTACCCCATTTGGAGGTGCTGGTTCTGTCAACAGCCCGTCATTTGGCACATCAAACCCTCAGCCAAGTGGGTTTAACTTTTCTGCAGGAAACTTATCGGGCTTTGGCACACAGGTTGGTGTTCGATTTCACCTTGAATTGTTCTATAATGGTAGTTTTTTGCATACCTGAATATGGTTGTTTTTATCTTTTATTTTAGGCCCAACCCGCGTCTGGTGCATTTAATTTTAGTGCGGATTCAAAACCATCATTTTTCTCGTAAGTTCCATTTTAATTTGCACACTCTCATGCTGACAATTTGCTTCCATGTTCTCATGCCTTAATTTGATTTCCTCTTGTGTTTAGAGCAACTCCCTCACAAGACCCATCTGCGGGTCCTGGACCTCGGCGTATCAAACGGGCAACTCGAAGGGTACCTAAATAAAGCATTGTGCGCAGCTATTTGAATCACATCAGCCTTGCTTTATAAGATCTCTTTGTGTGAGAAGATCATCATGCTGTGTCTCTAGTTAGAAAAAATTCACTGCATTATGCTACTGAATTTTGATTAACTACTGGCATCAACCAGACTGTCTGAAAATATTTGTGATAAATCAACACTGGCTTTTCAAGAACTTCAGGCTCAGTAACTGCTCATAGTACATTAATATTTTACATTTTTTTACTTTGTGTTGAGAGGAGTTTCAGTAAATTACTGAAAGTTATTATATGAAGTACTCAACAGTAGGTATGGTTGTAAAAATGTATCAACTGGATTTAATCAATTATTTTGTGTTTCTGTTTGTGGAACTATTGTATAATCGTCTTGGATATGAATGTGATTTTTGGGACAAACATTTTGACTGTTGTATTATAATACTGCTTATTGGGTCTGGCAGAGGGGAAATGGCCTCTGTTACGTGTCTTCTGTGAAACACAAGACCTGTTTAGTCATAGTTGCAATTTTCTGAAAATATATTATAGTTTTTAAAGGGTCAACATGTTGTTCTATGAACAAGTTCTCTATCTCTTTGAATTTTTAAATTTGAATCATTTTTACTTGTATACATGGTGTTAAGAAGTTGTGGATTTTTTTTTGTAGTTTTTTGAAATCTGACAAAAAAGTAATTAAATGTTTCTCCCCTCCAAAATCTGTGATTTTGGGTAACTATCATTTGTATGAATGCCCCAAAAGATAATAAAAGAACTGTGTGTAAGGTATTTGATTTAGTATTATTAGTAATATTCAATCCATTTTGAGGGTACCTCTTCCCCTCTTTATTACCCCTAAAATTTTGGGATAAAAGGAAAATGACTCCGTTGGAACTACAGGCTATGCTCACATTTAATCACTTCACTGACACACACTAGTCAAATCATACACCTGCGATTAGTCACAATTTTGGAAATTTGCGATATTCAGAGAATGTCCTTCCTCGTGCATCTTCTGCTCCTTCATTCAACGCACGTAGAATTTGGGATAAAAACTTTTTGAAAACAGGCATATGTGAATCGGCTCTCGGCTACACCCCACCGTCCGCCGGTGACGCGAGCGCCACCATGCGTGTAGGTCCTGTACTAATATCGGAGGAGCCAACCTCACACACACATTTAGGGAAGTACTATTCAAACAATGTAGCTTAATTCATCGTGGTTTCCGCTTTATCGTAGATAAATCGTAATTTTATTGAGGATAATACTAATTTCATCTGTCACAAGAATGTTGAAGCTGTTAGCGATTTTTCTTTTACACGAGATTGTTGCCTACTATGCAAAACGGAGGGGCCTTTCAACCAATGACGTTCTGTGGTTCCTTTGCCCAATCTCGGCTCACGTCCGCCCGTCCACTGAAAGTGACATGGCGTCTGGGAAGATAGTTTGTTCATAAGGAGGCATTAATGTTGTTTTTATGACAACATAGCAACAACCGGGCTATTCATAGCGCCGCCCATATTCTATAGAGACTTGCATTGATGGTAATGCATGCAAGGAAACCGCAAAGGATAAACGATGGGTAGGCACAAAAAATATCGCCGATACCGTGACAATACCTAACGCTACAGCCTTTTTGGAGTATAGAGATTCCTGCTGTTTTTCAGTATTTCTTAGGGTTATTGAGTTGTCGTTTCCCTCCAAATTTTCTCATTAGATCTGTTCTTTCCGCAGGTACCTCGAAAAACACCCAGCCCATCCGTACCAGGTAAATGGATTGGGGTCGGAGCGTAGGCCTAGCGAATCCAAACCAGCCCCACTTACTGTCACACGATTCCCTTTTTTTGGGCCGGAATTTCGTCATTATGAATCCGATTTGCCATGTGGGCTCCATGTATACTTTTCCAGTCTGCATTTAAATTGCCTGTCTGCAAACAAGTCGGGCCATTGAGCTCTTGCCCGTTGCCTTGTTATGCCTATTGTGTCCAGCTAGCCCAGACCAATATTTTCTTGGCGCCAGCTGGACTGCAATATTCCTTTTGCGGTCTAAATTTACGGTAACACCGGGATCATTAATCTTGCTCATAGGTGTCGAAATATGCCTTTTATTCGGTTCCGGCTTGGAAATGCCTCCTAGTAACCTAACCACTCTAACCTCAAAAGTCGTCGTCATACCCTTCGTTTCAATTTCGAATCGGAAGTTAACATTTCGTTCAAATTCGTTTTCGGGTTAATTCCTCTCCCATTCATGCGGTGGGAACTTTTTTATTGTTTTCCGTCCAATGCACGCACTCCTGCCTGAGTTTGGAATATTACCATAATTTGCTCTAAACTAGGCTTGCTTCAGCTGGTTAACTATTTACTTCTGTTGTGCAGTTACTTTATTATTGTTGAAAACGTTTGTGTTGCCATCGTTTGAGGGACGAAATATTTGGAACACTTGATCCTGTGATATGGTTGTACCTTCACTAGGTCCGCTCTCCATATTTATGTCCAGCCACTATTTTTCACAGTTCAAGGCTGTGTTTTTTTCTGGGACTCTCTATTTTATTTGGTCTCGAGTAATGTTGGGACACTCCTATATCCTTATGTCAGTCCATGATCTTAATATTTGTCCTTTTGTTTTTTCAGAATTCGAAGTATAGCGGTTCCAAGTCAAGCTATGGAGATAGGTACAACCATGATAGAATGCGAGACTCCCCTAATGGTAACTCATACCGGTCAGACAGCCCGGACTCTGGAAGTCCCCGTGATCGGGACCGTAGCTACCCAAACAAAAGCTCATTTATTCAGAAAATGCGTGACAAGGAGAGAGAAACCAGAGACTATAAAAATCGAGACAAGTATTCTGGTAAGTTAATTTTCTTTCAAGGACTGTGCCTGAACTTTATCAAACCACAATTTGTATCTTACTGTTTTGGTTTCTGTCCCAGACTGTGCCAGATCTCCAAAAGATAAACGGCGTAGGGAGAGCAGGGACTCCGAGCATCGGACCAACCATGATAGGAATAGTACGGAGGTAATTAGAGAGTTACATTTATCTGTGGTTGTCTTAAGCCTGGGAGACTTTCGTAAGGATCATCTTTTGTCTTTCAATGTACTTTAAAACCTTTAAAGAGCAGTGATTCAGGATACTTTCCATTCAAGAAATTCTCCATGTTAATGTATTACTGTGTCACTTCTTTTGGTTCTATTATTTGTCCTCATGATCATCAACTTTCAAATGGTTTCATGTTTGGCCTTATTTCTCCATGTGGACGTTCATTTTATTTTTGTGAAAGTATTTAATTGGCTCCTGAAAAGCTTAAAGTTTTCCTTCAATGGCTTTGACTTCTCTGCACCTCTTGCACTCTTGTCTTCTGGTGGGGTCTGCGTCCTAATCTCTTTCCATCTCCGTCTTTCAGAAGGTCATCCTTCATTCTAGCAAATTAGCCTCTCACAATTGTTCATCCCGAGACTTGAGGAAACCCTCTTTGATTATAAATGTTGTCCAGGTGAGTTTTTTAAGTTCTTGCACAAAGTTTTGCGGCTCTGTAGCCAATGTGTGTGTTGTCTCCATGGGTTTAAAATTTTAAATTGACTACATTACCTGTTAGAGAAGTATACTTTGGATATATAGATTTTGCATGACTTGACATGATTTTATGAATGCATTTTGAGGTATTAACTGAGATAGTAACAAATTTGTTTCATCAGTAGTGGGCACTAACTACCAATGATCCAACTATTTTCAATCTGAAGTTTTGGGGGTTGACTCACAATACACGTTCTAGATTTTTGGATATAATTGCCTTGTCTGAGTGTGGTGAGCCCAGATGTCAGTAGGTTGAGAGTGACTGTCTGTTTGTCCTGCCTTGCCTCTTCTCATTTCTATCCCCCTTTGCATTGGTTAACTCGTTGAGTGGCAAGTTCATTGGTGTGCGAGTTCGTTGACGAGCTTTGCTGACTTCTAGTTTGTTTTTGTTTCTTCAGGACAAGGACCTTCGGGATCGAGTCCCTCGCGTGGGAGACTGGTCCGAGCACTTGTCGTCTTCGGGCAAGAAGTACTACTACAACTGCAAGACGGAAGTGAGCCAGTGGGAGAAGCCCCGCGACTGGGTGGAGCGGGAACGCGAGCGGGAGAGAGACCGCGAGCGCGACCGGGGCTGCGCGGCCACCAGCAGCAGTGGCAGCAGTAGAGGAGTCAAGGATCGGGAACGGGATCGTGAGAGAGAACGAGAGCGGGAGAGGGAACGGGAACGGGAGCGAGAGCGGGAGAGAGACCGAGATCGGGAGAGGGACCGAGAGCGAGAGAGAGATCGGGATCGAGACCGTGAGAGGGATGGGGACGCCAGGCTCTACAACAGCAGCAGTTCGGCGAGAGGGGGTAAGGAGCCTGCCCTAGAGCTACTGGGCGTGTTATCTCGTGGTTTGTGTTGTTAAGACGGAGTTTTCCTGTTGCAGGTCATGACAAACATTCCAATTCACGATCTTCGGCCATCGGCTCGCGAGAGCAGGCCTCCAAGACGAGACTCCCTGGAGGGGACAAGAGGGAGGCTCTCTACTGGGGAAACCAGGGCCAGACTGTTCGTGACGATATGGAACAGAGAAAGCACCCTGACGGTGAGCGAAAGTTCTATAAAAGTGCGTGCCTTTTTTATTTTTCACTTTCCTCTATTATTATTGTTTAAATAATGTTTTTTTGATGATTTCATCCTGTTTTATTCAACTTTGGTTTTGTTTCTTTTGTGGAGCCGAGAGGTAATTCTGAATTTTGTCCGCAGGAGATGCTCAGTCTTCTCAGGACATGGACATCTGCTCTGGGGACAGCACCCCGACGTCAGAGACGTGTTACTCGCATGCCCATGGGCCCCACAACATGATCCCCACCGTCGTGGACGGCACCACGAGCAACAACAACGGCACCATGGCCGTCCCCGTGCCCATGAACATGCCGCCGGGCAACCTGCACCAGGGCCACCACGGCCATGGACCTCACCACGGGCCTCACCACGGCCACCAAGGCATGCTCGGGCACCCGGGGCACCCTGGCCACGGGCACCAGGCGCACGGCCACCAGGCCCACGGCCACCAAGCCCACCAGGGCCACCAGGGACATCAGGGCCACCAGGGCCACCAGGGGCCCGTGCTGCTGGGCAACGCGCTGCCGCGCCTGACGAGCCACCCGCCTCCCTCGCAGCCCTCGCCGCCCACGCGCCTGTACCCGGCCGGGCCGCCCCCCGGACTGACCGGCCTGCCCCCGGGAGTGCCGCCCCCAGGCGTGGGCGTGCCGCCCCCCGGCGTAGGCATCCCCCCGCCCGGAGTGCCGCCCCCAGGCATCCCCCCGCCGCCCGGCGTGTCCGGAGTGCCGCCCCCGTCGGGGCCGCCGTGCCCTCCCGGAGTGCATCCGCCAGGCGCGCCGCCCGGCATGCCCCCGGGAATGCCGCCTGGTGTGCCCCCGCCCCCCTGTGTAGGAGTGCCTCCAGGAGTGCCCCCTGTGGTAGCGGCCTCGACAGGCTCCGCTATTCCAGTCATTTCGTCGACCCCCCCTGCAGTCTTGTCACCATGTAACCCACCAGTGACTTTATCTAGCATCCCTCATATTCTGTCACAAATGACTCAGAGTCAAGAGTCGACCCCCAAGAAGACTCTCCAATCTATTCAGACTATGTTATCGACACAGTCATCAGCACCTGGGCAGGCTCCAGGAACAGGACCTGATGTGCCCTTAGTGGTGGACACGTCACATTCAGGACTTGGGGACGGACCTCCTACCCCCACACACTCAGAGAATCAAGATTGTGTGGATACTAGGAAGCGTGAGTGTTTGTCTATTAGCTGTCAATTTGTTTCATCGCTGTTCATTTCTTGACCTACTTTCCATTTCTCTCTTTTTCAGTCCTCCCTCTTGTTCCAGTGTCGTCCAGTCCGCCTAGCAGTTTGAGTACACTTCAGACTTTGTCCCAAAGCAGTTCTCTGCAAGCCCTGCGTCCGCAGGGAGTTAGCCTTACTCCTAGCTTAGCCAATCACTACAGAGATGACCTGGTAAATCATGTAAGAGGGTGGCCTGCTGAGCTGCTTGAAAAACAGGTAAATACTATTTTTGTTCTCTCATTATTATTTTTAAAATGTTGAGTCCGTGTTTAATCTGAATTTTCATTGCTTTTAACTCTTTTTATCCCAGGCGCAAAAGTTTAGTGAGGATGCACACTCACTAGGCAGCCTTCAGTGCACACGTGTGTCTGCTGAGTTAAAGTCAGCACGCTCTATTGTTAGGTTAACTGAAATTCAAGCAACTTTACAAGAACAGAGGTGTGTAACACATTTCTTTCACGTTAAAAAAAAATTAGTCGACATTGTACTAATTTTGTTCTCCACTTCTTATTGTTTCAGAGTACTCTGTATTCGTCAGCAAATTCAGTATCTAGAAGAACTGAGATCACAGCACTCTTTCATGGCAGACAATGGTTAACACTTGATGTTAATAATGTAAATGCTGTGTTGGCTGCAGCATGGCTTGGTCCTGTTTGGTCCGGTTAGGGTAAGCCATCAACTTCCGTACAATTGTAATCACACACACTGCTGTGTATTTATTGTAGACTCAGTGCTGATGCTGAGTTTGTTGCAAGGACCAAAGCTTTCTCATGAATTCGCTCTGGGCAATATATTGTAAGCGGCTGATTCCTACTTAATTGCTGGGTCAATTGGCCAAAGTTTCTTGATAGCAAATTTTCTCACTAGGACATTTTCTCATTAGCTGAATTATTAAGTTAATTACTGTCTAATTCGACTTAATTCAATTTGGCCCAAGAATATTTTTCCGTCTCATTGAGCTGATTGTATTACATAGTGCCTGAATTTGGGTTACGTAATGCGATGGAATATTTGCACGTGAGAAATGTCGCCTGGATACCTTTTCTGTGACTTTTTACTGGTATTTTGTTTCTTGCATTGTAACTTATGAGCAGCCTAATATGTAACTTGTGCAAACTCTCCACCTTCCTGAAAATTTTTATTGTAAATAAAGGTTGTAACACTGCCGATATGCTTTGAGATTTGCGTATCTACTGGATGTGACAGGAGGCACAGGGCTTTTCCCTGTGTTGCCACTTAATAACAGAGATGACCCTGAAAAGTAGTATCTTGTGATATACCGCTTCCTTCAGTTAGTGTTTTACTGGCTTTTCAATTTGTAAAGGCATTGTCTTGTGTTAAAATTTATAACAATTTTTTTCCTTTGTACTTTGGTGTGTTAGTAGAAACAATCTACTCACAAATGTTTCATAGTAACTTTCCTTTCAGACGGCTTTATTCAATCCAATTATTTCATCATATATTTTTTTTATTATTTTACTTGACATTCTTTGGAAAGATATTGTGCTTGGCGTTTGATCTATTTCGTTGATTTACTAAAATTTTGAAATACACTGTGATTTCTTTGATAAACATTGCTGTAAACCTTACATGTTGTCTTTTGTGTCAGAAGCTGAGGTATACCAGAATCGGACCTAGAAACAAGCTGGGGCTGTTGCTGACCCACATTTTAAATCAGTTAGCTTTTGTACATATAATTACTAAAATTAATAATATTGACTGGGCTTCTCAAGTTTTCGATGAATTGTTCATTCTTCATTCCTTTTCTGTGAGTTGTTCAAACTTTTTGAAAATTCTCATCGTAGGCACAATTGATTGATGCAAACAGCAGATTCTAAGACTGTGGGCTTCCAATCAGCTGTGTCTTGAATGCTACCTCTACCTAAATGAAAATTACATGCAAATTGTCTGCATGTATGACAAATCGTAATTACTAGTTTTTATATTAGAAAATGTAATTGTCAAGCAGTTCGCAGGCTGCTTGAGAAGTCCAATGGTTTGTATGTGATGTGATCTGGAGGATCTGGAGGACCAGCTGAGAGTGGAGTTTTTGTGTGGAAACATGCTTGAGAGTGTACCAGCCAATTTTCTTGATGACAAGACTTATTGAAACAAATCTAATCCAATGGATCAGACTGGTGCAACTAAACAAATATTTCTATGTATCAGACTGGTGCAATCATCAATTTGTTTTGTAGAAGTTTTTCTTTTAGCTGTGTGTAGATGTTTATTGTCAGAGGTGTGTATGGCTGTGAGAATGTTTTAGCTGCTACCAACTCCATATTAAATTTTGATTGTGCTTATAAATTTTTGGTAAGGACATTCAACAGATCTATGATTCTCATGATGCACTGGTGTTTTGTGAAACCAGCCTAAATTACAGTAATTTCGGAGCAGCACTGTTGTACCGAACTGAGCCGCTCAGCATGTGGGAGCTCCCCAATAAACACATACTTCACCTGACGTTTGTTTCATTTATTTCACATTCATTTCTAACATAGACATAAGCTGTAGACGAGACATAATTAACATACTTCATCACACTGCTTTAGCAGCTTGTCACTTTACAGAAGACACCAAGGGCTCCAAATTTTATTCCATCTGTAGCCTAAAGCAATTCTCAACATTATATAAGAGGGTTTCACTTTCAATTTTATGTTATTTTTTCCACCTTTTAATATCAAAAGTTCTCAAACATTGTAAGTCAAGCAGCACAAGTAGGCGGTATATTATTTGTACAATACTGAAAAACACCATGGAGTGTGGGCCTTTGCTCAAGCAGCAGCAACTGCTGTGCACCACTGGGACATTTGCTATGCAACCAAATCATATTTTTCTCATCAGATCTCGTTCATAGGATGCAGGGATGAAAGTGTCAGTGTATGAAAATAGTTGCATTCTTCTTTACAAATATCCTTCCCACCCTCTTCTTATTCACTACACCACAAGTAAAGATGTGGATACAAAAAGGAATACAAAAGTACATTCTGATCTTCGGAGGGACAAATTCAGTACAAGACAGATAAGGTACGGTACTAAGATAGATAATATTTGCCATGATTTCTTTCAGGCAAGAAATTTAAGAGGCTTTGCAAAGACAGTAAGGGCTGAACAAAGCAGACTTCTTAATGATTAAATTAATTTACTTACATTAGATATCAGCCACAAAGTTGACAAATTTAAATTTTTTATTAACTAGTCCTCATATCATCTTTGACATAAAAGTCACAGTCTCTTTTCACTTTGAGGCATGCACAGTGATTATGTTTTCACTTCTCAAAGTTGCTACAATCTCAGTTATTTTTTTTTGTTTTGTTTTGTGATGTAGGAATTCAAGAAGTTGCTCTTTTTTGTAAATTCATAAACTTAACTTTTCTTTTGTTCAGTCAAATCATAAGAAAAATTGATAACTCAGTTCGTACAAAGAAAAATTCTAATGATAGATGTACAAGAACTACCAGTTACAGCTACACACACAATCAGAATATGTATAGTTTACAGATCTAAAATCTACAGGTAAATCTAGCTTTGGATGGATAGGGAGAGAGACTAACTGCAGTAATGGGAATGGTCGTTTTCACTAGACTGGTTCTAATGTCAGTTCATGACAAATTATTTCTCATAATTTGTTCTCGGATGGAATGAATGTTTAGTCTTGAAGAGAATGTTAGACCTATTCACAGATACAAACGGTGTACTCATGGGATGGCTTTTAAAATTCAGGTAAATTAGATGAACCATCCTTTTTTTTTCCTTCAAATAGGATAACTTTGTTGAGAAAGATATTTGAAAAATGCAAATTGCATGCATTCCACAGTCGATTAAACTACGACAAAATACTACACATTAAAATTGGCACCAATAGATGCAGTTCTTGCTTGATCTTTGGCCTCTATGAAACCACCACTCTCAACTTACCCAATAAGTATGGGCTCATATTGTGTGAGAAACACAATATATCTTGTACAAGGACCTTATCGGTAACTTATAACCTGGAATGGAGTATGACACATACGCTTGCAGCACTATGACAGTCGATAGCATAAGCTTCAGAGGTTTATTTTATAATACTATAAGTACACACATTGATGAGTGAGCCATGACTTTGCAGTCACTGATGCACCAGCAGGAGAGACAACCAATCAAAGTCTTTCCTAGTTTGTTGGTCTTCCCCGTCATATGATTAAGCTCACAGATACTAGAGATCACTCGTTTCGCTTTGGATTCACTCAATCTGTTTTGTTCCAGTCCACCGCCATGGAACACTAAGACCTGAACACCCTAAACAGTTTGTTTTCCATTTTTTCACTCCAATTTAAAAAATATTTTAAAAATTAAAGCAATCCTTCATGATTTAAGAAAACCAAAACAAGATCCTGCTTTTTTTTACCCACCATACCTCCCCAAGGTATCGTAATTTAATTTAATTTTTAAGTCTGACCAACACTGGTGTAGATGTTCAAAATCCCGGACGATTTTTGAGCTCCGGAGTAGCTAAATGGGACTCGAACCGAAGGTGAGACCCCACCGATCGATTGCTCTCCGAAAGAGGAATCCATGGGTGGCGTCACACACTCGGTTCGAGTCCCATTCAGCGACTCTGGAGCTCAAAACGCGTCTAGGGTTTTGGCCGCCTGCGCCGGTCTCCTGGCCCACTGTGGCCACTGTGGGACGCTCACAACTCGTACACTTCCCTGCCGTTGGCGCGCTGGGGCCTGGCCGCCCCCATGCCGGGCGTGCGCTTGGCCGTGGGCTTGGACACCGCCTGGCCGGCGCGCTGCGGCGACGTGTACGAGTACATGTTGTAGCCCGGGATGATGTGCACGCGGACGTCCCCTGTGGGCCGGGAGGCGTCCACGGCGCGCGGCCGCCGGGACACGGCCACCGTGGTCTTGCAGCAGCAGTAGTGGAACAGGTTGATGTAGGCGTTTCGGAAGTGGCGGTTCGTCACGCAGTACAGGAAGTTGTTGAGGCAGGACTTGCTGAGGGCGAACCACGCCAGGTGGTACAGCACGCGTGGCGAGACGGTGTTGATGGACTTGACCTCCAGCACCATGCCGAACGGGGTCCAGAAAATCTGTTGGGTCGGCGCGAGAGTAAGGTTTCGACACGTCACACACCAACAACGTTGCAAAGTAGGCAAAAAATTATGTCTCAACAGCGAAGAACGCCACGGTGTCGCGACCGACTCACCACAAAGCAGATGAAGGACAGGAAGTTGGTCTTCATGAGGGAGTAGTCCCAGGAGAAGGTGACGGGTGGCTTGAAGCTGGGCGGCAGTCTGGCCGAGTTGACTCGCACCAGGATGACGATGAAGCAGAGCAGCGTCACGGCCAGCGGCACCGCGACCAGCATCACGGCCACCGTCATCTGGTACGGCAGCAGCCCGGCGAACCTGCGGTGGCGAGACCGCGTCACAGTGGGCCAGAGGACGCGTTGCGAGCTCCAGGGTCGCTAAGTGGGTCTCGAACCGAACGTGAGACCCCATCAATGGATTGCTCTCCGAACGAGGAATCCATCGGCGGGGTCACACGATCGGTTCGAGTCCCACTTAGCGACTCTAGAGCTCAAACCTCGTCTTGTGGCCCACTGTGCGGCGAGCAGGAGCGCCTGTGATGGGCCGTATAGGCAGCACGCCACACCGCGGCGTCGCCAACCCCACCGGCTGCCGGCCCGCTGGGCGCTCTCCCTGCCAGTCTCCTTTCTCACAGTGATGGGGTGCCAAGTCACTTTGAAAAGCTCTTCTTATGCTTACTTGCGGTGGCAGTAGTCTGGCCCGATGGGCAGGAAGGTCTGCAGGCCGACCACCGTGGCGCTCACGGCCCAGATGAGCACCATCAGGACGGAGATCTTGACGGGCGTGACCACCTCGTACCAGCTGGGCGGCAGACACAGCCGCATCAGGTTTTCCACCGCGATGGCCGAGAACGTCAACACCGTCACCTGGCAGCGGAGTAAAAAGAAAATTTGAGCCTTTTCTTTTTGAGTGCGTAAGTCAATAGTTCGCGCCTCACCACTTTTTAATTATTTTTTTTTTAAATTAGCCAAAGGAAATAAAAAGGCTTTTGGTGCTGTTTTTGGCGCGTGAGTCGATGGTTCGCGCCTAACCACTGTTTGATTTTTGGTTAAATTTTTGCAAAAAGAAAACATTTTTGGTGCTCTTTTTGGCGTAGGTCAATGGTTCGCGCACCTTTTTTTTTTTTTCATATTCGCAAAAATTTAAAAAAAAGGTTTCTTACGAGACAGCAGAGCACGCTGACGATCCAGTGGAAGCTGCACGCCGTCTGCGTGTCCCGCATGCCGGCCAGTATGACGACGGCGGACGCGGGGAAGACCAGCCCCGTGATGAGCAGGTCGGCCAGGGCCACGTTGGCGATCAGCGAGTTGCCTGCAACACGCGTGGAACAGTGTGTGAGAGAGAGAGAGTGTGAGAGAGTGAGAGAGAGAGAGAGTGAGAGAGAGAGTGAGAGAGAGAGAGAGAGAGAGAGAGAGAGAGAGAGAGAGAGAGAGAGAGAGAGAGAGAGAGAGAGAGAGAGAGAGAGAGAGAGAGAGAGAGAGAGAGAGAGACGGGGCAGGCGGTCAGGCTTTGTGCGTGATCCCCGCTCATAGTGTGTGTGTGTGTGTGTGTGTGTGTGTGTGTGTGTGTGTGTGTGTGTGTGTGGGGGGGCGGTCCTCGTGTGGTCCCCGCTCATCGAATAGAGTGCACATGGCTGAGGGCACGCAGGGACTGTAGAGCCGTAGAGCCCTCCCGAGGGCTCTCTCTCGTCGTGGTCCTCCGAGGGCCGGTGGAGGCCGCAAGGGCGGCGGCCGGCTCGTCCCTGGGCCCTTATTCCGACACGTTGGGTAGAGCCACGGTCCTGGAGAGCACGCGACCAGTTACCCCCCATCTGTCGACCCTCCCCTTCTCCGCTGGCGCCGTGAGCCCATGCGCTCGCTCCTATCGCCAACCAATCACATGACCAGCTCCTCGTCGTCGAGGCGTTGAGGCGGCCAAAATTTTAAACGCGTTTTTGAGCTCCAGAGTCGCTGAATGGAACTCGAACCGATCGGGTGACCCCACCAATGATGGATTGCTCTCTGAACGAGGCAACCATTGGTGGGGTAACACACGCGTTCGGTTCGAGTCCCATTTAGCGATTTTGGAGCTCAAAACGCGTCTGAAGAGTTTTGGCTTGGCCGCCTGCGCCGCTCTTCCGGCCCACTGTGCTCATATAGTGCCTACCTCGCTGCTTGAGGTGGTCCTCGATGAGAATGGCGCTGATGAGGAACACGTTGCCGATGGAGCCCACGATGGCCATGGCGGCGAGCAGCAGCAGGCGCGCCATCTCGCTCCAGCGCGCGTCCAGCGTAACGGGGGACACGTCCTCGTCGAAGGCGCCGGGCGACGCGCCCAGCGATACGACCGGCATTCTGGTGGGCGGCAGCGTCACCAGCGACATGTTGGTCAGAGTCATGGTGGCGGCGGCCTGCAACAACAGCGCAACGACGAGGCGTCAGGCACACAGTGGGCAACACAAGCGAGAGAGGACGGACGAGGCCATGCCGGCACAAATTACGCGCCACAGGCCAAGCGTCGAGACGACGGTAGTGGTCACGCTTCCTTACTAGTTCAAATAGCACGGTAAACTGTTGCGGCGAGGAAACGGCCGCGCGGCGCTCGCAGCGCCATCTCTCGGCGGCGCGGGGAACTTTTTCCAACAACACGCGGCCCCTTCGGGCGGTGAGGCGGCCCAGGGTTCCAAGGTTGCGACCCGCCAAGAGACCTCTCCGTCTCCCTCCCCTCCCCTCCTCTCCCCCTTCCCCTCCTTCAGGAAGCAGCGATCTCGTGACATGCGACTTGAGTGGCTGGATGGCCTCGGCGGCCTTGGGATGACCTTGGTGCCGGCTAATTGGTCACCGCGAAGTAAGTCGAGGCTGTGGTGACGTCATCGGGGCGTAGCGAGGACCGCCCTGGCAATCGCGGCGCATCATTAAGTGCTAGCGTACTGTACAACAACAACAACAACAACAACAACAACAACAACAACAACAACAACAACAACAAAAAAAAACAAAAAAAAAACAAAGTCTTCAGAATCGTATAGAAAATTTCAGAAATGCCATAAGGGGCCAGACTCATTAAAAAAAAAAAAAACATCCTGAAACAAACTTATTAGGCTACTTCGTGCCTAAAAATATCGACTAAAATGTATTTAAGTGTTTGATAGGTGTGGTGGAGATTATTTACGTGTGACATGCTACGTGGTCTCGACAAGAAAATCAACTGAACGATTGTGGTCGATTCGGTGTGTATTTATTTTTCCAGAGAGTGTCGGCGAGGCCGGAGAAATCGAAACCAAACCTTTGAAAACTTGACTGTATCACGTTTCTCTCTGCCAAACGGGAGACGAACCCTAACCTCAAGGGCTCCAAAGCAGCAGTCCGGTTGGAGCTGCTGGCAGTGCCTTCGACCAATCAGGGAAATACGAAACGCGAAATGGCCCGTGCACGTGGCGATTGATCAAAGGTCATGTTTTTTTTAAGTGTCGGTGCATTTCGGATTTAGCGCGCTCTGTTCTGCTGCTGCGCTAATGGATTGCTTCCCGTTGCTGCTCGCGCGCTGTCTCTCTCGCACCCCTACGGCAAGTCCCATGTGACATAGAGAGAGAGAGAGAGAGAGAGAGAGAGAGAGAGAGAGAGAGAGAGAGAGAGAGAGAGAGAGAGAGAGAGAGAGAGAGAGAGAGAGAGAGAGAGAGAGAGAGAGAGAGAGAGAGAGAGAGAGAGAGAGAGAGAGAGGGACGCTGACTCTGTGGAGCGTCGACATCTGCGGCCGTGGTGCGCTGCAGTGCGGGGCGACCGTTCGTGTCTCAGTCTCAGCGGCGGATCTAGATCCAGAGGGGAAAAGGGGGCGGGACGCGGGATCGTTGGAGCTGTACACACAACAACAACAACAGGGGGAGTATGATTGGATTAAATTATCTGGCGTGGATGGAGTGTGCCGTGATTGGCCGACCCGCCTAGGCTGCAAGCCAGCTTTGGCATGAACACCGAGTGCAGCTCGGATCAAGCCAGCCCTCCACGCGGATCAAGCCTACATGTAGCCCTTTCCACCCCAACACCCTTCAGAGCCCTTCCCCCATCCCCCCTTCCACCGGCGCTCACTCCCGTCTGTCCGTTTTCTTGCAAAGTGAAGAGCGCCGCTGAGTCTCGCTCGGCCGATGGCTGCTGGGATTATCGGCCGGCTCCATCAACACACAGCCCGAATCCTCGCCCAATCCCCGAAGGCCGGACGCACAGTGGGCCAGAGGACCGGCGCAGGCGGCCAAAACTCGTCGAACCGAGCGGGTGACCCCACCAATGGATTCCCCGTTCGGAGAGCAATCCACTGGTGGGGTCACACGTTCGGTTCGAGTCCCATGAAGCGACTCTGGAGCTCAAAACGCGTCCGGTATTTTAACCGCCTCCACCGGTGGTCCTCTGGCCCACTGTTTTTTTCTTGAATCAAGAAACATTTCTTGATGTGAAACAGCGTGGGCAGCGCGAAGAGAGGCGGACAGACGGCCTGGACAGAGACGGACAGATGAGAAAGGGCCGGGGGGGGGGGGGCGTTGCGCTGTTGGGGTGCGTTGTCATTTCTGATGGAGGGGATGGAGTTACAGCAACAATGCCCTGCGGCTGGTGCGGTGGGGTAGGTCAGGGTGTCCCTGCAGGAGGGGGGGGGGGACCGCTCCACCGCCCGTTGCGACGTGCTTCGTGACGCACCTCGTGGACGCGACGAGGGACGATTTATCTGCACCAATCGCGCGCGAGGAAGACCACCACCGACCCTTATTTAGCTTAATATTATCATCTTATTATTTAGCCGTATTTAGCAAGTGGCTTTTTGTCTCAAACCAGTCTTGCCGCGATGTTGCAGACCCCTCCCCTCACAGCACAGAGAAACGGGGGGCGCGCAAGAAGAGCCTGCTGGGTCCCGCAAGGCCGCGCGCCGCGCACCCGTCATAGCCACTCACAGTGACGGATTCATTGGCGCGGATTTTGACACTGATTTACTGCAAAGTTTGGCAGCGCAGACCCGGGCCTTCGGCCGGCCTGCCTGCCAGCCCGTCTGTCCGGCAGCACGGCGACACGCCCACGACCTTGGCTGTCTGTCTGGGCGACACCCAGCCAGCGCCAGGCCGCCAGGGCGGGGAAGCAGTGAACCAGGGGACGTTTTAATATACGGATAGCAACGGCTCGCTGCGCCGAACCTGCCCGCCCCGCCCCGCCCCGCCCCGCCCCGCCGAGCCGCTCCACCGCCCCGCCCCGCCCCGCCCCGCCGAGCCGCTCTACCGCCCTCTCTAAGCTAATCTCGCTTCTTGATTCCAACTCAAACACATAACCCAAGGACTTGTTGGCCCAAGGAGCGGGCCGGCGGCACGGCTGGCCGGCCCTCCCACGCCCAAGCCGCCCTGGCAAGGCTGGCAGGCAGGCCGGTTCGCTGAGGAAGGGCCGCGGTTTTAGACCGCCTTTTACTTGGAAATGAGCTGTGTTTAATTACGGTCCTAGCGGTCTAGGTGGGCGGGGCAGGGCGGGGCGAGGCGGGGTGGGGCGGGGTGGGGCGGGGTGGGGCGGGGTGGCCGCCGCGGCCCTTGCCCTACAAGCGCCACTCGACAGATGCCTCGCCTCTTTGGTGTCGCCATTTGCATGTTACCATTGCGACCATTTTCTCGTCCGTTACGTCATTTCCCTCTTCCGCTTTCCAGGGTGTTAAAAAATAAATAAAATAAATAAATAAAATAAAATAAATAAATAAATAAATAAAATAAAATAAATAAATAAAATAAAATCCCGGGAAGTCGCGATTCGAAGTTCCGTCGGGAACTTCCGGAGGCTTTCTTTTCAAAACAAAACAAAAGGCGGCATTTAAAAAAAATTGGGGGGGGGGGAGTCCCAACATGTTCTCCTGGAATTTCCAAAAAAAAAAAAAAATGTGTGCGCTTGGCGTGACAGGCGGCCAGGCGTGCAGCCGAGGCGCATGGCGTGGCGTGGCTCCGCTCTACGTGCGCGCACGCTGTGGCTGCCCCACGCGCGGGGCCATTGGGGTAGGCAGCCGTGCCGTGGGCATGCCGTTAGGCCTCAGAGGAAATGTGGAGGATGTACGGCCGTCTTCACCAGTTGCTCGCTCAGCGGGCTCGTGCCCCACCCCACCCCGCCCCGCCCCGCCCCGCCCCACCCCACGTGTGCCTCCCCGTCGCCAAGGCAACGGCCACCCCGAGCCTAGGCCACGCCGGAGCATCACGGCACCAGCGCTGCTAAACGTATTTACCGAGAGTCGCGCCGCCGCCTCGCACAGTGGGCCGGAAGACCGGCGGTGGCGGCGGCCAAAACTGTAGACGCGTTTTGAGATCAAGAGTCGCTAAATAGGACGCGAACAGAAACGTATGTGACCCCACTAATGGATTCCTCGTTCGGAGAGCAATCCATCGGTGGGGTCACACGTTCGGTTCGGGTCCCCTTTAGCGACTCTGGGTCTCAAAACGCGCGTCCGGGATTTTGGCTGCTTTCGCCGGTGGCGGTGCACTGTAAGGCGGACCGCGTGTATCGGAAGTCGGAAGCCTTGGCGCTGCTGCCGCGCGGAAGTTCGTTAAGTCCAATTCCAGCGCGCCAACTCGCTCGCGCTCCTCGCTGATTGTGCTCTACGAGTGCGCGCGAGCAGCGGGTGGAAACTCCCTAGGTTCGGCTGGGACCAGGATCGGATCGGGCCGTTCGGCGCGCTTCGGCCAGCAGACGAACTGATCGGCCCGCATCAGTATCTTATTTGAAAGAAATGTTCCATAAAACCAAACATTTAGAGTAACATTTGGGTACCGAAATCAAGCTTATAGTCTATAGAATCCTTCTGCAACATCGTTTTCTCTTTATAATCGAAATAGAAATAAGGGGGATGATGGAAACGCGATGGCCCCGCCTCGAGAGACGCTCCCACCAGATTTTGCAACACTTCGTTTTTAATGTTAGAGCCCTCGTAGGCCATCCATGTCCGCGAGCCGATTTTTCCTTATGAAATGCCCCTCGGCGTAGGATACATTTCCTTTCGATTGGACTTACCTTGCAAGAAATATCCCAGATTATAGTAGATGCAACGGAACGGCGTCTGCTTGTACTTCTCACTTCAACTCGATAAATAAAATACAAATCACTCAAATCAGACCGGCATACATGGCCTAATGCACGTCAAATTTAATGTAGATTCAGTTAGAGCACACGGTTTTTGAAAATAAGGTCCGATTTCTATACATTAACTGGATTAAAATCACCACACGGAAAGAGGCTGAAACGCCAGGTTTTACGGTCACATCTTATGTGAGAAATCCGACACTTCCACACACACAAGAGTTCTTGAAAATAAATATTTAAACATGCTGTCGTGCATTTTGTTTAAAGGTTTTTGCACGAAACTAATCTCAAATTGCACAGTATGAATTCTAAAATACTGTGTTGTCAAACACCCTTTGGAGCGTCAGAGGCCCGTGTCGTCTGTACCAGAAGTCTGGTCAGACTATGGCAAACTCACCGCTCGGCGCAGGTTTGTTTACTTTTTCTAAATCCCTGATTGAGCGTTAGGTTAAATTTGCAAGGATGGATTCTCCTCGGGAGAAGACGCAAAGTAAGTACCGGTCGAGGTAATGCGATAATTAAACATTAGCACCTGACACCGAAAGTAAACAAACCTGCGCCGAGCGGTGAGTTTGCCATAGTCTGACTAGACTTCCGGTACAGACGACACGGGCCTCTGACGCTCCAAAGGGTGTTTGACAACACAGTATTTTAGAATTCATACTGTGCAATTTGAGATTAGTTTCGTGCAAAAACCTTTAAACAAAATGCACGACGGCATGTTTAAAGATTTATTTTCAAGAACTCTTGTGTGTGTGGAAGTGTCGGATTTCTCACATAAGATGTGACCGTAAAACCTGGCGTTTCAGCCTCTTTCCGTGTGGTGATTTTAATCCAGTTAATGTATAGAAATCGGACCTTATTTTCAAAAACCGTGTGCTCTAACTGAATCTACATTAAATTTGACGTGCATTAGGCCATGTATGCCGGTCTGATTTGAGTGATTTGTATTTTATTTATCGAGTTGAAGTGAGAAGTACAAGCAGACGCCGTTCCGTTGCATCTACTATAATCTGGGATATTTCTTGCAAGGTAAGTCCAATCGAAAGGAAATGTATCCTACGCCGAGGGGCATTTCATAAGGAAAAATCGGCTCGCGGACATGGAGGGCCTACGAGGGCTCTAACATTAAAAACGAAGTGTTGCAAAATCTGGTGGGAGCGTCTCTCGAGGCGGGGCCATCGCGTTTCCATCATCCCCCTTATTTCTATTTCGATTATAAAGAGAAAACGATGTTGCAGAAGGATTCTATAGACTATAAGCTTGATTTCGGTACCCAAATGTTACTCTAAATGTTTGGTTTTATGGAACATTTCTATCAAATAAGGTACCGATGCGGGCTGATCAGTTCGTCTGCTGGCCGAAGCGCGCCGAACAGCCCGATCCGATCCTGGTCCCAGCCGAACCTAGGGAGTTTCCACCCGCTGGCGCGAGGGAGTTCGGTGTGTGCGTGTGAGAGAGAGAGAGAGAGAGAGAGAGAGAGAGAGAGAGAGAGAGAGAGAGAGAGAGAGAGAGAGAGAGAGAGAGAGAGAGAGAGAGAGAGAGAGAGAGAGAGAGAGAGAGAGAGAGAGAGAGAGAGCCCTGCTCGCCTCTTCGAACGGGGCCGCATCCAGCAGGCTGAACACGGGCCGCAGCGGAGAGCGTCGCTCTGTCTCTCGCGCACTCGTGAGGAGTCTCGTATAAGGTGCGAGACAGACAGAGCGACGAAAACGACTTTCGGAATCAGTCTCCCGCCAGTCCGCCGTGCTAGCGGCTTGGCCGGAAATTGCTTCCGGTCGCTGGAAGGCAGTGGGTCAGCGCCTTCTGCTGCGCCGAGCTCCGGAACTCCGGGACTGCAGCCGGAGGGCGGAGACCGGAGCACAGTGGGCCAGAAGACCGGCATCATCATCCCCAGGCGGCCAGAACTCGAGACGCGTTTTGTGCCCCAGAGGCTCGAACCGAACGTGTGATTGGATTCCTCGTTCGGAGAGCGATCCATTAGTGGGGTCTCACGTTCGGCTCGAGTCCCACTTAGCGGCTCTGAAGCTCAAAACGCGTTTAGAGTTTTTGCCGGCGGTTTCCAGTTTTCTGGCCCACAGTGCGGAGGCGCGCTGAATACAGGCCGACACGTCCAGGGGAACCCGACCCGAACGACCCGAAGGCCGAGGCACATTAACGTTGGCCTCGTAACGGGGCAGCTAGTCGTGGCGTCGCCAGCAGGGCTACGCGGCCTCAGCCGCGGCCTCCACAACCCCTCCACAGCGGGCTAGAAGACCGCACAGGTGGCTGAAACTCTAGATGTGTTTTGAGCTCCAGAGTCGCTGAACAGGACTCGAACCGGGCGCGTGACCCCACCAATGGATTGCTCTTTGAACGAGGATTCCATTGGTAGGGTCACACGGTCGGTTCGAGTCCCATTTAGCGACTCTGGAGCTCAAAACGCGTCTCGAGTTTTGTCCGCCTGCGCGTTCTTCTGGCCCACTCTGCCCGCTTGGCCTCACTCGCGGCGGCGGCGACTTCCGCTCGCCGTAAACCGAGGCCGTGCCGCCGTGTTTTATTTTTGCAGACTCTCTCTCTGCGCTCTTCCGGCAGTAGCAGCCGGAGCGGCCGGAGCGGCCGGAGCACCACCCGGAGGCGTTTCCGGGCGGCCAGAGTGCTTCGCGAAGGAGGCGGCTAACTTGCCATTAGTGTCGCTAGCTCTCCCCGGCCGCCGCGCCGGCGTCCAGCGCCAACAGAAAGTAAAGTCGCTTCATTAGCGAATACTGGCCAGTGGTGTGCGTGCCTTACCCGCTTAAAGGCCCGGCGAGGACGAGCCGTTAGCCACGGGTTCACACCAAGCAAAAAAACAAAATCGCCAAAAAAAAACACAAGACAGTATAATTTGGCTCGGAGAGGTTTCGAACCACAGGTTTCATCTACAGAAGCCGACCCCTTAGCGCTCGCGGCTGTGCGGGGGGCTTCTTCGTTCCGCTACCTATGCCGTGCCGTGACGGCCTGCGTGTCGAGGCGGCCGGCCGGGCCGCCGGGCCGCGACAAGGAAAGTGCATTTGGCTTCGCGTCCCGCACATCCTGGTGCCCGCCTGCGCCATCTGGGGCGCCGCACAGTGAGCCAGAAGACCGGTGAAGGCGGTCAAAATCGCGGACGGGTTTGGTGTTCCAGAGTTGCTAAATTAGACTCCCGAATACGTGTGACCCGACCAATGGATTGCTCTTCAAACGAGGAATCCATTGGTGGGGTCACCCGTTTGGGTAGAGTCTTATTTAGCGACTCTGCGGCTCAAAACGCGGCAAGACTTCAGCCGCCTGCGCCGGTCTTCTGGCCCACTGTGCGCCGCCTAGCGTCGCGCCACCGTCCCCACCCGGGCAGGGAAAGAGGAAGAAAAGCACGGAAAAGAAGACCAGTGGGAAGGGGGAGGAAAACCGAAGAAGTGGAAACTAGGGGATGCTCGGTCGGTGCTTGGCATTCGGAGTCATCACCCCCTTCCTCCTCCACAGCAGCGATCTGATCCACTGCCTCCCCTCCTCCCCACTCCCCGCTGTCCTGCAGGATGTGCCGGGTAATTTGCGGGGCTTTGGGACAGGATCCAGGGGCTCTGGGAGGTCCTGCAGGCCCTGCTCGTAATGAAGGCCCTCGTGCTGATTCAATGACAATCGCCGGGCCGTCACGGCCGAGGGCGGAATCCCCCGAACGGCCGGCGCACAGTGGACCAGAAGACCGTTGAGGCGGCCAAAATTCTAGACGCGTTTTGAGCTGCAGAGTCGCTAAATGGGACTCGAATCGAACGTGCGACCCCGCCAATGGATTGCTCTCCTAACCAGGAATCCATTGGTGGGTTCGCATATGCGATTCGAGTCCGATTTAGTGACTCTGGAGCTCAATACGCGTCCGGGAGTTTAGCCGCCTCAACGGTCTTCTGACCCCCTGTGCCCCGGCCGGGTCGAAAGGAAGGGGAGAAAAAGAAAGTTATTCTTGCGTGCGCCGCGCGTTGGCGTGTCCACAGACCGCTCCACCATTTTAATATCCGCTCGCGCTCTTATTATTTTTTCTTTGTTTTACTCGCCGACATTTTTTTCTACTCTCGCTTTTTCTTCGGATACCGCCACGCAACGCAGTCTTTTATTTGTGTGGCTGCTTTTTTTTTTATTGTTCACCGGTAGTCTGGTGGTTGATGGTGGTTGCTGCTGTCAAGGGGAAATTGCCGTGAATTTCGGTGTAGAAATCAAATGAATTTCGGTTCAATTTCAATTAATTCCGGGAAAAAAGTGAAGAATTTTAAGAAATATTGCCAGAAATTTTAATGAATTTTAAATTTGTGGTGAGTTTTGGTATATGTGGCTGGAGTTGTTACCCCTTGGGCCCCTTTGTTGTTTTTTTTGTTGTTGTTGTTGTTGACAAGCCATGGGTGTTCTAGCTGGGTTGGGCTCGTCCTCGCTGACATTTGGGCCCCGCCCGCGGTTCGAGGCGCCGCCGCTGATGGCCGGGCCGGCAGGCCCTCCAGGACTGCACGAGCCGCGGGGGAGCCGTAACGAAATGGCTGGCCTGGCCGGTCGCACAGTGGGCCGGAAGAACGGTCACACGTTTGGTTCGAATCCTGTTCAGCGACTCTGGAGCTCAAAACGCGTCTCGAGTTTTGTCCGCCTGCGCCCACAGTGGGGAAAGAGGGGAAGCGGGAACGCGGGAAGCGCCGTCGATGACCTCCCGGGGCTACTCAACCGAATCCCTCCTTCATCAATTCTGAAAGATAAGGTCCCGCCGCCGCCCATTTATGGAAGGCGCGTCTGAGGCGAACGGGAGACGACGCAGGGCGGGGCGGGGTGGGGTGGGGTGGGCGGGTTGGGGTGGGGCGGGGCGGGGGGTGGCAGGAAGCGTTTTGTCCCCTAGAGATAGGCGCCACCCGTCTGACGAGGGCGGTTCGTGTGTCTCCAGGCTAGTGCCAGGGTTCAAGTCCCAGAGAGAGAGAGAGAGAGAGAGAGAGAGAGAGAGAGAGAGAGAGAGAGAGAGAGAGAGAGAGAGAGAGAGAGAGAGACAGAAAAAAGGAGAAAGGAAGAGGGTCCTTTCTTCCCCCAATCTTTTTTTCTCACCAGGAGCAACGACGGACAAGTTGGCTCTGACGTCATTCCGCCGGTCGTGCGCCTCGCGACTTTGGTGTGCGCAGTGCAACTGAAATAGACTGTCGCGCCGCGAATTCCCGCAACAAAAAAGTTGCACGCGTTTGGAGAGCGCCGGCACGACTCCACCGACCGGGCGATTCCGCAGGCGTCTGTCTCTCTCGCACCCCTACGGTACGCCCCGCGAGTGCGACGAAGACGGAAGGACGAGACCGCCCTGCACACTCTCATCATGATGACGTCATCCGCTGTATGCAAGCGAGAGGACTGGTCGTCGTGTGTATAGTGCTTTCGCGGCGTTAGCGACTGGACCCGCCGCCGCCGGGGAAGTCGCTAAGGCTCTGCCGAGATGGACGACGCGTAATAAAAACAGCTTTTATTGGGCGTGATGCTGGCGCGGCGTGGCGTGGCGTGGCGGGGCGGGGCGGGGCGGGGCGTCTCGCTGCCGCCGTCCTTTCACAGGGGCCGTTAAACCCCCGCGCTCGTCTGCTGGTCTCTGCAACGCGGTGGCGGCAGCGGCCGGCCGGCAGCACTACTTGGCGCTGAGGAGGCAGTGAGCCGGTCGACGGAGAGTCCCAGCCGCCACAGTGGGCCGGAAGACCGGTGCAGGTGGACAAAACCATTGACGCGTTTTGAGCTCCAGAGTCGCGAAACGGGACTCGAAGACCCCACCAATGATGGATTCCTCGTTCGGAGAGCAATCCATTGGTGGCGTCACACGTTCGGTTCGGTTCCCATTTAGCGACTCAGGAGCTCAAAACCGGTCTTCTGTCCCACTGTGCGCCACTGGCGTCGCGTGGCCAAGGCATTCCCCGCGTCGAGACGGGCAAGGACGCGCACGACGAGACAGCAGCCGAGTAACAGGACCTTTCACTGCCCCCTTATATTTTTCGTAAGGACGCCGTCCGGCGCGGGAGACCGTACGCTTTTCTTCACACGGCGGCACGCTCCATGAGTGACAGAGCGACGAAAACGACTCTCAGCCTGCCAGTTATGACCCTCTCGGTCGGCCACGCCCGGCCACGCCGCGCTCGCTGGGCGTGCGTGCGCAGCGGCGCGTGGCACGACAACGCGTCCTGGCGCCGCGCCCACTCCTCTGGAGCCGCTATCGCAGCCAGGACGGCCGATGTGCGGAATGGGGCTGATAACGATATAGCGGCGCGGCCTGAGGGGCAACGCCGAAGCAAGGCGGCGGGGTGAGGCCGTCGGGGCCTCGAGCCGCGGGGTGGAGTTGAACCCGGGCCCCGGCCTCGTCGGATATATTAAGGTGGTCTCGTGGATCGATGTCAACGTCGCGCCACGCCCCGCCGCGCCACGCCCCGCCGCGCCCCGCCCCGCCGCGCCACGCCCCGCCGCGCCCAAGTGCCTGTCTGGCCAAGCGGCAGGGTTGTTAACGTTACTTTTAAAAGGTAACGCGTTACCGTTACTGTTACTTTAGGTTTGAGTAACGATACCGTTACCGACTTTTGAAAAAGTAACGCGTTACCGTTTACTGGTAACGCAGTAACGATGTTACTCGTTAAAGTAACGTTAACAACCCTGCCAAGGGGGCCAAGCACCGGGCGAATGTCTTGCTCCAGGCCGGTCCATCCTACCAGCCCCGCCCGCCCCGCCCGCCCCCCAGCCGTTGTTCGACTGCTAACAAGATCACGGACCGGTGTCTACTCGCACGTTCTTCGAGCTCCCTCCGCTTCTTTCCGGGTCCACTAGAAAAAAAAAGAAGAAAAAAAAGCAACACACGAGAAGGAGAAATCGGGAAACAAAAACATCACAGGTCTTCTGGGGGGGGGGGTGGTGAAACGGGAGGTGTGTGGGTGTGTGTGTGTGTCTGTCGCTGTGTGTGGCTGTGTGTGAGTGTGAGAGAGTGTGTGTCTATGTATGTTCCTGGAATCCCACCGGTCGAGAAATTTATTGATGAATCTCCGCGGCTGTGTGGCTGTGGCCTTGCCGGATGGCTGAACTCTCAATGGAATATTGCCCTTTTTGATCAGTCGCAATGTGGCTATGGTAATGGCAGACGCAGGACTTTAGATTTTCAGCGCTAAAACTCAGCACGGAGCAAGAGTCGGCCCGACTTGTCTAACGCTGCAAGACTTTTTTTTAATAACTCCTTCACCTTTCATGTCGACACACCAGACTCCTTCACTTTTCAAGATGCCCCCCCCCCCCCCGCTCAAAGAGCCGTGTTCGTCTCGCCCGTTTTCACGGAACTGCAACAGACTGCTCACCTTGCTGCACACTCGAGAGAAACGTCGGCGTTCTTCTCTTCCAAATTTTGCAAAGATATTCTGCAATGCTGCTGGAAACTCGTGGCGGAAGCAGCATCAGGCCTGGGGCCTCAACGCGGTGCGCGTCGTGTGGATACAGCTCGCTGCCGCCGTGCGCGCCGGGGCGCGAGACAGCAGCAACGCTGCAGGTCTGCTTGGCGGCGCGGGGGCGGCGCGGGGGCGGCGCGGGGGCGGCGCGGGGGTGGCGCCGCTACGCGACAAACGAGACCAATTCGGTTCCGCGTGGAACAAACTGGCAATCAGATCCAGGCATCCAGGCGCCGCGGGGCGGAAAGGGTGGCAGAGGCGCGCCGAATGGGGGACGCCGCCGGGTGGACGGCCGTAAACACGCGGACAGCGTCGCACAGTGGGCCGGAAGACCGGCGCCGGCAGCCGAAACTCAGGACTAGTTTTGAGCTCCAGAGTCGCTAAATGGGACTCGAACCGAGCGTGTGACCCCCACCAACGGATTCCTCGTGCGCAGAACGATCAATTGGTGGGGTCACACGTTCACTTTGAGTCCTATTTAGCGACTCCACCGGTCTTGTGCGATGCGGCTATCGCACAGACGTGACGCGGGCGGCCGATCGTGCGAGCAGAGCAGCAGCACCGCGCGTGGCCCTGCGTTGTTGCAAGACCTGGGCGTGGCTGCGTTGGTGTTTCTCCAGCCCTACGTAACCGGTGGTAACTGGACAGGGGGCGGGGGTCAGTGGGGGCGGGCTGGGCGTGCGGGGGGTGGCAGCGTCACTGACTCATCGCGGCCCCCCAGCTGAGTGACCGCCACCCGCCCCCACACGCAAAGGGGGTGTAATTGACCTGCGAAGGCGATGGGGGGTAAGGGGGGGGGGAGGAGGAGGTCATGACGCCGACAACGCCCCCGCACATAAACGCACACGCAAAAACAAAAGACCCTCAAAACGGATTGTTTTGGTCTCCTTTAGCGCGGGCACAGCGCGCAGCGGAGACAGCTCGCGGGGTTTTGCGGCGGCGGAGGGGAGAGGGGTCTGACCCTTTGTTTTAAATCCCGCGCCCCCGCTGTCTGGGAGGGCTAAGGGCGCGGCAGAGGGCGCTCCGCCGCAACAACATCATTCTATTATCTAACGACCACCTCCAGTTGCCCTCGTCTGCCTACGGCGGCCCGCGCTCTCCAGTCCCTCAAAACGCGTCCGGCGGGATTTTCACCGCCTCCACCGGTCTTCTGGCCCACTGTGCCCTGGGGCCCTGCTGCTCCACAAACGTGCGCCGGGCTTAGCGAAAGCCTTGCCTCTCTCTCTCTTTCTCTCTCTCTTCTCTCTCTCTTCTCTCTCTCTCGCTCTCTCTCTCTCTCTCTCTCTCTCTCTCTCTCTCTCTCTCTCTCTCTCTCTCTCTCTCTCTCTCTCTCTCTCTCTCTCTCTCTCTCTCTCTCTCTCTCACACACACACACACACACACACACGAGAGCAATGTGTGTGCCCTTATCGTGGGAGAGCAGCTTGCAGCGAAAGCATACAGTCTGAGATTGTTTCAGCTTTGGAGAATTAGCGACGTTACAAGCCATGGCACCGCGCGCCCAGGGGGGGGGGGCGACGACCCACCCCGGGGGGTTACAGGCAGGTGGATGACGTCATAGCTCTGCCGGTAGCGCGGCGGAAACAAAGGGTGCCGCACTGGCGAAAAATATATATTGGCCATTGGAAATTCCTGGGATTCCCCAATTATTTTAAACAGTGTGGGTCCGAGGAACATCTCCCGAGGCGTTGTAGATGTATACAACGCGTCAATTGTTCTCTTTCGGACGAGTTTTAGCAGACGTTTGTGCACCTTATTTCTCCAGAAAGTTGGAATGCTTGAGCGCGTTTTGTCTCGAAACGTGAGAGAAGGGGGAAAACTTTCGGGGCAAACAATGAGGGTATTCATGAAGACGACAGGAAGGTAGTGAAGCGAGTCGCCCCGCTGGTCCGTGAGGAGTGAATCCCATCTGCAGTATCTAAACAGTTTTCGCAGCGCAGCAGGAGGAAGACGCGTATAAAGGGCAGAGGGGGATGAGGCACAGTGGGCCAGACGACCGGCGCAGGCGGCCGAAACTCTAAACGGGTTTTGAGCTCCAGAGTCGCTAAAAATGGGTGGGGGATGGGTGGCTGAATACTAGTGGGGTGACAGTGACACGTTCGGTTCGAGTCTCACTTAGCGACTCTGAAGCTCAAAACACGTAGGGGGTTTCCGACCGCCTCCACCGGTCTTCTGGCCCACTGTGTGATGGGGGAAACAGCTGAACAAAAAGATACACAGCCACGCCCTGCCCCTCCACGGCGCTCCCCAGCCGCCCAAGCCGCGGCGGCAGCACGGACGTTTACACTCGCCACCCAAACTAGCTCTGTGATGCCTCCCATGCATACTGACCAAATACCAAAATAGCTTCCTCTCTCTCTCTCTCTCTCTCTCTCTCTCTCTCTCTCTCTCTCTCTCTCTCTCTCTCTCTCTCTCTCTCTCTCTCTCTCTCTCTCTCTCTCTCTCTCTCTCTCTCTCTCTCTCCCGGCTCCAGCCAGCCCGACGACTGCTGGCCTTCCGGATGAGGGAACCTGTCACGCTGCTGCGTGCTCGTCACCGCCCCCAAGCACCCCGTCCGCACGTCGGTGTGGCGCGGCACAGTGGGCCGGTCTTCTGGCCCACTGTGCGGCGGCAGCAAGGCAGCAGGCGAGGCGACGGCCTGACGGTATACGCGTGTTGCTAGAGCGAAATGCTCCCGCCTTGGCTAGAGACCTGGCGCGCCTGGTTGGTCCGCGTGCCTGCCTGCATCTTTTATTTATGAAACCTGTTGCTCGGAACCAGCTTACCAGCTCGCAAAACGAACCCTCGCGCGGAAACCTCACCGTGCGCCTCGGGCGTCGAACCCCGGGAGAGAAGGGGAGAGAGAGAGAGAGAGAGAGAGAGAGAGAGAGAGAGAGAGAGAGAGAGAGAGAGAGAGAGAGAGAGAGAGAGAGAGAGAGAGAGAGAGAGAGAGAGAGAGAGAGAGAGCTGTTCGGATTAGTCGCTACTGCCTGCTATGTTTACGCCACGAACCCCCTTTTGACGCAACACTGCTCCACAGCGGTGTTGCGTAGTTGATGGACGTGTTCGACGCGCTGCCCGCGCCGCCCCGCGACCCCACCAATGGATGCCTCGTTCGGAGAGCTGTGGGGTCACGCGTTCGGTTCGAGTCCCATTTAGCGACTCTGGAGCTCTCCCCTGGTCTTCTGACCCTCTGTGGGCTCCAGAATCGCTCGGCAGCAGCTCCTGTCTGCCGCGTCTGCCGCCTCCCACGCGAGCGATCAGCGCGTCGCTTAGTATTCCAGGCAGCCCGGCCCGGCCGCGCTAGACTCTATCTGTTGTCCACGAATCCCTCCGGCACCGCGGCGCAGCGCCGCCAACTTGGTGTTCCGGAAGAGACCGGTGTGAGTTTGTCGCCGCGCGTTCCACCGGATGCCCAATTTAGGTGGACACAACTTCTGAAGCGCGCGTCGCTCGACTCGTCGGGTACGAACCACCACGACGGAGGGAGGGACTTGCCAGAAGCAGGAAAAGGATACACACACACACACAATTTGGTAGTATACTATACCGTCGTATGTCTGATTATTTCGTTGCCTTATCGAGGAATATATAGAGCTGACGCGTGTTTGCAGGGGTTGTGTGCCCGTAATCCGCCCGCCTGGTGCACACTCGTGGGCGGCTTCGGCGGTCTAGATTGAAAACCCCTCAACGGTACACAAGCCTCGGTTTCGGCGAAAAGACACGCACACACACACACCTACACACACCGTCACACAGATAAGCAGTCAAACACACATACACGCAGTTACGCGGTATCGGGACTTTCTCCATAACTTTCCGTGGAAAGGGGGAAAAAAAAATACATGAGACGGAAGAAAAAGAAATGGAATCCGGGCAAAGCGTGCGTTCGTTCGACCGCGCCAGAAAGGTGGAAAAAAACCGCGTGATTAAAACGAAAAGTCGAGTTGAGGCGGTCTTATGGCTGCTGGCTGCGGCGTAGCGCGGCGTGGCACCTTTTAATCGGGAACAAGAGAGCCGCTCCCTCCCCCCCCCCCCGGTCCTTTGTCTCCGCGCTGCATCCTCCCTCTTCGCCTCCTTCGCTCGCGGGGCTCTATCGTCGCGAATAGCAATAAGACGCCAGCGGCCCGCCCGCCACCGGAGGGATGAGGATACGAATACGAATCTCGCGGCGAAAGAGGCTGCCTTCTGGGAACGTGAAAGTTAGCGGAGCCGGGCGGGGCGGGTCCCCTGCAGAGTGCGCAGCGCGCTCATTCCGCGTCTCTCTTGCATCCCCCACGCACAGTGGGCCAGAGGACCGGCGTAGGCGACCAAAACTCTAGACGCGCTTTGAGCTCCAGGGTCGCTTAACAGGACTCGAACCGAACGTGTGACCCGACCAACAGATTCCTCGTTCGGAGGTTCTCGACGGCAAGCCGCCCGCATGAGTCCACTAGTCGTCAAAATCAGCCGTTCGCACCGTTGTTGGGGTGACGCTACCGGGTACCGGCGGAGCGCGCGTGACCGCCCGGGCCGCCGGCGGGGGTTCGATTCCCGGCGGCTTCCCGGCCGGACGAACGGAGGCGCTCACCTTTGCAGGGCACTTGTGGAGAACGGGAAGGTCAGGTAGCCTCCCTCCGTCCGACGGGGTGGGCGGGGTGGGCGGGGCGGCGGCGGCGCGTGGCGGGGTGTGCGGAGACGAGGCCTGCAGCGTGGCGGGGCGGGCACGGTGCGGCCGCCACAGCGCTGAGACGACGACTGGTGGGCTAGCGCTGGCGGCGTGCGGTCCGTGCCGTGCCGTGGCGTGCCGTGCGCCGCGACACGCCCCTCGCCACCCTCGCCCCGTCCGCGCCGCCACCGCCCGACCACTCCAGCCGGGGCCGGGCCGCCCGACCCAGCCCGACCGCCCCATCCCCGAGCCCGCCCCGATTCGGCCCAAACCGCCCCACCATCGCCTGTTGCCTGTTCGTCGCCCCCGAGCTCAGGTCTCCGCCCCGCCCCACCCCGCCCCGCCCCGCCCCGCCTGCGTCACGCCCCGACGACACCCGCACGTGCGCAGAGGACCAGCCATGCATTCATGGTCGTTCGGTACCGTCCGGTGGTGAAGCGGACTCACTGCTGGCTCTGTGCACCTGTAAACTCACCGGGACGGGTTTCCAGCGAGCGTCAAAACCAAGTCAGAATGACGTCACACTTGTGTCGGAGAACTTCGAACTCCTTCGACCTCATTATGACCTCACCTTGATCTGCTTGCTCTCTTTGTTCGGATATGCCCAGCGCCTTCTGGGAAAACTAATAATCCCTTTCAACAAAGGTGAAAATAAAAGTAAAACTGAACTGTTGCTTCTCTCTCTCTCTCTCTCTCTCTCTCTCTCTCTCTCTCTCTCTCTCTCTCTCTCTCTCTCTCTCTCTCTCTCTCTCTCTCTCTCTCTCTCTCTCTCTCTCTCTCTCTCTCTCTCTCTCTCTCTCTCTCTCTCCCCTTTTTAATCCTGTGACCTCTGTGCGGATAATTTTTCTTTTTCTCAATCGACTCAAGGACGTCCGTCCACCCTTCCCCTCCTCCCCAGGGGTGAAACAACGTCCGGGGACAGCGAGCTGCGCGGGTGTCACGTGGAGACTCCGCGACCGAGAGCCTTGCGCCCGGGGTACCGCCGCGTACTTACTCCCCGCTCCGGGCTTTACTCTCGGCTTTTTCGCACGGGGTATCGGCAACGACCCGATGCTCCGTGTGTTCTGGCCCTACCCCGGCTCTGCTTCTTAAAAAAAAAATGCTATTTGCATTTATCTAGAAGCCACTTGAAATTGATAAGATGCAGAGTCGCTGTTTTCCATGTGGATTAGTTTGTTCTTGGTAATTTCTCATACCATCCCGGCAGCGTCGTCTGCTACGCCCCACCGAAACTTGTTGTTATCTGTTGACTTGACGTGTGGTTCGTAGGTTAATAGTTTTGGTTTGCGAGTGTCATTTTTGGATCCAAATAGATCGTTCAATTACCAAATCTGTAAGGGTACCATTTTTAGCAGTGCCTCAAGTTTTATACTTCACTTTAACGGCCATCATGAGGTTCCCCTTTCAACGGCGTTTAGGTTAGCTTGCTCATTTTAGCACATCTTTTCTGATAATTTCTATGATACTACTGAATGACGTTCAGTTCTTCTCAGGCGAAACCAAAAAGCACGCTTTCAAGTATCGGGAGATGTATCGGTGCTAAGATTCGAGCATTTAACTCTGTTTAGTCCTGTTTCAATTTTTGTGGTTGCAACTAGTTGCATGTTTGAGTTATAGATTAATGTCCTATTGTTTTGTAGGTCTTGTGCCACAACTGCTTCATCAGCTGCCCAAGAAACAGCTTAGAAGTTCTTCAGTCTTCTCACTTTTTTCTCGAAAGTTCTCTAGCGACACAAGTAATTTTATGAATAAGCAATACATTGACGTCTCTGAAGAAGTCCACAGTGCGCTTTTTGAGGGTAAACCAGTCGTTACTTTGGAGACAGCTATTCTCACACATGGTATGCCAAATCCAACAAATGTGGAAACAGCCCTTAGAGTTCAAGAAATTGTCAGAGAAAATGTTAGTAATAAAAACATTAATACAGTAACTATTTTAAGTTCTTTTTTTTTATCATAAATAAATTTTATTTTTCCACCTGCCTCATATTTTAGGGGGCTGTTCCTGCAACAATAGGTATTATCAAGGGAAGAATCAAAGTTGGCTTGGACGATGATACATTGATTCGCCTTGGCACAGTGAAGACTGACACTTTTAAGACTTCGTACAGAGACCTACCTTTTGTTTTGTCTCAAGTAAGATTTTACTTGTAGGTGTCTCTTTTACTGTACTTTGTGAACCAACCATTAAACAACTTGATTTCATTCATAGAAATTGAACGGAGGCACCACCGTGTCTACAACTCTAACTGTGTCCAAAGCTGTTGATGTTCCTGTGATGGTTACTGGTAAGACACCATTTATTATTTGTGCTTTCAGTTGGGTAAACACACAGTTATTCCCTTTTTAAGTTTCCAAAGAAACTCTCCCAGAGTACTTTTCCTTTTCCTTATTCACATATTTGCTTATTTTCCTTATTTCTGTGATTGAAATATACAATTCGAAATCAATTTTCTAAAGGTGGGATTGGAGGAGTTCATCGGGGCGGAGAGACAACTATGGACATCAGCGCTGATCTCATTGAGCTTGGCTGTACTCCAGTTGGTGTAGTATGCAGCGGTGTTAAAAGTATTCTTGATATTGAGAGGACTCTTGAGTTTCTGGTGAGTCAGAAGAACCTCTCCACTAACCAGTGGTACATATATGTTAGTTTTTAATTGTCATGCGTTGTTGTTTTAATGATTTCAGGAAACTCAAGGTGTCTTGGTTGCAACATTTGGCCCGACTAAAGACTTTCCAGCATTTTACTCCCGAGTGAGTGGTCAACTTTCCCCGTACAATGTAAAATCATCGGAGGAGGCAGCGGGTCTTATCCATGTGATGAGGAACAGCCGACTGAGGAGTGGTTTGGTCATTGCTGTGCCTGTGCCACAAGAAAGTGCCATTCCCCGTAAGTTTGGCTTTTTTTTTGGCATAATTTTGGACATGGCATTTGTTAAAAAAAAAACTACCATCGCAATCTATTAATGTCTATTCTTTTGCAGGCGATGAAATGGAAGAAATAATAAAAATCGCTGTCAGTAAGGCAAATGAAAGAGGCATACGAGGTAAAGAAATTACACCTTTTGTGCTCAGCCAGGTTGCCAAAAGTACTGCTGGCCGTTCATTAAGTACAAGTATCCTTTTGCATAGACATTAAATAGTACTTAATGCGTAAAAAGATCTTCAGCTATGCAGACTTAATTTCTACTTTGACTGTGCTCCCTTAACTCCTCATAGATGTTGCTCTTATCCAAAACAATGCAGCTGTAGGGGCAAAAATTGCAGTGGACCTAGCCAAGCTGAATTTTAAAAGGTAATTTTGATTTTAGTTTTCATATTTCCTGAAACCAGTGAGTGACTTCACGTATTCACATATTTTTTTTCCTCACACTCTCCATCTGTCTCTACTCTTAACTTGTTTTAAATGCAATACAGAGTGGGTCCGAACACTCGCGGTGGAACTACTGAGGAAAAACCTGATGTGGTGAGTTAAACTTGTAGCTATTTGAAGATGATAGGTCATAAATAAGTGTTTTCTTGAATGTTTTATTTTTTTTGGTTAAATGAGATGGTGATTGGGGGTGCAGTGGTCGACAACATCACCAAGCTTTCCGAGCCTTTCAAGGTAAGCTTCAACGCTGTTGCTGCTTCCCCTCACAATGCCCTTGCTTGTAATGGTGGGACCTGTCTGGACCATTCTGTTAGATTGAATAAGTCTGGCCAGTTGTAGAGAAATAATGCACCCTTGTTTATTTTGCACTATGTACATTGGAATACAAGCAACAATTGAAAGGGTTTCTCTGTGTGAAGACTTGTCTTAGGGGACTGTAATGTTCGCTGGTCACAGACATGCTGTTATATATGTAACACACACATATATATTGTCTTAACAGTTTCACAGAAACATTTTAATCGATTGGAGGTAAAAGCATTTTGAAAAGGGCCATTCTGAGGAGACATACATATCTAACTACTCATGAGCCCTCTTTTCCAACACTCATGGCATACAAATCACCTATGTGGTTCTGGTCTGTGGTAATTTTTCCCCCCTTTGAGGGGGCACATCTACCTTAAGAGTGAAGGTTTGAAATACGTTGTTTTATTTTATTTATGGCAACAAAACTGTGACTTCTTCTACCAGTGCAAAATCTAACTTGATAGCAAGTTTTGAATGTTTTATTTTCATCTGCTTTGCACTTCAGTTTTATGTTGTCTCCAAATGTTTGTTATTGTTGATAAGGTTTTTCTTTTTGTGACTCTTGCCTATCCAAATAAGGATGAGACATCTATTGTCAGATTATGCCCTCCTTGACAAGTGTAAATTTCAGATCGTGTTTCTGAAAAAGATGGTAACATTTTCACAAACTAGTAAAACCAAAAATAAGTAAAAATTTAAAGTTGAACAAGAACTCACATATTGCTTTGTAACTTTTAAATATTCAAACTTATTAACATTGTTCAAAATCAGTCACTCTATATGCTTAATTATTTAAAAAGAAAATTGATAATAATCTCAGAATGGTACAATGTAGAAAAAAAAAAATTTCAATACGCTCCAATGAACCAATTTGTAAACTACACATAAAGCTGTCTGATGAGAAACAAAGGCACACCTTTCAAGAATAATTGGTAAATTTGACAAAGAATTTGGAAATAATTATGGCCTAATATGTCCTCTCTCCCCACTCGTGTGACTTACACTATACTCAGAACGTTGCTTGTTGTCCCTTGCAAGATTGAATATCACACAGGAGAGGGCACGCATCCATTGCTTGCGCAGCAGTAGATGATGCTTTGTTTGTGAGACACCACTGTTCCCATTCCGTTGCTTTTCTTCATCAGGTACCTTTCCACACTTCAGGGAGGTCCACATACCACTATTCTCGCTCATTTCTCAAAGCGTCTCTCAATTTATCAAAATTGTATTATTATTTTCGCCCACGAAGGGCGTTGTCTTTGAACTAACGTTTTCTATAAAATGAACACACGATTCACACGGTCGTCCCCACTTTTGCGATGCGCTGGTGCATTCAGTCCGGGACGTTTGCTTTTTAGCCGCCTGGGTCGCGGGGCGTGTTGTAGCGCTGCTGAAGCTTCCCGAGCCGAGCCGAGCGGAAAGCAGCCGAGCCTTGCGGCAGTATAGCGCCGAGCCGAGCCGAGCCGGGTGGGACAGAGGAGGGGAGGGCAGCGACCCTAAGGGGTGCCCTAGGGCCATGCTGGGGCAGTGGGAGCGTAGCGCCGTGCCGGACCTTGTCTGGAAGCCCGTCCAGCACGCTGCCAGCACGCGGCACTGGCAATAGGGAGCGGCAGTGGCGGGCATCGCGGGCATCGCGGGCATGCAAGGCAGGCTGGGCAGGGCACAGTGGGCCAGGAGACCGGCGGCGCAGACGGTCAAAGCTCCAGGACGCGTTTTGAGCTCCAGAGTCGCTGAACAAGACTCGAACCGAGCGTGTGACCCCACCAATGGATTCCTCGTTCGGAGAGCAATCCATTGGTGGAGGCCATACGTTTGGTTCGAGTCCCATTTAGCGACACTGGGGCCCAAAACGCGCCCGGAATTTCGACCGCCTCCACCTGTCTTCGGGCCCACTGTGCAGAGCCGCCGAGTCGGACGCGTTGCGTGTCCAACACCGCGTCTCTCCGCCTAACTGTTTGCTTTTTGTCGGGATAGCGCGGCACCTCCCATTTTTCCCTTTTCCTTTTCCTTTTTTTCTTCAGTCCTTCTCCTTCTTCCTCCTCCTCGGCGCGCTCTCGCCGTCCTTGTCCACGATGCCGAAGGGGAACTGCACGTTGTCCCGCGGGAACCAGGCGGCCAGCCAACGCCGTAGTCATATGTCGCTGCGGTGCCGGTGCGCGGGGTGGCGCGCCAGCAGCACGCGGTTCATGTCGTGCAGCTCGTGGAGCTCGTGCAGCTCGTAGTTGTTGTTGCCGTTGGAGCCCTGGCGCGCCATCTTGGGCTCGGACTGGCCGTGCTGCGCGGCGAGCCCCGCCAGCCCGCCGCCGCCGCCGCCGGCGTCGTCCTGGATCAGCAGCGCGCAGTGGCTGTTGGTGTCCGAGTCGTTGCCGTCCTGCAGCGACAGGTGGTGGTGGTGGTGGTGGTGGAGGTGCCGGTGGTGCAGCAGGGGGGTGTGCTGCACCAGCTGCGGCGCGCCCGTCTCCGCCGCGCGCTCGCCGCCCCGGTCCGGCACCACCCGGTCCAGGCCACGGTCCAGGCCCCGCTCCGGGCCGCCTCGCTCCGGGCCGCCTCGCTCCGGGCCGCCCCGCTCCGAGCCCCGCTCCGGGCCCAGCGAGCCGCCCGCCGGCGTGTGGTGCAGCGGGGTGGTCTGCAGGCTGTCGGCGGGCTGCAGCAGCAGCGGCGTCGTGCCCGAGTCGGCGCGGCCCCGCCTCTCCTGCGGCGTCCGCGAGCTCCCTGCAAGCGGTGACTCTGTCTCTCTCGCGCACAGTGGGCCAGAAGAGCTCCGCTAAATGTCACTCGAACCGAACGTGTGACCCCACCAATGGATTGCTCTCCGCACGAGGGATCCGTTGGTGGGGTCACACGTTCGGTTCGAGTACTTTTTTTTTCCATATATAGCGCCGATCTTCTGGCCCACTGTGCGACGGTCCTACGGGCTTACCGATGACCGGCGAGTCGTCCTGCTGGCTGGCGCCCCTGCCCGTCACCACGGAGCCGTTGTTGTTGGAGAAGCGCGCCGCCTGCTGCGTGCCCGGCTGGGGGGACTTCCTGCCCTCCTGGTCCGGGGAGCTGAGCTGCGGCGCGTTGAGCTCGCCCTGCAGCATCCTGATCTTCTGGATCATCTCCTTGATCTCGTACCTGCGCCGTCCGAACAGACCGCGTTGAGCGATTGCAGTGTGGGCCGTTGGCCAGAAGACCGGTGGAGGCGGTCGAAATCCCGGACGCGTTTTGAGCTCCAGAGTCGCTTAACAGGACCCGAACCGAACGTGTGACCCCACCAATGAATTCCTCGTTCGGAGAGTAATCAACTGGTGGGGTCACAGGTTCGGTTCGAGTCTCATTCAGTGACGCTGGAGCTCAAAATACGCCCGGGATTTCCACCGGGCTTCTGGCCCACTGTGCCGCGAGGGTTCTGGAGCGCGCGCGCCGCTCTGCAACACTGACCTGAGGATGCCCAGGAAGCAGACCTTGACGAAGCCCAGGATGCAGTAGCCCACGATGAAGAGGACGTCGGCGGCCGACGTGAGCCAGGCCTTGAGCCGCACCTCGCAGCCCGTGATGTAGAAGCGCGTGAGCGGCGCCGTGGGCTTGACGGGGTGGGTGATGATGCGGCCGCCGCCCGCGGGCACGCCGCTCAGGCTACCGCCGCCGCCGCCGCTCGCGCCGCCGCTGCCCACGCTGCTGCTGCTCGTGGTGCTGGGCGTGCTGTCGGGCGGGTGCAGCGGGCCGCCGCAGTAGAGGTCCGCCGCGTCCGGGACCACGCCGGGCCGGCCGTCCTCGGACCGCGGCTCGAAGATGTGGTACTCGTCCTCCGCCTCCATCCCCACCGTCGTGGTGGACGGCGTCGACGTCGTCGTCCCTACCGCCGGAAACATGTTTAAATTTACACCAAGCCAAAAACGAAAAAAAATATCTTTATTTTTTCTTTTTTTTTTAAAGGAAAAGGCTTGATACAAGAAAATATTTCTTTATACAAAAAAAATGGCCCAAGAAATATTTTTCCTAAAAAAAATAAAAAATGACCGAGATTTGAACCCGTGACTCACGTACCGTGATAGTGGAAGTTGCGCAGGGCGGCGGATCGCGGCGTCAGCGCGGGGAGCGGACGACAGCAGCTTTCCGGCAGCCACCCCAGCGAACGGTTTAGCGCTGCAAAGTTCAAGTACCGCACCGGTTTTGAGCTCCAGAGTCGATAAAAGGAGACTCGAACCGAACGTGTGACCCCCACCTATGGACTGCTTTCCGAACGAGGGATCCATGGGTGGGGGTCGCACGTGCGGTTCGAGTCCTATTCAGCGACTCTGGAGCTCTCGAAACGCGTCTAGAGAGTTTTGTATTCTGGCCCGCTGTGCGTTGGCACGGCCCCTTACCCGTGTAGTCCGCGGGGCCCTGGACGCCGCAGCAGCGGTTGTCGCGCTGGTACGCGTCCCAGGTGGCCGTGAAGGCCGAGTCGGCGCTGTACTCCTGCAGCAGCCGCTGGCGCAGCCAGGGCCGCAGCTCCTCGCAGATGCTCTCGAAGCGGAAGAGCCAGACGACGCCCACCATGGCGTCGCCGAACAGGAGCAGCAGCAGCAGCAGCCAGTACACGTTGAGCAGCTTCTGGTTGAGTCGCCGCGCGCCCAGGCAGCCTGCAGGCAGCCCGAAGTTAGTCGGGATTGACCGCCATTAGAAAACGAGCCGCATGACATCAGCCCGCTGGCCAGGCGACACTGCTGCTGAGAGATAGGGAGAGGCTGGGGTGGCGCACAGTGGGCCAGACGCTCGGCGCAGGCGGTCAAAAACTCTAGAAGCGTATTGAGCTCCAGGGTCACTAAGTGGGACTCGAACCGGACCACGTTCGATTCGATTCCCGCTCAGCGACTCTGGAGCTCAAAACGCGTCTGGAGTTTTCGGCCGCGTGCGCCGGTCGTCCGGCCCACTGTGCGGCGGCGGCGCGGCAAGCGCCCGCAGAAAGGAGGGTAGGCAACCCGGCCAGCACGCCTGGCGCAACGTCGCCTACCCTGGACTTCACGGGCGTTCGGCGCTGACGGCACACGCAGCATCTACGCGACTCCGCGGCAGGCTGGGTTTCCCAATCGCCGACCACATCGCGCTTGACCGGTGCTCTTCTCCCCCCCCCCCCCCAAAAAAAAAAAAAAAAACAAAAAAAAAAAAAACCAGAAAGACCTTGACCTACACTGCCAAACAGCGCGAGCGTCACAGGGGTAGAAAGTAAATCCCTACTGTGATTAATCCTTCCCCTCCCTCCCGGCCCTGAGGCGGCTTGTTTGCGATGGCCGTCGTCGCAGTCAGCCTTGCGACCCTGAGGAGGAGGAGGGCTCTCTGTCTCTCTCGCACTCAGACGGAACGCCCCGCGGGTGCGAGAGAGACGCAGGCCGTCCTCGGCTCGTGCCGCTGCTGCCGGCCCACTGTGCGCCCGGCCCCCGGCAGCGGCAAGTGTATTAATATCAGAATTGTGTTCCGCGCCACCGTCGCGGTACTGGCTCGATCTGCCTTCCGCTCTCTCTCTCTCTCTCTCTCTCTCTCTCTCTCTCTCTCTCTCTCTCTCTCTCTCTCTCTCTCTCTCTCTCTCTCTCTCTCTCTCTCTCTCTCTGTGTGTGTCCCCCGCGGGCAACGCTCGGCTTTCAGAAATGATTAACGAGACGCGGCTGCCAGACCTGAGAGGAAAGTGAGTTCCTCTCGGCCGTGCGCTGCCCTGTTCGCACGCGGCACGCTGACCCGGCACGCTGCCGATACCCTGGAGCTGCCGCTTATCAAGCCAAATCTAGAGCTCAAAACGCGTCTAAGAGTTTTGGCCGCCGGCGCCGGTCTTCTGGCCCACTGTGGGCGGGGTGGGGTGGTGTGAGGTGGATGGAGATTGCTTTTGTTTTGCGCGGTAGTTGCGGGCAAGCAGGTGTGAATGAATACTGGAACGCGCATCCCGGCACGCCAAACGGCCACACAGGGAGGGGTCGGTCCGTAAACAAGGAAAAATACCCCGCGCACGCTGCTCCTGCCAAAACAAACACCTCCAACTAGCACCTTAAAAAAAAGAAAACCTAACAGCTCAAAAAAAAAAAAAAAAGCACTTCCAAAAAAACACCTCTAACAAAAATCACTTCCAACTGACACCTTCAACTAACACCTCCAAAAAAAGGGGTTTTAATTTATATTTTTTTTGTGCGTTTGCCCGCTGCGCCGCGGTAGCGCACTGCGTCCGCGTAGAAGGGGTAGCCGATCCCGGCCACTGTAATGGACTACCTTCCGCGGCGACTCACGAAGATGGATGGCAGCGAGGCTTGTTTGAATTAAGAGTGTCGACGCCAAAAAAAAAAGGAAAAAAAATTAAACAATTGAGCTTGGACGGACGACAAGAAAGCGAGCGAGAGGCTCGATGCCGTCGCGGTCGCTTGTCGCGGGGGCGGGGCAGTCCTGGCAACGCCAGCTGCATCGGAAAGATGACGCCCGGGGCGGGGTGGGGTGGGGTGGCCCGCCCCACCAAAGCTCAGTACCCCACACTGCTGATTTAGATGCTAAGCAACGCCTCGGTTTATTTGCATGCCATTCTTGACAGGGACGCACGGGACAAGAGGCGATGTTATCTTTTATAACCTGCGCGCCCCGCCCCACCCCGCCCCACCCCGCCTCGCGGATGCCGCGCCATTGTCGAGGAGTCACTCAGCGACCACGGTCAAATAGCCGCGACAAAAGGCCCCGATTCATCAGCAGCCACCTCAGGAGCGACGGCGGGGTGGGGAGCCACTCTATGCCGCAATTAGGGAATCTGGGAGTCTTGGTGGTTAGTTGGAATTGCACACAATTACAACCCCGCAAGCGCATCAAAGAAAAAAAAAGAAAAAAAAAAAAGGGTGACTGGACATTAGTTATTAGTCCAAACAAGTAGCGGTCTAACCGCTTTTTTTTAAAGTGACCAATCTTTTATGTTTATAAAATATCGACGCCCGGTCTCTGGCCCACTGTGCGCTGGGAGACCATCCTCTCACACAAAACCTGTCAAGTAAAGATAGTCTCCCAGCAGCGCCCAGGCGAGTTTAGGATTGTTTTCTTGGGTCGAACTAAGTCTCGGTTGAACCCGCGCGCGCGCCGACTCACCTATCATCTGGATGAAGCCGCTCTGCGAGAGCACGGCGAGGTAGCCGTACAGGAAGGTGGGCTGCAGCAGGGACAGGCCCGGCACCAGGTTGCGCCGCTGGTCGAAGACGACGGTGTGGCACGCGGTGACGGCGAAGCACAGCACGCACACCAGAAGCAGCCCGTTGCACGTGTAGATCCACAGGCGGTAGTACTGCATGGCCCGCGTGTCGTAGTGCAGGGGGTGCGCCGGGGCGGGGCGCGGGGCGGGCGGCGGCGGCGGCGGCGGGGCGGCGGCGGCAGCGGCGTGCCGGGTGGGCCCGACAGGGCGCCCCGTGGGGCCGGCGTCGTCCGGGGCGGGGCGCGGGCGGAGGCCGGCGGGCTCTGCTCCTCCGGGCACGGTCGGGACCTGCTTCACCGCCTTCTCGCTGGACCTGTAGGTCACACCGCCTGTCAATTGTTTTGAATTTGTTGATCCACCATCAACAACAACAACAGTGAGTGCGTCGGTGTCGTTTGACCCCAAACTCCTCTTTGAATGCGGGCTTTGGCCACGCAGCAGTCGACTCAGTGCGTGCCTGTGGTGTAGAACTCATTTAAGTATGCAAACTGTGAAGAGTGTGCTTGCGGCTACGAATGATTTTGCATGTGTGAATACACAACACACCCGCGGAGAGCACGTCTGAGCCTAGCGTATTTTCAATTTCATTCATACAAGGTCGCACCGGGAAGAACACGAACAGGTAAGGACAAACGATTCAGAGGAATGCTCTGGCCACAAGACTCGGGTAGACGTCTAAACGACATCAGAAGTAGTGACTTTCTCGTGTTGCGAAGGTAACAGAAGCGCTGCTATGACTACTCGACTTTACCGCGTTGGCTGCGGTGGTGGGGCCATTTGCATCGCAAGTGAATGATTGGTCTATGAAGACGTCATCAGTCGTTGGGACGCCGTGCCCGCGCCCTGTGCAGGGCATGCCCTTGGGCCGGATGGCGGGGTGGCATGGCGGGGGGCCGTTAGAGGCAATAACGTACGATAAGGTGCGCTCCTTCACACAAAGCATCACACATGCACGCCGCAATAGGCAAGGGTGCGCAAAAAAGCAAAAAACAAAAACAAAAAAAACAAAACAAAAACACACTTAAGTTGTTGCTTTGCATGAAATTAGTTTTGTCACTTTTAACCCAACAAGGAATGCAGCTGGTCTGAAACCAAAGTGTTGGTTCCACTGCAGATATATTTTTCCGTTTGTTTTAGTTGTTAAGATAAAAGGTTAGGTTCGGCTCGGTTTTTCTTTCGTTTGTTTTCGTTGTCAAGGTTAGGTTTTCCCCCCCAGAAAAAGGTTTTAGTTTTTTGTGTGTCAACGTCAAGTTCGACCTCATCTATGTGCAGAAATAAAAAATCGTGTTCGACACTCCCAAACTCGCAAACCACTCGAGCGCTGTCTTGCTTACGGTCTGTCCATGAAGGGTCTGTGGTGGCAACATGGTGCCATGCATGGTATGACCATACCGTGCTGACTCGTCACACTGCTCATGTCTCCTCATGACGCTCGCCGCGAGGCCTGTTCATGACAACACTCATTTTTATTCCCCGGAAATTTAAAATATGGCGCTCTCTTCTGGACGGACACGGTTTCTGTTCTATGGTGCATTGCCTCACGCACGCGCCGGAGCGGTCCTTTCTGTCGTCGTTTTAGAAACTAATTTTTTCTTGTTGGCATGGCCCTGACAGCGCTTAGTGGGCTAGAAGGCCGGCGCAGGCGGCCAAACTCTAGACGGGTTTTGAGCTCAAGAGTCGCTCAACAGTACCCGAACCGACCGGGTGACCCCACCAATGGATCCTTCGTTCGGAGAGCAATCCAGTGGTGGGGTCACGCGACTCTGGAGCTCGAAACGCCCGGCACCGTGCACGGCCCTGACAGCGTCGAGCGCGTAATGGCGTGCGGCCAAAGTTCCTTTGACTGGTGACAAGTTGGCGAGTGTCGCGTGTTTAGGCAATCGTTTCAAAATCTGGATCGCCGCGTGTCGCTCGTTCCTCCACCCCACTTGACTGATGATTCCAAGGTATGCCGAGGAAAGGGGGGAGGGGGGGGGGCATGTCGGCTGGAAGGGGGAGGGAGAGGAGGGGGAGGGGGTCAGTGTTGACGCAGTGCAGTGCCGTGACGACAGCCCCCTGATGAGGCTAATGAGATTTCACGCCCAAAATTACCCTCCACCCCCTGCCCCCTGCCTTGTTTGCACTCGCGAAAAAACAGAGGGCCTTGTTAGCGGATAATAGGAAAATTTTCGTAAGTAAGGCCACAGCGAACGCATTTCTGGTTCGTCTGAACATTTCATGGATTCAAATGAAAAAGTAAAATGGAGGCCACATAAGAAATCGGCCTTTAGCATTTTTTTACAGTAATATTTTTCTACAGAAAGAATTACTCTTAACTCAAGCTCAAACACCATTTGCTGTCTTTTCTACGCTTTGCTTTCGCCCAGGGGAGACGAAGACGGATTTATTTGTCTTGGCTTTTGGTTTATTGTGCTTGAAATTGTCAGGAAATGTTTTGCATGTGGTTCGAGTACTCCCCTCCTTTTAAGATTTTTTTTTTTGGTAAATCCGAGATCTTAGAATTCCTGTAGAACTTTTAGCGCCCTGCCGCGCAGCAGCGGCGTTTCTCAACAAACTCTTTTGTCCGTCTCCCCATATTTTTTTTAAATTTTTTTTTCAAACTTTCCCCTCGCACTGCTGTTGGCGACTTACCCGAGGGGAGGGTGGCTTGGGCCGGGACAGGGCGTCTGAGAGGCGAGCGGGGGTATGTGTTGCTGCAGGAGCATCACCACCATTTGGGGTGATTGGCTGACGCCGAGCACGCCAAGCCCTGCTGATGGAAAACAATCACTTTTTTTTTTGTTTCACTGTTAAAAATAAAATTGGGAAATCCCGCGGGAGTCGGTCTTCCGCCCCACGGCGTTTCAAAGCGGCAATCGGTTTCCCAACAAGTCTCTCAGGGAATTCCCAATATTTTTTTTTAACAGTGTTTGCATGACTTAGGAAACAAAGAAGGTTTTGAAGCGGTGCTCACCTAGTTCCGCTGGTTTGGCAGTGCAAAGGGAACACGGCTAGGGGCAGTCCAGGCGCAGTCTTGGGGGAAGCGGGGCGTGGCTAGCAGGGGAGGTCTCGAAGGTATGCGTGGGCCGGAGGGGTACTCCTCTCCTGTCAACATGCATACCGCTTATTTTGGCTTCCAAGGTCGTCAATCATTTCAAATCAACAGGCAGGGCCCTGTGTCTGCTTATCCTCGTTGAAACACGTATTCAATATTTCCTCTCCCTCAAAGCTCCAATAATGAAAAATCATGATTTTAAAATGGCGCCTGTGACAGCAGTTGGTTGGAATGTCGAAAAACTGAACGTTTCCTCTCCAAAGCGCGCTTTCCACTGCACTGGTACTCACCACCTGACTCGTCAAACGCGGCTGGCGGCTCGCGGCCGCCGTGCTGCCGAGTCCAGTTGCGGCGCTCGCCTGCAACAGAGTGACAGGGGATGAACCAAGGCCCTGCGACGCGCGGCGACGCGCCACAGTGGCCCAGAAGACTGGCCTTCTGTCCCTCTGTGCTCGCGGTGTGTCGTGTCCGTCACCATAGAACACCTCCCAACGCGACGGTGCCGTAAATTTCCGAGCGCCGCAATGTCGCGTGTCACGGATGACGTCACCAGCGTGACCCGATTGGACCGCGTGACAGACTGCGTGACGCACTGATGACGTCACGCGGCGCCGCGATTGGCTGGCCGGCCGGCCGTTCGTCTGGGGCTGACAGGGACCACCAACACATTGCAACGGACGGACGGACGGACACTCAGACGGACAGGCAGACAGACATACGTCGCAGATATAGTTTGTTCGTATAATGTTTAAGGCTGTAGGACAGCGTTGATTTTTTTTAAAATTAGGAATGAAGGCGCAGGCAACTCTGGGGACACCGAGGGAAAGGCGGGAGGAGGGGAGAGGCAGGGGCTAGACGGTCTGGCCTGGTCTTGATGTGTCTTTGGCGGCATCCAGCCTCCTTGGCCTATCCTTTGACGTCACGGCGTGGCTGCAGGAGGAGCGCCACCACCAGCAACAACAACAACAAGCAACACAAACACCACTACTACCAACAACAACAACAACCAACATGCCCTGGGTGGAGGGAGAGGCGTGGCGTGCGGCCTCATGCAATCTTCCGCGTTTGTGTTCCATCCTAAGAAGGAGGGGAGCAGGCCTTTCTGGGAGGCCTCTCTCTTTAAAAATGTAACCTTAGCTTGCTCGGTAGCGCGAGTAATTTGATCACACCATACGATGCTACTCTCTCTCTTTCTCTCACCATTTCTGGGAAGTGATAATCTCATGTGAACCAATTTTTAAAATCTTAATGTAAAAAAGGGGTTCAAAATTCAATCAAACCCCTCGGAAATAAAACCAAGCCGGCGGCATCCCCTTGAATTTCAATAGGCAGCACCTTTACGGCGTGCCTGCGTCCTTTCTCTCGACCCGTTTGTGTGCCGTGCCTTGCCATGCCAGCCGGGGGCACGAACTTGCTCTAATTCGCACTGTGGGGCCCCCCCCAGGCCCACAGGGCCCAGCCTGCCAAACGACGGAATAATGAAGCATTGCCGATGTTTTGTTCGCCGTCGTTGCGCGGCTTCGGCCGCACCAACTGTGCTTTCGTACACTGCTGAATTGCGCGCGGAAAATTCTCCTCCTCGGATCTCGCCCGCCTAGTGGGCCAGAAGGCCGGTGGAGCAAGAGCGGCATAAGAGCCGTCCATCACTAGTTCGTCGTGCGTGAATTCAACGTTGAAAGCGTCCAGTTTCCAAGCTCTCCGTTGACAGTGCCTCTGATTGCTTTTCCCCGTGTGTGTTTGTTCTGAGCGTACGTGTGCGTGCGTGCGTGCCATGGAGACTGTCCCCCTGTGCCGGTGCCATGGGCCGCCATTCGGCTCACGACTCGGGATTAATGCTCTTATAACTCCGCCCACCCCTTTTCCTTTTCCACTAACGAGCCCTAACGCATTACACTGTCAAAAAAATATAGTAAAAATTCCAAACTTTTTTTTTTTTCCGCGTGAAAATTTTTTGAACGAGCGTGTCCGTCAAATAAAATGAAAGTGGTAATTCGCCGTCCGTCGCGCCCACCTCACGTTGCTCTTGTTGTTGTTGTTGTTGTTGTTGTTGTTGTTGTTGTTATGATGATGATGGGGGGCCTTGCCGACTTTATTAAACTTTGATTTTTCGGAGAGTGGGTTTTTGGCAGTGTATGAGTGGAGCAGACAGGTGCACGGGGATTGGATGGCCGGGCGGGCCGCTGGGCCGCTCAGTGGTCCGGGCCGCCGGGTCGATGTGAAAGTTGCCCAAAGTTTTTAAGCGAGAGCGAACGGCGTTGATTGAACTATACTGTAGGGCAGCGAAACAAGAAGATTGGACCTGAGCGGCCGTTGCAAGTTGAACGACAACCACAACAGCAACAAAACAACAACAAACAATGATAAGCAATAACAAATATAAAAATCAACAACAACCACTTGAAGCATAGTGCGAAGTGCACTAGGTTTAATCCCCTCCAAACGCTCCTCATTCACATGGCAGTTGTTTTAGAGTAAATGGACATGCAGTTTACGGAGGCCGTTCCTCGTCCGTGATGCCCTATTGCTCAGTAGATCACCCTCCCCCCCCCTCCCTCTCTCTCTCTCTCTCTCTCTCTCTCTCTCTCTCTCTCTCTCTCTCTCTCTCTCTCTCTCTCTCTCTCTCTCTCTCTCGTGACTGGCTGTCGAGGCGCAGTGATGTCGGTCGCCGGCCTGACCACACGACGCCACTGCCAGGCACGGCATCGTGGCGTGTCGCGGTCGTGTGAGGCTTGCATTGCCGTGCCACTGCACACAGTGGGCCAGAGGACCGGCGGCGCGGCGGTAGGCCGAATCGAGGCCGGGTCTGTCCGTTTGGCTCGGCGGCGGCGGCATGGCCGGGCCGGGCCGGGCCGGGGACCGCTGGCTCGCTGCTGCGGTTGGCTCATTTTGTATTCACTCTCCATTTTTACCCACAATTGGGTTGAGGGGAGAGGGAAGGGGGGGGGGGGGGTAAGGCACAACGGTGCAGCAGAGGAGGCACACGCGCGCGTGGCTGCTGTGGATTGCAAAAAGTTCGGGGTGTGTCAACAGGTGTGCTGTTGTTACCACAATGTACATGTTATCCTCAGAATGGGCGGAGGGTAGCGGTTACACGCACTCACCCACCCACGCAGACACACACACACACACGCGGCATCCGAACAGACAGACGTGTTGAGAAGGACTTCAGCAGACTGCAGAGCTCTGCGGATGGTTCGGCCTGCTGGTGTGGCGTTAATGATATTACCAGCCCTTATGTCCTTGCAGACATCCTATCCTCCCTCTCCCGTCCCTCTACCCGGCCTCCAATCTCTCTCTCTCCTTCGTGCCACTCTACGCACGCGTTTTCGGGCGCCGTCGCCCTTTTTTATTGGAGGGGGGGGGGATTTTCTTTTCTTTGCCTTTGTCTCTCCGATCCCTTCCCTTTATTGGGCGGCATTCCCTTTTGGAAAGGCATCGGCAGTCCTGAGGAGTGTCGGGAACTACCGCCCCCTCGAACTCCACACGTCAAGTCGCACAGAGAGAGAGAGAGAGAGAGAGAGAGAGAGAGAGAGAGAGAGAGAGAGAGAGAGAGAGAGAGGAGAGAGAGAGAGAGGAGAGAGAGAGAGGAGGGAGCGAGAGAGAGAGAGAGAGAGAGAGAGAGAGAGAGAGAGAGAGAGAGAGAGAGAGAGAGAGAGAGAGAGAAAGGAGCGTGCGTGATTTTATTCAGGACGCTCAGCCTTTAGCCCAGCCCAGTTAGCGACTCTGGAGCTCAAAACGCGTTTAGAGTTTGGGCCGCCTGCGCCGGTCGTCTGGCCCCCTGTGCCCTGATCCCCTTCCCCCTCCTTGGGCCGTGCAGGCAGTGCATTAGCAAAACATGTGCGGCCTGCCGGGCTGGGCTGGGTAATGCGCTTCAATCCCCGAAACAGAGAGGCCGCCGATTCCGTGTGCCACACAGTGTGCCGCGGCCCCGGCGGCCCCGGCGGCCCCGATGGGGTCCCCCGGATTGGATAGGGGATTGACGAGGGCCTCGCCTCGCCCCGCGACGACGTGTCGTGCTCTACAGTGTGTATCGGGGCACAGTGGGACTCCTGGCGACGGCCACCGCCGCGAGGAGGAAGTGTGGAGAGATACACACTAAAATGCTGACGGACTCTTTAGCAGATGATATTACCTTACACTTTTAACATACCGGAAACTACAGTACACACGGTGTCGGTCAATTAAACTAAACTAAAAAAAAATACAAAAAAAAAACAAAAAAAAAAACTGAAAAGAAGTCACGTTAACGATCTACTTAGGCGTCCTGGATGGAAGATGGGGTGGGGGTGGGTTGGGGCTGAGGGTCGCGCCAAAACGGGCCATGTATTTTAAGAGGCGCGTCTCTAAAGGCCGCGTCGTGGTCGCTGACTGGCGTCGGGGGGCCTCGCCTGCTTGCCTGGCCTATGCCTGCCCGCCCCCGCGCGCGCTGGGGTCAAGGGAAAGCTGAAAGATTGCCATTTATTATGGACGCGCAATAATCCATCTCCAACTACCCCCTCCTCCGCCTCCCTGTCGGGCCGCGCTCTATGCTGCTCGCTCTGTACGACGCGGTCCTGGCGGATGAAAGATTCATCCCACTAAATTTCTCATTCCTTATCTTGGACGCTCAGTCTTATCTGGAGGGGGCATGAAAGTTGCACACGGCGGGATTGTGTCGAGTGTGGCGGGGCCTCCGTTAGGCCCTCTGTTAGGCCCTCCGTTAGGCCCTCCCTCTCTCTCTCTTGTTCACTCCGCGGCACAGCTGACGAGGCGCCGATGCAGAAGAAGAAGAAGAAGAAGGAGGAGGAAGAGGAGGGACGGCGGCAGTGCAGCCGCGACGGCATTAGCAACAAAGAGAGCAAGGATTCCAATTCCATCGTTGCCGTCTTTGTTGTCATTGCCGGCGCGGCCGAGCGTTCCTCGTCCTGGTGATCCTGGTGGCCCTTCTGGTGAACCTGGCGGTCCTCCTGGTGAACCTGGCGGTCCTCCTGGTGAACCTGGCGGTCCTCCTGGTGAACCTGGTGGCCCTTCTGGTGAACCTGGCGGCCCTTCTGGTGAACCTGGTGGCCCTTCTGGTGAACCTGGCGGCCCTTCTGGTGAACCTGGCGGTCCTCCTGGTGAACCTAGTGGTCCTCCTGGTGGACCTGGCGGCCCTTCTGGTGAACCAGGTGATCCTCCTGGTGAACCTGGTGGTCCCCCTGGTGAACCTGATGGTCCTCCTGGTGAAGCTGCTGGTGGGCCTGGAGGTCCTAGTGGACGGCGTCGCCGGGTGACGTCACCGTGGTGGCGGCCATCCAGCACCATGGCTGCGCGTGGGTCGGAGCGTCCGCCGAACACCGTCAGTCTCTCTCTCCTGGAGAGACTGAGACTCTCTCTCTTGGAGAAACTGAGACTCTCTCTTTGGGAGGGAGTGAAACTTCGGAAGCAGGCCGCTGCGAGACGCGCGCGCCGTGCAGTGTTGCCGAACCTCTGCATGACAGGCGTCCTGCCGCGCCCTGCCGCCACCAGAATCCTTGTTGTCGTCTCATTATACCGCAGGAGGGCGCTGCTGCTGCTGCCTCGGTCGTCGCTCTGTCCCCCCCGCACGCCCTAGGGGGAGGGGAAACCAATGCTACGAATTCCCGGTCCTTGACAGGCCGGCCTTTGAAGTCCAAGCGTGATTGTCCACGAGAGAGAGAGAGAGAGAGAGAGAGAGAGAGAGAGAGAGAGAGAGAGAGAGAGAGGGAAGAGAGAGAGAGAGAGAGAGAGAAGAGAGAGAGAGAGAGAGAGAGAGGAAGAGAGGGGTAATTGCCTACCGAGCTCTGTGTTGCGGTTGTCCCTGTCCTCCGCACTACTCACCTTAAGCGCATCTCCGGGGGCGTGGATCGGCACACGGCAGCTGTGGAACACAAGAGAGACGACGGAATTAATGAGTTGCACCATCACGTCTCCTGTGACGGATGCACGGTCACGAGATCACAGGTTGCATAACGCCTCGATGAATTTTGTTGTCCTCCGCCTGCGCCCCCTCCCCTGCCTACCTGCCCCACGCGGGCCACACAGGATGGTCCTGTCCCATAAAGCGGGTGATTACATGCGCGCGGTTCAGCCGAGACGAGCCGCCGTGGCGCCTGCCTGCTCCGCTCCGTCACCCCCTCCCCTCCCCCCCCCCTGGTACGCCCATCTGAAACTTGGTCCACACGCGTTCGCACCTGCCCGTCTTCCTTCCCCCCCCCTCCCACCCCCCTGGCTCCAATCCGCTTTCAGACGCGCGCGGGGCCCGTCAAAGCCTTGCCAGCCATGGCGTTGCCGGTAGCGACATCAATACTGCCCGCCCAGAGGACTGCCTGTATCCCACAGACGCAAACTCACACACACACACACACACACACACACACACACACACACACACACACACACACACACACATTCGCACGTTTATGATTAATATCGTGCAGGCAGGGACGAGCAGGTTCGCGTGCGTGGTGTTGGGATTGGGGAAACCATCGTCGACGCATCCACTGTCGAAAATAAATTGGAAAAATCTCGAAATTCCGTTGTTGATTCGGAAGCTTCTTCGGGAAGTTCCGGAGGCTTCGTGTTTCGAAAAGAATTTTTTTTTTTTTTGCTACTATACCTGGTGGAAAACTTATTCAAAATAGACACATTTGAGTTTTCGCGGAATTTTTCCGAAGACCGGAGGCAATTTTTTTTTTCCCAACAAGTTCTCCGGGACCGAGAACTCCCAAGATGTTTCTTTTAACAGTGTCGAACAGCCTGCCCTCCGTTTTCTCCGCGTATAAGAAATGGCGGAAGCCGTTTCCGCGCACGTTCCACCGCCGCGCCGCGTGCTGCTGCTGCCTCTCTCCTCCTTATCGCAGGGCCAAACCGGAAGAAATTTTTTTGACAGAGTGCGGCGGTTTGCAGCTTGCCTTGTGTGCGGGCCGGTGGTGGGACTAGCTAGCCCACAGTCAAGTTGTTCTCACGCCTGGCTTTCTGCGTCAGGTCTCTCTCTCTCTCTCTCTCTCTCTCTCTCTCTCTCTCTCTCTCTCTCTCTCTCTCTCTCTCTCTCTCTCTCTCTCTCTCTCTCTCTCTCTCTCTGTGTGTGTAGGGGGCTATCTGTGTGGGTTAGAGGACGTCGTTGTATGGCGCCGCAGTCCCGCCATGGTGTCTGGCCTCAAAAAGGAGGGGGTCCTAATTAAAGGGATGGGTGTTTGCAGAGGCATCCCCCCTCCCCTTTCCCCCCGGGTCTCTCCCCTCACACGGATCTCGCAAAATCTATGAGCCTCTTTTGGTGACGTCCGAAAGCGGCAATGCTGTTTGTCTTTCAACTTTCTTCCTGCAAACTGCTGTGTGGGCTCGACTCCTTGCTCTGTTGCAAAAAAAAAATAAATAAAAAATCTGTCCGCGATTGGCCATGGTGGCAAAACAATGGAGGAGGGAGCGGAATGAAATGATACCGGAATCCCGAATGTGAATCTGAATCTGAGTTTTGAGAGTGGCGAATAGCAATAGAGATAGCCGCCCACCTGTGCGCGCCGCAGCGCTGTGGCAGTGCGCCTCTGCAGTGCAATGCCATTGGCTGTGCTAACGGCTCTGGCTCACTGCCCCGTGGGCTTCCATTCGCCGTGTGTCCCGTTGTGTCCGTCTGTCTGTTTGTTTGTCTGCGTCTGACCGGTCGTCCGCCTGACGCACCGCATCGCTGTGTGCACGGGGTGTAAGGGCAGGTGCTTAGGGCGGTCTCTGGGGTTGTCCCCTCCACTGTGTGTGTGTGTGTGTGTGTGTGTGTGTGTGTGTCCCACCTGTGACGCCGGTGTCGTGTTTCGAGAGCTCTCGTTGTGGGACCGGCCCACTCGTGACGAGGCTGAATGATTGACGACTCGGCCGCCGTCTCACGCTCCTGTCACGCCCTCGTCACGCGCCTGTCACGCTCTTGTCACGCTCTCGTCACGCTCTCGTCACGCTCTCGTTACGCGGGTCCGTCCGCGTCACGCGCGCCCTCCGTCGCGTCGTGGTCAGCTAAGTGCACAGTGGGTCGTGCGTTACACGTCGTCCGCTCTAGTCCTTGGCTGGCAATCTCGTTAGCCTCGTTGCCACGTTGCTGCAGCCTGTGCTCTATACTACGCCACTCTGCCCGGTGTCACCCTCAGGCACGCGCCCCTCCCTACCACCCCTCTCGAGCTAGGCTTTGCCCTGTCTGGCCTTTTGACACGCACACACACACACACGCACACATTCACACATACCCACGCACGCACACATTCACGCACACAAAATCACTCTCTCTCTCTCTCTCTCTCTCTCTCTCTCTCTCTCTCTCTCTCTCTCTCTCTCTCTCTCTCTCTCTCTCTCTCTCCCCCTTTAATTTCTTGCAATATATCAAGTTAAATTTTTGTCACATTCAATTTTTTAAAATTTCCTTTTTTTTGTGAGTTGAGAGGAAGAAGAAGAAGATGATGATGATGATGAAAAAGCCTGCGTGCGTGCGCGTGCGGCTCGAATTTAATCTGCTTATACTTTATTGCGGAACGCACTGCGGCTCGAGAGGGGGTGGGGGTGGGTGTTGGGAGGGGGGGGAGGGGATGGTTGGGGGGGGGAGTGGAACAGGAAATGTGAGCCTCCTTTTCCTGCGGCGCCCCATCTGACCCGAGGCGCCCTCGGCTTCCTGCCATTAGTACGGCATTACCGGTAAGTGGCCATTACTTATTAAAGAAGCGCCAAAAATAAAGCGCTAAACTCCCGGCGCGGCAACGATTTTCTAGTCTTTCACGCCGCAAATCAGATTTAAATTTGGGAAAAAAAAGCGCGCATGGTTTGCGGGTGATGAAGATGAAATGACTAGGCAAGGGACAGACAGCGCGTGAGGAGTGCGTGGGCTTTAATTTCCAGCGGAGGGAAACTGGAGACGCACTCTGAAGGGGGGAAAGGGGAGCGGGATTGCCTAACCCCTGGCAGGCTTACAGGCCGATGGGAAGCAGAGAACTGGAAGAGATCACACCGAATACTTGCACTCACACATCCACACTCACTCACACACTCACAACGAACGCACTCCACCTCGTGTAGAAAACAACACACATAGCCACGCGCCTGGCCTGAAGCGGTGCGGAGGCCGCCGTCATGGCCGCTTCGCTTCATGTGTTATTCTCCCCCTTGCCCTTCCGAACATCTCTATTATCATCGCACAGATACACTCACATACAAAGCCGGATCGAAAGCATTATCCGACTCGTTCCACTCGCATGGGGAGGATCGCCTACTGTTCCAGCGCGAGGAGAGCATAGAGAAAGAGGTCAAGGAAAAAAGATGACGATTATTTATCCAGCACGGGTGGAGGTAGTGGCGGTGGTGTGAAACCGCTTCTTCTCGACTCGTGTTCCGTGATTCTAACTTCTCCTTTCTGGTATATACTGTTTGTGTGGAATGAGCGTGCGCGGCCCTTGATTTGATATCTCGCTGGCCATCTCCATGGAAGTGTTTGGCTCTGCTCCGGGGAAACCTTTATATCTTGTGCGGGTGTGTGTTGGTTGTGTTGGTGTTTGCAAGCCTGTGTGTGTGAGAGAGAGAGAGAGAGAGAGAGAGAGAGAGAGAGAGAGAGAGAGAGAGAGAGAGAGAGAGAGAGAGAGAGAGAGAGAGAGAGAGAGAGGCTCCTCCAGTCTCGGAAATGAAATCGGCAGACACACAACGCCTTCCATTTCCCTGGGCGGCGCTTTAGGGACACTAGCGCCGTCTATCGGCGTCCCGGGGCGTCACACCAGCAACAATCAACAACAATAGCAACAATAACAACAATAACTGAAGGCGCTGCCGGTGCTGCTGGCGGCGCTCCCGGCAGCGTGTCGTAGTTGCCGCGCGAGAGCACAGGGGCCAGAAGGAAGATCGGTAGAAGGCGGTCAAAATTCTGGACGCGCTTTGAGAAACTGCAGTTTCGCTAAATGGGCCACGAACCGAACGTGTGACCCCACCAATGGATTGCTCTCCGAAGGAGGAATAATCCATTGGTGGGGTCACCCGATCGGTTCGAGTCCTGTTTAGCGACTCTGGCGCTCGAAACGCGCCTAGAAAATTTGGTCGCCCGCTCCGGTCGTCTGGTCCACTGTGGAGCGGGCCCCCATTCAGCCGAAGGCGATTTCCCACGCGTCCATGCGTGTGTGTGTGTGTTTGTGTGTGCGTGTGTCGCGGCCACACTCGTCAAAGCGTGTGCGGTGACTCGGCGAGTCTCACACAGCAAGCGTTATCGTCTGACCGCGTGGCGCGGCGTGGCGCGGCGTGGCACAACCCCCTGTGCTTTTACTGCGGGCGAGCCGCCTGTCGTCTGCCAGCGATATTGGCCCTTTCGGAGGTCGTAACGAAGGCCGCTCCCGGTCGACCCCAACAGGTTGTGATTGCAGACGACTCACGCAAGTGTCGTCGCCTGGAGTGCCTGCTCCTGCGAAACGGGGCAGCGCCGCAGAGTACGATCATGGGTGCCCAGTGGGCGCCAGTGGGCGAGAGGGCGCGTTTTAAGCTCTAGACCCAGAGTCGCCAAATGGGACTCGTACAGTGCTGTGCGTGTGCTACTTCTACTTACCGACGGAATTTTCTCTATGCCAAGCTTGGGATTCAGCACCTGCAACAGAGAACACCAAGTCTGAGTAATTATCGGCCGGCCATTAATTAAAGAGTACAGCTTGCTCTCCGCCCTGCAAACTTTCACTCTCGGCCATTTTTTTTCCCGTCACCGCGAAAGAAGGAAAGTCTTTTTGCTTTGCCTCGGCCCGGACGTGTTAAATGAGCACGGCCCGAGGCCAGACATTCTCCATTGTGTCCTGTTCTCCTCCTCCCCAGAAGTAGCTCGCGGCGGTGCCTCGCCGCGTGTGTGTGCGTGTGTGTATGTATGAGGCAGCCCACAGTGGGCTAAGGAATCTAGACGCGTCTAGAGTTTTAGCCGCCTGCGCCGGTCTTTTGGCACACTGTGGGGCGTTCGGGAATATTCGGCATACCCGTTCGGAATGCTTTCCCGCCGGGTCGTCGTCGTGGCGGTCAGAGTCCCTCCCCCAACGTGATGCACGGCCCAGTAGGCCCGTGGGGGCGCGCCGCACCGATAGGCAACCTGCACGCACTGGAGCGGTATCGGATTCCGCGCAAGTTTCCACGCACGACCAACTTGCGGCGCGGGCATTCCAGGCGCGGCACCCGCGCCGGAAGGAAGCGACGTGTTTTCAATGGGGTCGCTGCCGTAAAGCACGGCGCCGTTACCTCGCGCACTGTGGGCCGGTCACAATCCCGGACGCGTTTTGAGCTCCAGAGTCGCTAAATGGGACTCGGACCGAATGTCTGACCCCACCAATGGATTGCTCTCCGAACGGTGAGTCCATTGGTGGGGTCACACGTTCGATTCGAGTCCCACTTAGCGACTCTGGATCTCAAAACGCGTCTTGAGTTTTCTCCGCGGTAATTTCCACAGGAATATTTATAACAGTGTTGCTCTGTAGCCTGTTTATTTGAGACCGGCCATTCGACCCAATTTGGAGTGGTCGTTTCCGGCTCGGGCGGGAGGCTGACGCCCCTCGCTGCATTACAGTTTCATTCTGTATTGGCCTTGTGCGGCTTTAGCGAATTTAAAATGCATTAGCGAGGTGTGTTGTGCCCGTTGTGCTCTGCCTCACGCCGCCGCCGCCGCCGTGGCGTACTGGCGAACACCCGCGCTGCCGGCAGGCAGTCTGCGATTGTATTTTTATAAGGCGGTGTAAAACTTTACGTAGCCATTCCCGCTCCTGAATCGCCCCTAATCAAATTACGGCGCCTTCGCTGCGGGGTGAGGAGGAGAGGGAGGGGGAGGGGGGTAAGAAGGCAGGCTGCGTCGGCCTCACCTGTCTCGCCGTCGCCGCACAGTGGGCCAGGCGGCCTAAACTTTTGACGCGTTTTGAGCTCCCGAGTCGCTAGATGGGACTCGAACTGAACGTGTGACCCCACCAATGGATTCCCCGTTCGAAGATCGATCCATTGGTGGGGTCACACGTTCGGTTCGCGTCCCATTTAGCGACTCTGGAGCTCAACGCGCGTCCAAGATTCTGACCCACTGTGCGCTGTGCGTATACGCCCAAGAAACCGAGTCCTCGAACCGAGTCAATTATATGTCAAATTTCAATGAAAGAATCCAGAAATCAATTCATCAAAGTGATCGATGGGAATTTAATGGATTGGACTTAATTTGTGAGTAATAGTCCGCTGGGAGCCCTGCTGAGGCGCGGGACACATTGAAGCGGCGGCGAGGACGACGAGGCGTTCGAGGGCGTGGAAGTTAAGGCCGGCAACAAGGCTGCCGCGCCATTCTTCATCTAGCGCAATATAACGCAGCTATCAACCCGCGCGCCGAGAGCCAAGAAGCCGAAGCAAAGCGGCAGCGCAGCAGTCTTTGCTATCTGCAAAGCCGCTGGTGCACAGCGAATAACGCCCGCCAATCCCTCGTTCTTTTGTCTCCCCTCGGCAAAATAAAAATAGGCAAAACATCAACAACAGAAAAAGAAACAACAAAACTCCTCCGCTGTCGCCTCGCGGCATGAGTTACGGTGCGGCCAGGACGTCAACTCGGCGGCCCACTGTGATTCGTTGCGGGCCTGCTCTCTTTCTCGGCTGCTCAGCCGGTTCAAATACTATCTGCACTTTTTTTTTTTTTTTTTTTTTTCGGGTACGAGGCATCCTCACCTGGTGGTGCATGGGCCCCGGCTGGGGCTGGCTGGAGCGCAGGCTGCTGGCAGTGCCGCCGCCGCGCGGCCGCCGCAGTCCCGCCGCCCCATCCATCTGCAACAAAGACCCGTTGATTGCAGCCAAACCTTCATTATTTGGGACGCTAAACAGGACTCGAACCGAACGTGTAACCCCCACCAATGGACTGCTCTCCGAACGAGGAATCCATTTCGTGGGGCCACACGTTCGGTTCGAGTCCTGTTGAGCGACTCAGGGAGCTCAAAACGCGTCTCGAGTTCTCCCGGACAAGAGCTCCATTCCGCCCAACCCGGACGGTTTTCCATGCGTGTGGTTTATCTCTCACGCGCGGGGAACAATGAAACGTCACGAAAATTGTGCTCCCACGCTGCAGCCTTTTTTTCCATCCCTTTGAAATAAGCCGCCTCCGGAATCGATTGGGGCGGCCAGTTGTTGAAGAGGGTGGCCGGCGGAGGCGGAGGGGGTGGCCGTGTGCCAGCGGCGCGCAGCGGCCTCGGCACCAGTCATCTTTCGCCGAGAGAAAGTACGGCGAAAAATTGGTGCGGTCCTCGAGTTGAGTTAACTCCACTTGCCGCCCTGGGGGGCCCCCGACGCACAGTGGGCCGGAAGACCGGTGGAGGTGGTCTAAATCCCGGACGCGTTTTTGGGTTCCAGAGTCGCTAAATGGGACTCGGACCGAACGTGTGGGCACACACACACACAAACACACACACAGATGCAGTAATTGCATCCATATCGAATTGGCTTAATTCGGCCAAAGTGGGGTTGAATTGGAGATAATTGGACGGTTGCAGGATAGTACCGTGTGTGCGCTTTGTGTGAGCGTGTGTCTGGTCATGGCGACGTTACGACAGAAACCAAAAAGGCGGCAGCGACAGAAGCAGACGCACCAACGATGCGGCCCTAACCGGCGGTCCTAAACAGCCCCAGAGAGGGCTTCGGCATACCCTGCCCGCAAGGAGCGAGTCACACTGGCCCACTGTACTAGTGATAGGAACCACCCTTAAATCCGCCTTTAAATATTCCGGCGGGAAATAGGGGGAAAGCGTCCCTGGCGGGGTTTGCTTCCCTGGCTACAGGTTGTTAGTGCCTCCCGCTCCTCGCGGTCGTCCCCTCGGTGCGGGCCTCTGGGACGTTGCGCAAAAACTGCTCCGTTTGCAAATGAAAAACACTCAGCGTTCGCGGGGAATGGGTGTGCGCCACTTCGACCCATATGCATCTCTGAAAATTAAAAAGGGGGGAAGATGTCCCGAGAGACGATTCTTGTGAAGCGATTTTTTTTGGCGAGGCTCTTTTTATCGCACAGGTGCCTAAAGGCGCGACGCACAGTGAAGACCGGCGCAGGCGGCCGACACTCCAGGTGCGTTTTGAGCTCAAGAGTCGCTAATCAGGACTCAACTCGAACGTGTGACCCCACCACTGGATTCCTCGTTCGGAGAGCAAGCCATTGGTGGGGTCACAAGTTCGGTTCGAGTCCCATTTCGCGACTCCGGAGCTGGCCCACCGTGTGACGTGGTCGATCCGGCCGTCCGTCATCAGAGTGTCGGCCGCGGTGACAAGAAAAAAAAAAAGGCGGACGACTAAGGCCGAGATTCGAACCTCGGCCGGAGAGTGCGAGCGTGCGGGAGGCGGCACTGACTCGAGAGTTATGGTGGACAAGAGCCTTGCATTAACCTGTCAGCGCGGAGAGGGAAGGGAGAGCGATGGCTGCTGGAGTCCGACTGACGAGTGATTTTGAAGAGTCAAGAGTCTCTCTCTCTCTCTCTCTCTCTCTCTCTCTCTCTCTCTCTCTCTCTCTCTCTCTCTCTCTCTCTCTCTCTCCCGGGATGCCCCGGGGGGCTGGGGTTGGCATGGCGACTTCTGGCGCCGCGCCAATACACAGTATCACCATACTGTGTGCCCAGCGGCGGAGCAGGCCTAGGCCGCGCTCCATTCAACCCGTGTTCCTGGCAGGTTGGCAATCAGATGGGCACAGCCTGGGGACGGCCATCCGGCCTTCCCACTGGGCCGTGTTATGATTTGAGAAATTGGCTGCACCCTTTCGAGAAAGTCAGTATTGACGCTGCGAAATACGCTCAAATGCCTACCGAGTGGGAGTGGACTACAAATTAGTTAGCCTGAAAACTTTTAGCGAGACGTCACGGCTTGTTTGAATGACACGCGACACTTTTTTTCACTAGTAAATACTCAGTGTGTCTCTGCTAAAAAGTCTCAACAGAAAAAATCCACAAAAAAAAAACCTGTCACTGAATTTTTTATTTTAATTTTTTTTTTCGGTGTTCTCCACCACAGAAAAGGTGAGTCTGAGGTTGGAGAGCGGGTTGGGGTGCCCAGTAATTGGCCGCTAATGAAGTTGGAAATGAAGGAGGAAAGTTGCACAGTGGAACTGCCGCGTCGGCCCCACCTCCTCACTGTTAAAAAGGAAATTGGGGAAATATCGGCAGGTGCGATTTTTCCCCCAACAAATTCTCAGCAAATTTTCAAGATTTTATTTATGAACAGTGTAGCTCCTGGCAGAATGTCATTCAGTCGTGCTAACAGGGCTGCGAAATGAAGTCAAATCAGCCTAACACAGAGGGCTGTGTCCACACGCTGCCCGGTGGGCAAGAAGACTGGTGGAGGCAGTCAAAATCTCGGACGGTTTTTGAGCTCCAGACTCGCAACCCGAACGAGTGACCCCCACCAATGGATTGCTCTCCGAACGAGGAATCCGTTGATGGGGTCACACGTTCGGTTCGAGTCTTGTCTGGAGCTCAAAACACGTCTAGAGTTTCGGCCGCCTGCCCCGGTCGGCTGGCCTACTGTGACACGCTGAGAGTGCGCAGTAATAGCAGAGCGTCCTCTCAAGGTCGTTCCGGCTGGACAGCCTAGAGCGGGCCCATCCTCCGAGCCGGAGTAACTGAAGCATATTAGAGTTTAATAAAATGCAATGAAGACATGAAATTTTGAGTGGTGCTGCCTTTGCAGCCTTGCAGTAGCGCAGTCTATGAGCGGGCCGCCGCCGCTTCGATGGCGGGTATCATAAAAAGAGAAAAATACGGGGTGCGCTTACCCTCCAGCAACGCTCACGGCTGATTGCGTTCGTTATATGAATCGTTAATTTTCAAGCAGCGATCCTCTGTTTCCGGTTGAACTCGAGGGGGAATTCACTGCCTAAAATGCTCAACCAACCATTACCTTTTACAAAGTATTACATCTATTACACCTATTACGTCTTCTATTACGGACCTTCAATTTTGACCCACAATGTCGCGTATTTCAAACGTTGTACGGTTTTAAAATTCAATAATGAGTTTCTCTTATTGGGAGCCGTTACAGTCACCGTAATACTGAACGTTAAGACCGAAAAACTAAAGAAAAACTAACTTCATGGCAAGAAAAGTAAAAACATGTCACTAAATTTTCCTGCCAACTGCTCATTTAACCAATTACATTACAGAACTATTACAGATCAATTACACACCGGACAACCAACCATTACCAGAGTGAATTCCCCCTCGGTTGAACTGAACTGTACCGTGACTTCATTAGAACTGAACGTGTGACCCCACCAATGGATTGCTCTCCGAACGAGGAAATCCATTGGTGGGGTCACACGCTCGGTCCGAGTCCGCTGCTCAGCGACTCTAGAGCCCAAACCGCGTCTACCGCCTGCGGCGGTCTTCTGGCCCACTGTGCGACGCCGCGCCGCCACCACGACCTTCACGACGGCGGCGGGGGCGCTGCGTTGGGGAGGCTGGCGCGGCGACTAAGATGAACAGAGCTAACTCATCCTTTAGCGGGGCGCGGCGCAGGGTCCCCCACGCCAACAGGCAAACACATCTCATCCCCGCAATATAGACCGTTTTTCCAGAGAAGCGCGCGCCGCAGCAGTCTGTTTCCATCCCTTAGCCAGCATGCTCCAGCGGCCTTCACGAGGCTTTCTCGGCCGGACGCACAGTGGGCCAGAAGACCGGGTTGAGACGCGCGGTCAAAATCCCGGACGGGTTTTGAGCTCCAGAGTCGCTGAATGGGACTCGGACCGAACGAGTGAACCCACCAATGGATTTCTCCCCGAACGAGGAATTTATCGGTGGGGTCACACGATCGCGGTTCGAGTCCTATTTAGCGACCAACGCGTCCAAAGTTTTGGCCGCGCCTGCGCCGGTCTCGTGGCCCACTGCGGGGCGGTGCGGTGCGGGGCGCTGGACGGGAGGCCCTGACGCCGAGGCGCTCCGACGCGGCGCACGTGGCCTTTCCACATTCCGTTACATAAATCTTGTCTCGGAGTAATTGGAAGCCAGATTGCACAACATTATCATGCGCCCCCTTTTCTGCGATGGTGGCTGCTGCTTCTACTAGTGGAAACCCGTCCGTCCGTTCGTCTGTCTGTCTGTCCGTCTGTCTGTCCGTCCGTCCGTCCGTCCGTCCTGGGTACGCGACGCTGCATGCTGCCGCTGCGCTTTCCGACGCCGTCTGGAGTGTTTGCTTTTTAAGGAAAAGTGTTGCCCTGCGCCGCGCGGCAGCATGGCGGGGTGTGGCTCTGAATGCAGAGACAGTCATTCACTTTGGAGAGGAAGTCACTCCTTGCAGCATAATGCACCTCCCGCTGCCGCATTTCTCTCTCCCCCCTCCCCCCCCCCCTTTTCTAGGAGATGAAGTAGTTGGAGGTTGACCGGGGGTAGGGGAGGGGAGGGGAGGGGGAGGGGTGGCATCCTGTTCTTAACACCCCCAGCGCACGCGAGCGTCGTCGCAAGCCGTCCGTGCAGCCGTGACGCGAAAGTATATATAGAGCGCGAAATTGGTAAATACTGCTCCGGCGTGATTTTCGCGCCGAAACGCCCCCGAAGCACGGAGTGCGAATGGGGATGTTCAGGGACGAAAAAAAAAGCCAATAATCTTCGAATACCTTGTGGGAAACTAAGCACAGCAAATGCGAGGAGGGGTTTAGGAACATGAAATTCTGGGCGACCAGAACGTTTTGGCTTGCAGTTTGAGTAGGGACATGCGAATCTACGGGTATGTGTGTGTGTGTGTGTGTGTGTTGTATCGCCCAGGCATTCAAACCTCGCCGCCATCGGCAGGCACAACGCTGCGTGCCACGCCACGCCGGGGTTTATGAACCTATAAAAAACTGCAGGCAGGACGAGGACAGAGTGTGTGTGTGTGTGTGTGTGTGTGTGTGTGTGTGTGTGTGTGTGTGTGGACGCAGGACTTTGTAGCCACATGTGACGACCTCCGTTCGGCCACAACGTCAGCAGGAGCGTGGTTGCCAGCAGCAGAAGAGCTTCGGCGGACCTCACTGTGATAAAGCCACCCATAAATTTACCAGGCGTCGCGTAATTATTATTTTATTTTTTTTTTCGGAAAGGGGGAGAAAAATAACTGTATGAAAAGTAAAATCGGAACATGATGTTTGCGTCAACCTTTTGGGGAGAATCCTGCGCTGTCCCGCGCAGGGGTGAAGGTCACTGGCGGGAGCAGGGGGTAGCCTGCACAGCCCGCCGGATTCAAATCCCCCTCTCCGCCCCTTTATTTTTCTCCCCACCCTCTCCTAAAAGGAGTCTTCGTCGTTTGATTGGTCAGATTGGGAGCTTGCGCCACTTGACGGTGCTCGAGCGCTATCTGGCGGCAGCATCGGGGACTAGTAGTGCAGATCAGCGCTGCAATCTCACGCGCCGCTCACAGAGATGGCGCACCGACACACAGTGGGCCAGAAGACCGACGCAGGCGGTCGAACCTCTAGACACGTTTTGAGCTCCAGAGTCGCCAAACAGGGCTCGAACCGAACGTGACCCCATCAATGGATTCCTCGTTCGGAGAGCAATCCATTGGTGGGGTCACACGTTAATGCGGGGAAGCGATTCGCAACTTTGGTTTTTGGCGTGTGGAGAGCGGGAACACCGACATGCCGCCCCCCGCACAGTGTGATGGGTCGTTAAAAACAGACCGTGTCGTCGCGTCCCTGATTACACCGGTCGTGACAACCTGCTCATGTCCTGGAAAAAAAAAAGAAGAAAAAAACGACACTGGAAGCGATGTTGGAACGCACTCTGATCGCGAACCACAACCCTGCACGCATCAATCATCGAATCGGTGAAAATTCGCCGGAATAAACCAGGGGAAAAGCTGCGTGCAGCAAAAAAAACACAATAGCGGAAGAACGGACACAAAAGCCGCGCGCACTTCTGGCAAAATGAACACAGCAGCATAGCGGCCCGCCGACGACAACATTCAAGGTTAAATCCAGTCGAGGCCGCCGTCGTCGCCTCCAGCGAGCATCCCCCAAAGGGACCAATAGCGCCCGCCTATAGTGCCGACAGCAGCGGCCAACTGCATGGACTCCGCCGACCCGGTGGCACGAAAAGGGTGCCGAAAATAAGGGAAAATAAAGACGACAACCCTTCCTCACGCCATCTCCGCTGTGTCGCACTCGATTAGTATCGAGTCCTCGACTGGTCGATCGATACCTCCAAACAGCTGCTGCCTCGCCTTCCAGGCCACGCCCTTTTGTGCCTGCGCAAATAGGTGTGGCATTCTCTCTCTCTCTCTCTCTCTCTCTCTCTCTCTCTCTCTCTCTCTCTCTCTCTCTCTCTCTCTCTCTCTCTCTCTCTCCTTTTTCCCCTGGTCACACCGTCCCACTGTCCGCAATTAACGGCCATAAAAATGCGGGCTCTCTGAGGTTTGGTCGACCGCGCCACCCCACGTGCGGGTGTGCGTTTCTGTGTCCGTTTTTGTTTTGTCTCGTGTGTGTGTGTGTGTGTGTGTGTGTGTGTGTGTGTGTGTGTGTGTGTGTGTCCGTCCGCTCAATTACATGTCTAGTTAGAGCCGACTCGTGCGGCGTGCGGTAGGCAGCAGCACGTGCGAGTGGTTGGTATCGAACCCGCGTCGTCAACGTCGTGCGTCGTCGGTTTGCTTTTGCTTTCTTTTTTTTTAGTGTTCCAATCTCCTCTTTGCTCCGCTTGGGTCGACATTAATCCGCCTGGTGAAGTTGATTACTAGAAGGGTGCTGAGCAGGTGGGTACCCCATCCCCCCTCCTCCTGGTCTTGGCAGCGATGACTACCCCCTCCCCCGCACAGTGGGCAAGAAGACCGGCGCAGGCGGCCGAAATTCTAGACGCGTTTTGAGCTCCAGAGTCGCTTAATGGGACTCGGACCGAACGTGTGACCCCACCAATGGATTCCTCGTTCGGAGTGCAATCCATTGGTGGGGTCACACGATCGGTTCGTGGCCCATGTAGCGACTCTTCAGCTCCAAACCCGCCCCCCTGCACTGGTCTTCTTGCCCACTGTGCCCCGGCCCACTGTTCCGCTCCGCCACGCCCTCGCACAAGGCCTTGCAGGAGGGCACATTGCCAAATTACCCTGGTTAATTAGTTTATCGCCACGGCATGCAGGAACGGCCTAATAATTCAGGATTTTCCGCGCGAGGCGCCGCTTCATTCAACAATGTCGTTCGTGTTAACGTGTACAAGCGACACAGCCTGAGCGGCGGCTCTCTCTGGCGGAAGCATAGCGCCGTTTTGTGTACGTCTCACAACGTGCGTTCCTAATTCCCCGGGTCGGGAAAAACGGCACGTTTCTTCGAAAAACGGTAAGTTATAACATAGAGCAAAAAAAAAACAAAAAAAAAAAAAAAAAAACCCTCACTTGCTTGAGCGCGACTATTTAATTATCCCTCCTTTTTATCTTCGTTTCGTTTCGTGTGTAGCATAGTAAAAACAGCGTCAACGCCGAAAAAAAAATCACGCGCACGCCATGAGAAGGGTTCTCGAATACTCATTGCTTCCATTTTTTAATTTCTCTCCCGCCATAAAAATGGCGCTACTGTGGCGGCTCACCTTTTCGGAACAATGGCTCGTAATTAATGAGCCGGCTGCGGTGGCGCACAGTGGGCCAGCCTCGCCCGCGGCCTCGCTGTCACCAGTCACGCCAAATTTAAATTAATTTTTCAGGGCGCGTTCTAAAAAAGCAATGGACGTGACGCCATCAAGTCGAGCGCATGGCGTCGCGGATTTAGGTCAGGCAGCTGTTTGGTTCGTTTTGTTTACGTCTGGAGGCGCTCTTCTCGTGGCCGCGGTCCGGCCCGGCCCCGCCCCATCGCGGTCCGGATCGCGTCCCACTGGGATGACTGCCAATCAGATTCGTCGTCCGCTATCGGGGACAACGACCAAACAATGTTGGTACTGCGGACCTTGAGGGCTGCCATGCCGCCGCCCCGCGGGGACCGGGCGAGCGACGGGCGAGCGAGCAGCAGCACAGTGGGCCACAAGACGGGCGCGGCCGGCCGAGACTCTGGACGCGTTTGGAGCTCCAGCCTCGCTAAATGGGACTCTGGAGCTCAAAACGCGCCTAGAATTATGGCCTTCTCAACGGTCTTCTGACCCACTGTGCCATGAAGCGGCAGGATGCGCGGCCACGCGAACCGATCCGGTCGGCATCTCCACACTGCTTCCTCCAGTACTTCGGGCAGCCCGTGTGATTTGTAGCCGGGCCGTGACTCGCGGTCACTGGCGGCCGTCAGGGCAGAGCGATATTATTTTTACTCGCCATTTGATCCCACCGAAACGTGTGTGAGGGCCAAGTTTTACGGCGACGCGCCTTGCACTGTGAAATAAAAATGTTGAAAATTCCCGGTGAACTTATTGTCGCGAAAAATAAAGTTGCCTCCGACCAAAAACTACCGCGGCCCGAGGTCACTTCTAGCCTCTCTCTCTCTCTCTCTCTCTCTCTCTCTCTCTCTCTCTCTCTCTCTCTCTCTCTCTCTCTCTCTCTCTCTCTCTCTCTCTCTCTCTCTCTCTCTCTCTCTCTCTCTCTCTCTCTCTCTCTCTCTCTCTCTCTCTCTCTCTCTCTCTCTCTCCCTCCCTCAACTCCGCGCGCTTAAAACGCCGTTCCAACTTTTCGAAGGCCTTTATAATTTTGGCAGGGAAATGTGGAAACACTTTTCAGGCTGCTGGCAGTTGATTCTTGGTAACTTTTGGCTGCGCCGGCGGCGGCCGTTCCAAAGTCCACTTGTAATTCCTGCGTGCGCGTCTCGATCCCTCGCCCCATTTACATAGCGCAGGCAGCGCAAGCTGTGCCGCGCGTGTAAGAGGGAGGCGGCGGCGGCCACTGGAATCCGATTGGGCGAGAAGGGACCACCGTCGCACAGTGGGCCAGAAGACCGGCGGCGCAGGCGGCCAAAACAACTCTCACCGCGTGTTGAGCTCTGGGTCACACGTTCGGTTCGGGTCCCGGCTCTGGAGCTCAAAACGCGTTCGGGATCTCGACTGCCTTCACCGGTCTTCTGGCTCACTGTGGGGTGGAGGATGGCCGTGGTGGGAGTAGCGAGGCCGACATTAGTGGGCTGCTCCGTAAAGATTGAGGGGGTGTGAAGTTAATTCACCATTACAGTGAAATAGGAGCAGAGGGAGGGGGAGATTAGGATTAGGTCAGGCTCGCGTGGGGGGGGGCGTCCTTTAAGCAAGGTAAATGGGTGAGGTAAAGGTAAAGAGATGATAATGGGGAATCTAGGCTAAGTGGCGCCTAAGACGTTGTTCTTTACCAAGGCAGTGAAACATGATATCCAAGCACACCCAGAAAAATGTTTGCAAAATTTACTTTCTGCAAGTCATTATTTGCATGAATGTGCCGAAGTAAAGTTCTGCTTTGAGTGAAGTAGGAATATTCTTGGTGAGAGTTGATTGAATGCGAAGCCTATTATTAGTATTGATCTGACACTCAGTTAGCTTGAATAAAGTATTTTTAATCAATAAAAATATTTTACTTGATTCAAGAAATTTCGGCCTTGCGGCCCACCTTGCGGCGTGTGGACACAGTCCTCTGGGTTTGGCTGATTTGACTGCCATTTCGCAGCCCTGTCTGCGCGCCGGCCCTCTGGCCCGCTGTGCCGCGGTGGGACCAACCAACGTCCCGCGCTGGTCAAGGCGCTGAGCCCCTTCACTGCGAAGGGCTCAGGCAGGAGGAGGGTCTGAGGACGCAGGGTCCGGCCGAGCAGGGCCCCGGAAACCCCTCTGGAAGGGCGCGCGCCCACAGTGCACCGCCGTCCAGGTGCGATCATGGCGCCTATCTACGGCCGGACACGCCCGTGGGCCGGCGGGAGGGGGGAGGGGGTCAGTGATGGGGCGGAGAAAAAAAAGTCGAGATAGAAAGAAGCGAAAAGGAGAGGGTGTGTGTTTGCATTATGTATCAGGCCGGGTCCATTCCCACTGCAGTCATCGGCTCAACGCGTCCTCGCTCTGTGCGTCCAGCTGGCTTGCCCACTGTGCGGCCCGTGGATGAGGAGTGGCTCTCCTCGTTGGGAGAGCAATCCATTGGCGGGGTCAAACGGTCGTTTCGAGACCCATTTAGCGTCGGGACTTTAGACCGCCTGCACCGGTCGTCTGGCCCACTGTGCGGCGGCGGTCTGCGTCGTATGATTGACCAACGGCTGCCGGCCGGGATGGCTCCCACGGTACACTGGCGCCGAAAAATCGATGAGCGCCTAAATTCCGACGGATCAATTATGAACCAGCCGTCGTTGACGGAGCGTGGGTTTGACTAGGGGCGTGTCTGTCGTGGGCACGGACGGGGAGGCCTGCCGCGTTGATCCGACTGGCGATTGTGGGTCAGAAGGTCGCCGCCACCGCCGCGGCCTTGAGAGTTTGGCGTCTGGTCGGGATGCTCCTCTATTAGCCCGCTAAGTCTGTCAGGCATTTTCCGCGTGGCTTATTACGTGTCGTGCGGCAGACCAAGTTCTCGAGCGCCGTGCTATGATCGGCATCACGAAGTTCCGCACGAAGTTTTCGCTTCATTCTAATTTAAAGACAAATTTGCCCACAAGTCTGCCAAAAAAAAAAAAAAAAAAAAAAAAAAAGATCCTCCGCCAATTCCTTTTTACTCCTTCTGAGATACCCTCTACTCTAACCAAGTTTTCAACCGAAGCGAGAAAAAGACAAGTTGACGTTTTCAGACTATTTTCCGACCTCGCGTGAAGCGAGAATAGAGTGCAGCACAGCGGGACAGTGGACAAATGCCGGCCGGACCAATTTAACGGCGGCAGCAGCAACAACAACAACAAGAACAAAAAGGACAGGCGATCGGTTACGGCCGATTGAAATGTCGCCTGCCTGCGTCGCTTCGATTGCAGCAGCGACTCCCTCCTACAAAGCAATGATTGCGCGATTTCTCAGTGACACCAAAGGAGAAGGACCGCCTTTTACGGTGAAGAGTGTGTCGTCTGCCTCCTCCAGTGTGAGAGTCTGCCAGACATGTGCAGACAGCGCGCTGTCCTGCGCAAGGCGGGGGCGCTGCTAGCACAGTGGGCCAGAGGACCGGTGGCGGTGGTCGATCACTGACGGGTTGTGAGCTCCAGAGTCGCTGAATGGGACTCGAACCGAACACGTGCGACCCCACCAGTGGATTGCTCTCCGAACGAGGGATCCGTCGGTGGGGGTCGCACGTTCGGTTCGAGTCCTGGTCAGCGACTCTGGAGCTCAAAACGTGGCGAGTATTTGGGGCTGCCTGCCGGTCTTCCGTCCCACTGTGTCGCGACGGATAAGGGGACCCCTAAAAAGTCAGGCCGTTATCTCCCCGCGTCAGAAGGCGGCGGCGGCTCGGGCTTACACCTGTCGGCAGCGAAAGTGCGATCAATCCAGCGAAGGATTTTTTTTTCCCCGCGTCGCCCACTCTGCCGTCGAGAAGAGGGCAACCCGGCAACAGCGCGCGCCCTGCCCTCCCGTGCGACAATTTGGCAACGCCAACTCGACAGGTTTTGTCTTTGTTTTTCTTCCTTCTTTTTGTTGACCGCTAGTCGGTTAGCGTGTCGCCGTGAGCAGCCTTTAGTTTGCAGTGCAAACAGACTTGTAAGGCGTGCCGAGCGCCTCGTGTTGGTACGCCTGTTGTTCGACTTCCGCGTCCAGGAGCCACTTCCCTTCTCCCAGCGCAACCCCTCGCGCAAACAAATGAGCGGCGTTTCATTGAGTTGCCACTCCACCTTCCTCGCGCACAGCGGGCCGGGAGACCGGTGGAGGCGGTCCGAATCCCGGACGCGTTTTGAGCTCCCTAGTCGCTGGATGGGACTCGAATCGGACTTGTGACCCCGCCAATGGATTGCTCTGCGAACGAGGAGTCCATTTGGTAGGGGTCACAAGGTCGGCTCGAGTCCTGTTGAGGGAATCTGGGGCTCAAACCGCGTCTATAGTTTCGGCTCCCTGCGCCGGTCATCTGGCCCACTGTGCCTCGCCACCCAAACAGGCCTCGTTTGTTTCCCGTTTATTTCGCCAGTCAATTCTCACCCAGCTTTCGACGTCTTCGTTTCTTTTGTCCTCGTTCTTCCCTGTTTTCATCGCCTCGTTTGTGCGGCGCCTCCAACAATGTCCGCTTTCCGTTTTGACTCGCGCGTCGTGTTGTCGACTCACCATTCCTGCAACAAACGGAAAACATACAATGAAGAATTTTGGCCGCCGCAACGGTCTTCCGGCCCACTGTGCGGGCGTGACGCGTCGCCCGCCCCGCTCCGCTTCCAATCCCGTATCCCAAGTTGTGTCCCGAGTTGAGTTGCGCGCCCTGTACTGTTTGAATGTTTGACTCGGTCGACGACGGATGGAGGGGGAGGAGGGGGAGGAGGAGGAGGAGGAGGAGGAGGAGGAGGAGTGGGAGGAGGAGGAGGAGGAGGAGGACGAGGACGAGGAGGAGGAGGAGGAGGAGGAGGAGGAGGAGGAGGAGGAGGAGGAGGAGGAGGAGGAGGAGGAGGAGGAGGAGAGGGAGGAGAGGGAGGAGGAGGAGGAGGACGAGGACGAGGACGAGGAGGAGGAGGAGGAGGAGGAGGAGGACGAGGAGGAGGAGGAGGAGGAGGAGGAGGAGGAGGAGGAGGAGGAGGAGGAGGAGGAGGAGGAGGATAGTAGGAGGAGGGGCAAAGCAGCAGCGGGCACCAGCTGCCGGCTGCCAAAGCAGATGGATGCGGTGGGCGGGAGCGCCCCGCATGTCCATGCTGCTACGCTTTCACTGAAAGTTCCAGTGGCAGTGGTAGTCGGGGATGCGAGGTCAAGACTGCGGCATCAGCTGGCCGCGAGATAACCGGCCAAGCCGCGCCTGTTGGGGCGACAATAATAAATTTGCATGCCCGCCGCGCCCCTCGGCGCTGTCTCGACCTCCGCTTTGAAGGGACGGCGAACTATCCGGTGGGAGTTGGATGGAAATGACGTCGGGAAGACGCGTCGGCAGCGGCTGTGCTGCCAGTGGCTGGTCGCCTCGTCGCTGTGTCTCCCGCGCGTTCAAGGAGCCATCCGTAGGGATGCGAGACAGACGTGACAGAGCACCGTTGTTAGCAAGAAATCGTTCTGCGAGGGGTCGCACGTTCGGTTCGAGTCCTGTTTAAGCGACTCTGGATCTCGAAACGCGTCTAAGAGTTTCGGCCGCCTGCGCCGGTCTTCTGGCCCATTGTGCCGTAGTTCCGCTTGATAGCCCCGGACAAGTTGATGAGGGCGCGGTATGAGAGCGCGCCGCCGACCAACCGCGCCTTCTTCATCGCCGAGCGGCGGCCCGCCGCTGCAGTGGGCCGGTTCCTCTCCGCAAGACTTTGCCCGGGGCAAAATGTCGCGGTCTGCCCTTTAAAGTCTGCGCTAAGTAAGTACATTCTTCTACAGCCAATAACCCCGCCCGAGCGGGAATATTGACGAAACAGGAAAAAAAATCGCCCTGCTTTGTAGTTGGACGAGACGGGAAATATAACCCCCCGCCTTATAAGGTGCCTTGTCACCCCGCCCTGGCTGGGCCCCGCCCCGCCCCGCCCCGCCCTTCGACTGCGCAAAGACTCTTATTACATTCCTGCCGCGCTGCCTCGGGCCTCGCCCTCTTGAGTGTACTCGTCATTTTGCCCACCCGAATTTATCGGCAGGATGATCGAGGACCGTCGACTAAATATTCCAACTCGGCCGGACGGGACGAGCGGACTGAGGGAGCAGCCAGCAGGAGCGCAGTGGGCCGTAGCGATCTCGATCCCACTTCTGGTGACTTGTTTATCCGTGGGAGGTGTGACCCATGCCTTTGTGGCCCACTGTGGACCGCCTTTCAATGGTGTTTAATCAACCCATTTTGCCGCAGTCGTGCACCAGCCCGTGGCTTTGTGCTCTTATCTGAGAGAGAGAGAGAGAGAGAGAGAGAGAGAGAGAGAGAGAGAGAGAGAGAGAGAGAGAGAGAGAGAGAGAGAGAGAGAGAGAGGATGCAGAGGAGGATGCAGGATGAGAGCGGGAAAAGGGAAAACCGCGCCGGACCTCTGGGGCCGCTCAGTCCGGACTGATCATCCCTCACGGCCACTTGCTCTATTCTCCTCGTCTCTCCTCCTTCTCCTTCTTCTTCTTCTTCTTCTCCTTCTCCTTTATGGCCTTACCGCACTGCCCCTCACCTACCGGCTGCATGTGCAACGCGCGGTCCACCGGCTTTCGTTTTCGGCCCGCGGGAAGCCGTGGAGTCCGAAAGAGACAGCGCGATGCAAGCAACGCTCTGGCCCACTGGGCGTGGCAGGCATGTGCGACGCTGCGTCATGGATAAATCAGGGGGCAGGGGGGATAGCGCCGTCGCGCCCATGTAAATCTTTGTCGCATCGCATTATGCCCTGATCAGACCGCGGATAAAACGGTCCATAATTTTGGGAGCGGTGAGGCGTGTGGTGCGGCCGATGACGTGAAGAACATAAAATTATGACAAAATACGTGAAAATAAAAAAAATAAATCCGGTAAAAGAACGGCGATCTAACCATCATCGCGAGCGTGCCCAACAACGTGCCTCGCCCCAGCATCGTTGTGACTTTACCCCCTGCCTCCTTCACATTTTCATTATTTTAAAAACCCTCATTCTTATCGACAGACTCCAGTAATGACTTTATTTTTCTGAAATAAAACAAAACAAAAAGTGTTAATTTTGTTTTGCTTTTTTGTCAGGTAAGCGGAGCGGTGACGCTGCAGCGGGCCTTTTCCCATCGCCCCGGGCGGTGAGTGTCCTGGATAAGTTCCTCTTCCCTTTCGTCCAATGATGGGGGGGGGGGGGCTGAGAGAGACAGGTTCTTCTTGTACTCTGGGGTGAACAACCTGCACCTTCGCCGGCCATAGACTGAGAGAAACAACTTTTAATCATTATCTTCCTCGAAAGCTTTTCGGTTATTCGCACAAAACCCTAAATGCATCTGGCAGTAAGGGCATCGCAATTTTGTACTGATTCCATATCTCTTTATATATATATATATATATATATATATATATATATATAATATATAATATATATATATATTATATATATATATATATATATATATATATATAAAAGAGTTCTCCAATTATTTTTTTCAAAGTACATTGAAGGGTGCAGAGACATGGGTCAGGATGCCGGTATTTTGGGGGGAAGTGTCCGCTTCCCTTGGTCTGGATTTACAGAAATAGCCCACATAAATAGCCTGTCCGTCGTCTCCGCGGGAAACAATATCGTAGAAATGCGGGCCACTCATTTGTTTTTTTTTTTGTTATTGTTTTGTTTATTTTTCCTCGTCGTGTACAAGCGGCCGCTCCGCGTGGCGCCGGCCGTCTTGCATCGGACTCCATCTCGGTCCATTCCGGCGCCCGGGGCGGTCCGGGTGGGCCCGAGGCTGTAGCCCACAGGCCGGACCGACCGAGCAGCCAGCCCGTCCAAGATTCGGAAAACACTACTTCCACCCTGTTGCCAACGTCGGCCCGGTTCCGGAATGCAACCTGCTGTCCAATAAAAGGGGCGCCGCACGCTCAGCCTGCTTCGCCTTGCCGCGGCGCACAATGGGCCGGACGACCGGTGGCGGCGGTCAGAATCCTGCTCCAGTGTCGCTAAATGGGACTCGAACCGAACGTGTGACCCCACCAATGGACTGCTCTCCGAGCGAGGAATCCATTGGTGGGGTCACTCGTTCGGTTCGAGTCCTGTTTTCGGCGACTCTGGAGCTCAACACGCGTCCAGAGGTTCGGCCGCCTGGGCCGGTCTTCCGGCCCACTGTGCGGCGCGGCCGACGGGCTGACGACAGACCGCCCGGATCGCTATTTGAATGCCGGCGCGTTGACTTGTCGTCGCGGCGTGGGCCGGGGTCTCGCCTCTGCCGCCGCCAACTCCTTGGGGATTCCGGTCACATCGCTAAGTTGCTCCTTCCAGCTAGCTTATCTTATTATGGCGCCCCGTCCGCCCCCGGGGTTGGGGCTGCCCCCTACACTGCGTATGATTTGCTGACCCTCCCACCACCCTGCAGTCGCCTTCCTTTTGTCGGCCACAAAGAGACGGCTCTTATGGCTCTCTCTCTCTCTCTCTCTCTCTCTCTCTCTCTCTCTCTCTCTCTCTCTCTCTCTCTCTCTCTCTCTCTCTCTCTCTCTCTCTCTCTCTCTCTCGCGTCAAGGCCGTTTCCATTTCCTGTCGATGCTGCGCATCTTTTCATTTCTCTTGTCTCTCACTCAATGTCTTTCCCTGTATGGTGGAGTGCAGGCGGCCGCGACGAAACGCGGCATTGGCTGCCATAGTCCCGCAGATCGTTAAAGGTGAGGTGTATAGTGAGACAGTGACTCGAACCGAACGTGTGGAACCAATGGACTGCTCTCCGAACGAGAAATCCATTGGTGGGGTCGCACGTTCGGTTCGAGCCCCTGTTTAGCGACTCTGGCCGGAGCCCAAAACGCGTCCAGCGAGTTTATTTGGCCGCGCTGCGCTGTTCTTCTAGCCCACTGCGCGGTTTATGAAATGTGGCGGCGACATCCGACCGAAGGGACCACCGAAGGGACCGAAGCTTCGCTCCACCGCCCCAACCGAAATTAGGCCAGGAAAACAAAGGAATGAAACGATCCGATTGCTGCGGACGACAAGGAAGCAGGGATCAGGAGGAGGAGGAGGAGGAGGGGGGAGAAGAGGCGGCCTTCGAGTCGTCAGAGGGGAGTCAATTTGGTACAGTATATCGACAAAAACGGGTCGGGGGGATCGGGTCGGGGCTGACTGGACTGATGCCCTTAGCCCTTGCCGGTCTGTCTGTCTGTCTGTCTGTCTGCCCGCCCGTGCGTCCCCTCCTCATTGTTGTAATCGGTCGCGTCGTTGGCGGCGTTCCTCCCATGTGTGCGATGGTTTTCAGCGAGCGACGTCGCGACTGTCATTTGTCCATCCTTAAGCGGCAAACCTCGACTTTTTAAATATTTTTGGGTTTGATTAACTGGTCTTAAATACACCCTAACCGGTGCATCAGTGTTCTGGTGTTTGTTGCTGCTGTAGTTTGATGATTGTTGTTACATTGATGTATACATTGTGTAATACGTAACGGAGAGGTCCATGAACGACATTAACGGCAAAAGGCGTGGGTTTAAAAAAAAAAAAAAAAACACACGGAGGGTTCGATGATGAAAATTCAACACGAGTTCAAAGGGAGAAATGACGAGCGTTCTCTCCACGCACACACAAAGGCACATTCACACACACATACACACACACCTACACAAACGCGCTGAGAAATGCGATCCTTCTTTTTCTTGCTCCTCTCAAGGCACTGCGTGCCTTTAGGATGAGATGTGAGCGCGGCGGCAGCAAAAGGATGAAAAAAAATAATAAAAAAAAAATAAAAAAATAAATATTGGAAGCGACGGCAAAGATTTGAACCCGTGAACAGCAGGCGCGAATGCGTGGGTGCCGCTCTTTTCAATCGCGTTCTCCATTCATGTTGGGGCGACACGTCACGTAAAACACGACGTCGCGATTAGTGCCCTTTATGTATGGAGGGCATAAACAGGGGCGAGCCCGCGCGCTCGTGTATTCATACTCAAACAGAGAGAGAGAGAGAGAGAGAGAGAGAGAGAGAGCACACACTCACAGACGCATGCGTCCGCACACCATCACTGCTCATATCCGATATTATCAGACAGTGGTCGGCCCGGAAATCTCATTATAGTCGAATTAAATTTTCACGGGTCTGCGTTTGTACGTTAGCGTCCGTTTCTATGTGTATGACTGTGTGTGTGTGTGTGTGTGAGAGTGTGAGTGTGTTTTGGCCCACGCGTTGGGGAGGGTCGGATAGCCATCGGTGTTTTGCGTTGGAGGAGGGGATAGAGTTGCCCAAAGGGAATGCATGAGTGAAAGGCAAACACGAAAATCGATGCGGAGCGCAGCAGACCCGCCTAACTATGCAATGCGACTGGAATAGTTAGGCTGGGCGTTCAAGTCCAAGTGGTGAAAAGGCCATATCGGCGAGCCAAGTTCGCGTCTAGACCCATGTGGATGTGGCGTCTACGCAGAACTTCACCCGCTGGATGAAACACAACAATAAAAGCGAATTTTTTTTTAAATTTTAGTTCACGCACAGTCTTCTACGTAAGGCTCTGTTTATAAAGCGGTTTAAACAGTGATCGAAATTTTGTTACGCTGTGTACGCTTTTTTTTATATATATACATTCTGCCACGCAGCTATCTGCTGGGAGATCCCGCAAATGGCACATGATTTCCCGCGGTACGTATAAGAACGTCGCTGACGAAGTCTCTTCTCAGAGCGAGGGCTCTCCTTCAGCGCCTCCCTCTCCGCGTTGGTGACGCACATGACGCTCGCCGCGTACAGATCATCGTCCCGCACAAGGACCCTTATTTCCGCTGCTTTTTTTTTTTTTTTTTTTTTTTTTTTTCAAATGATGGCCCAGCCTCTTTACTGGACCGCGCACAGTGGGCCGGAAGACCGGCGGCACGAGGGGCCAAAAACTCTTAACGCGTGTTGAGCTAAATGAGACTCGAACCGAACGTTCCTCTCCGAACGAGGAATCCATTGGTCACACGTTCGGTTCGAGTCGTGGTCAGTGACGACTCTGAGGCTCGAAACGCGTATTAGAGGCGCCTGCGCCGCTGGTCTTCTGGCCCACCGTGCCGCGGCCTGCAGCCCAAGCTGAGAGGGCTGAGGGCTTGGCAGCCTGCCGCTGCCCTCGCCGCCATATCGGTCTCCTGTCGCACATCCTGCCGCGCTCCGTCGCCCCCTCGCCACGCTCTGCCGCCTCCCCGCCACGCGACGCCCGGCCCCCGGTGTCTGCACGCGTAAAATGGGTGACGCCGCTTCGTTATTCTTGGCCGTCCCTTCGTATCCCTTCGGTGTCGATACCGAACGGACCCCCGCTCCGCCCCGCCGCGTCCAGGCACTGGCCTTCGTTTTGCCACATCGATTCCTAAAAGTTTGCACGTACACACACCAACAGTCATCTACTCACTCACACATTCACACACACACACTCTCTCTCTCTCTCTCTCTCTCTCTCTCTCTCTCTCTCTCTCTCTCTCTCTCTCTCTCTCTCTCACTCACTCACTCACTCTCACACACCCCTCGCCCCACTACCGATGGCGTGACGTGAAAGGGGCCTCGTCGCTCCGTTCGAGTCCCGCCGGCGGGACCGTAGCGCATTCAGCAGTCCCGCGGGCTCCATCATTGGAACCCATTGCTTCTCTACTGTACTGCCCCACCGGACTCCCCTCTGTCCTCCCCCCTACCGCCATCACGACACAAACAAACAGATATTTTCCTACGGAGGCTTTGCCAGGGATTTAGTCATGCTTGTGTATGAAACAATTGTTATTTTGTACCGACCCGTCTCTCGACCGTCTCTCGACCGTCTCTCGACCGTCTCTCGACCGTCTCTCGACCGTCTCTCGACCGTCTCTCGACCGTCTCTCGACCGTCTCTCGACCGTCTCTCTACCGTCTCCCGACCGCGCGGTCGAGGCCGAAAGCGCCGCAGCGGCAAAAGCGCGGCCGTGGCAAACGAGGCCAAGGTCTGCGAGATTTTGGGACGCCGCTGATTGGGCGCAGCGGCAAAAGCCGGGCGAAAGCGCTTTCATAATTTCCGGGACGGAGTACGCGTTACCCCGCGCGCGCGCGCGCGTGTGTGTGTGTGTGTTCACGCGCTACAAAGCGAGTTTCTTTCAGCCGTACCCAGACAAATCGCCCGCCTGTCAGAGAAGATAGTTGCGGCGTGATAGTGAGGGGGTGGGGGGACGGGGGAGGCATTGAGGCAAAGAGCGCTAAATCTTGTTCCTCCGCCTTCGCGCTGTATCATCTGGCGATATGGCTTCGGATTGAGGTGCCAGGCGGGCAAGTCGGCGGCGAGGCAGGGAGGGAAGCACACAGGGAAGCTTCGTGTCCCATCCAGTGACTCTGAAGCTAAAAACGCGTCCGGGCTTCTGGCCCACTGTGCCGCGGCGGGGCGACGGACTGTTCCCGGACGCGAGGGGACTCAGCTCGATGAATGAGTTATTCATGGCCCTAGAAGTTACTCCCAGCAGGCTGCCGGGCCGCCTCTCTCTCTCTCTCTCTCTCTCTCTCTCTCTCTCTCTCTCTCTCTCTCTCTCTCTCTCTCTCTCTCTCTCTCTCTGTCTCTTTCTCTCTCTTTCTCTCTCTCTCTCTGCTCAGCGTCCGGGGCTGCCGGCCAGGTGTGCTACTCGCCATGTTCACGGCCAGGCCTGATGCCGGGTCGCCCCTCTGGCCTTCATAATCACGACAACGAAAACAATCCAGCCGTGCAGAGCGGTGAGGCCGCTGCATAGGCAGCCGCCGACGGTATAATAACGAGGTGCCGCTGTTGTTTATGCGAGACAAACAACAACAAAATTGTCCCTGGTGTTATTTTTCCTCCTTTTCTTTGTTTATTTAAAGTAATTTTTTCGGCTGGTTTGTTTCCCGTGTGCAGTCACACGGGCGGGCGGGTGGACGCGCGGCGGCGACGTGCAAGAAATCATGTGTCGTGCAACGCAACGGGCCTTGATCGATGTGGCCAATGTAGGTCGAGGAGGGGGCGGACGGAGGGACGGACGGACGGACACACACACACACACACACACACACTCTCTCTCACACACACACACACACACAGAACCTATTTTCGCGCCCGCCACGCCTGGCTGTACCCAGCGGACATACAATAAGGAACACTCTCCAGTTTACATTTAGAGGCGCTCTCCCGTGCCGTGCGTTGCTGCTCGTCTCTCTCTCCCTCTCTCCCTCTCTCTCTCTCTCTCTCTCTCTCTCTCTCTCTCTCTCTCTCTCTCTCTCTCTCTCTCTCTCTCTCTCTCTCTCTCTCTCTGTCTCTCACTCGACTGACAAGTCAGTTGAAACTTCGGTCGCGCGGCCGCGTCACTACTGCGTTGCGGGAAGCCTCGCGGCGACAAAACAAGAAGAGAGACAGCAGCAGGGTGGGCGAGACGAACGAACGGACGGACGAACGAAGGAACAGCCTCGCGGTTCTTGTTTGCGCGCTCGCAGAAAAAAGTTTCGCGGCCCAAAGTACTAGGCAGGCGACCCACCCCACTGTGCCTTGCTTCACCCCGCCCGGCGTGGACCGCTCGGCATTTCATTTAAATCCCTTCCACATCCCCTCTCCTCTTACCCCTCCCCTCCCCTCTTACCCCTCCCCTCCCCTCTTACCCCTCCCCTCCCCCTCTCCTCTTACCCCTCCCCTCCCCCTCTCCTCTTACCCCTCCCCTCTTACCCCTCCCCTCCCCCTCCCCTCTTACCCCTCCCCTCTTACCCCTCCCCTCCCCCTCTCCTCCCCTCTTACCCCTCCCCTCCCCTCCCCCTCGGTAAGGGTCAAGGACTCGGACGGCGGCCACCTGACCCGTGCCCGCCCGCGCACGGACGTCGCGTCTCCTCATTTTGCAAAGTTTCTTCATGTTTGGACGCTCCCAGCCCGCTGGAGAGGAGGAGTTTGTTCGCCCCCGCGGCGGAGAGTCGCGGAGAGTCGCGGAGAGTCGCGGAGAGTCGCGGAGAGTCGCGGAGAGTCGCGGAGAGTCGCGGAGAGTCGCGGAGAGAAGGGCAGGACATGGAGGGTAAGCGAACGGGAAGTGTTGTGCGCGCTATGACGCATGTGGCGAAAGAATGCAATTAAATGCTGGCTGGCTGCTAGCCGGCCGCCTGGCCGCATGGAAATGCAGCAGGCAGGCAGGCAGGCAGGCAGACAGCCGACCAAATGCTATGATTCCGGGCCGGTTGGTCTCGGGATGAAAGCGGTGCCGACTGCAGCAGCCGGGCTCCGAGCGGCACGCCCCGTGAGTGCGAGAGAGACAGAGCGACGAGGGCTTGCCGGTGGCTCTGTGGCTTGGGGCGCCCGGTCCGCCTACCCCAAAGCCTGGAGCGCAGCCTGGGCGGACCGGGGGACCAAGGCGGTGGGGGGGGGGGGATTAAGATTGGAAGGACCTTGCAAGCAGCGGTACCGCTCTGCCCGACCCACCGGGCCCGATAGCTCGGATCCAAAACACCGAGTCGAGACTGTTTGAATGGGTCCCGGGCGACCGTTGTTGTTGGTGCACAGTGTGCTAATGGGCCCTAATAGTCCCTCCGAGACAGCCACCAACCCGAACGAGTTTCAAGCGGTATAATGGCGTATCAAAATGGAAAAAATTGGTCGGAAAGATTGGAGCAGAGCAAACACCGGCACGCCTGGCCCACCGCGCGCCGATATCGCCTAAACGCCCCCTTCCCCGTTGTCACGCACTCTTCTGAAGCACTCCTTGATGAGACCGCCGGCCGCGTGATGCGATATTCTCACCCATTTCCCGCTCTCGGATTCCATTACAGTGCCGTTGAGTTGATTCAGCGGCGCAGCGTGACAATGACGGCTCCCGCTCCCGAGTCTGGCGTGTTTGTTAAGCCGAGACATCGAGACAGGCAGCCAGGCAGCCAGCCAGGCAGGCAGGCAGGCAGGTGTTGGCAGATGAAGACGAACGACGACGAGGGACAGCAGGGCCCCCGCACAGTGGGCCAGAAGACCGGTGGAGGCGGTCAAAACCCTCCCGGACACGGGCTTTGACCTCCATAGAGTCGCTAAATGGGATTCGATCCGAACGTGTGACCTCGCCGATGGATTGCTCAAAACGCGTCTAGAGTTCCGACCGCCTGCGCCCCTGTCGTCTGGCCCACTGTGCCGCCCGCGGAGTCGCGGCCACGCAACCCGCCTGTCTCGCGAGCTCGCGTGTTGCCGACCCGCGAGTCCGCGGGCGCTCCAGCCAGACTCTGTCTCGGGGCGTCCCGCGGCGTGGGGGTGCGAGAGAGACAGAGCGCTAGGATAGTCGTCCAGCGTTGCAAGACGCGGGGGGGGGGGAGATTTTTGCCGGGTAATCCGGCAACGCTGCGCGCGGGGCCGGCTCTCGCACAGGGAGAGAGAGAGAGACAGACAGAGAGAGAGGTGCGCGTAGGAGCTGGCGCGCTGTTTTGGGATCCCGGGGGAACTGTTCCTTTTCTTTACATCGTTATTTTTCATGTTCTCGTACTCGCTGACGCGCACCTGCTCCCGCAAGGAATCCGGTGCGGTCGGTCTGGCCGCGGTCCCGCCCGGGTTAAGAAGACGCTGCAGGCTCCTGCGCCCCCCCCCCTCTCTCTCTCTCCCTCTCTCTCTCTCTCTCTCTCTCTCTCTCTCTCTCTCTCTCTCTCTCTCCGAACGAAGAATCCATTGGAGGGCCACACGTTCGATTCGAGTCCTATTTAGCGACTCTGGAGCTCAAAACGCTTCTCGAATTGTGGCCACCTCAACGGTCTTATGACCCACCGCGCGTGTGATCCTCTGAGCCCGGGCGGAGTGCCGTGTGGCATTGATGAGGGCGTCCAGGATCCAGCAGCGCTGATGTAGAGGATGTTGAGCGGCCCCGATTGTTCTGTTGACAAGCACTATTACAGCAGTTCTTTTGTGCGCACGGACCACGCGCATAGCTCCCCGTCCCCCCCTCCCGTGGCTGCCGGGACATGATAATAGACGCCTCTTTGTCTGCGTAATGGCGACATGCAAATTACTTCTGTAATAAGGTCAACTCCTTCCAGAGGCTGCTTTAGACGTGCTAGTTTTGGACTGCAAAATGGACGGCATGCGCTTAGTCGATATACACACTTCGAGAGTTTTTGCTTGGTACGCTTTTTTTTTTGCCCAAGAAATATAATTAATTTCGCTTAACTTCCATCGACGTCACACCTTGTTTCGCTTGTTCTTCCTGCTAATTTTATTTTTCTTAATTGCTTCCCAGGGTGCGATTAAGAACTCAGTGATTGGTTCGGACGGCAAGGCTCGGTTTCTGAAGTCCCTCCGCGAACACCTCCGCACTTAGCTAATTGTCCATCGCGAAGGCAGGCAGGCGGGAGGCTTCGCGAGGGGCCGACGGGGCTCGCCCCGGCCCAGCCCCGCGTTTGATGGCTGCCATAAAATCGACCTCGAGGCGCGTACCTTGAGTTTAAGGTGAGGTTAAGTTTGGGAAAAGGCCGGTAGTGAGCGCCACGAGGGGTGAAGCGGTCTGAGTGTTCGCGTCAGCGAATTTTCTCCCCACTTTTTTTTTCTGTTTCAAAACAAAAAAAACAACACAAACACCGGAAACAAAAAAAAAAGAAAAAAAAAAGGTTGGATTTTTCCTTGTGAGAACATCTAGAAAGGTCCTTTAGTTTAACATGTGGATTGTTTTTTGTTAAATTTTTTTGCATGTTGGGCACTGCTGGTGACAAGACAGGCCCCCAGTCAGCTGCAACGCGCGCGCCGCAAAACGGATTCCGACTAACCTCTCCTCCCCCCCCTTCCCCCCCCTTCCCCCCCCTTCCCCCCCCTTCCCCCCCCCCTTCCCCCCCCCACCTTCCCCTCTTAGCACGAAACAACGGGCGGGCCTTTGGCAAATGTTCTGACTTGGGTGGAGTGGCCTTTGGCCTGCCGGCTGGGCTCTTGGCTCTCCCGGCACGCCGCCACTCGGGGAGAGGCTCGAGGGATGGGGAAAAGGAGAAAAAGAGAAAGGGGGGGGGGGAGTGGATGGATGGGCACAGAGTTAAGAGTTGCCGGTCACTTTCCTCCCGCGTGCCGACTTGTTCCCGCGTTCCGTGTTCCGGCCGGGTTGCAGCACGCGTCTTCCAATTCGCCCGATAGTCCGTCCTGTCTGCGGCGCAGACACCCCTCCCCACCCCTCCCCACCCCACCACCTTCCCCTCCCACGCATCCCACCCGGAATACCTTTCCCTGCTTTGATCTCTGCGCCGGGAGTAGGCTAGGGGGCGGGGCCGCCGGGTTGACGGGCAGGTGTTAGGGCCGGGCTGCGCTGCCCGGTGCGGGCTGCTTACGAACAGCGCCGCTCTCTCGCACGCACGCGGGGGCGTGGCGTCCCAAAAGCAGGTGCACAGTGGGCGAGACGGCCGGCGCAGACAGTCAAAATTCTAGGACTCGTCTTTGAGCTCCAGAGTCGCTAAACACGACTCGAACCGAGCGTGTTACCCCACCGATGGATTCCTCGTTCGAGGAGCAATCCATTGGTGGGGTTACACGTTCGGTTCGAGGCGTGCGGGATTTCGGGACCGCCTCCACCGGTCTCCTGGCCCACTGTGCGGTGCGGGCGATACGCAGAGAGGCGGAGGCGCTCCGTTAGGAATCGGACTGTACTATGGCAGGAGGTGTGCGAGGGCGGACGGTGTCGTGGGGAGGGGGCGGTGTTCGGCAGAGGCGTTAGGGAAGAGGCGCGTTAAAGGGGGCGCGCGGCGGCGAGGTGGTTCTGCCAGGTGTTACGACTGGCGTGGGGCGCGTGGGGCGCGTTGCGCAGTGGGTCAGAAGACCGTCGAGGTGGCCACCATGTCATACACGTTTTGAGCTCCACAGAGTCGCTAAATGGGACCCGGATCGGACGTGTGACCCTACCAATGGATTGCTCTCCGCACGAAGAATCCATTGGTGGGGTCACACGTTCGATTCGAGTCCCATTTGGCGACTCTGGAGCTCAAAATGTGCGCGGGATTTTGGACGCCCCGACGGTCTTCTGACCCACTGTGCGTAGGGCGCGGACGAAGTGCGTGGGTGGAGGGCAGGAGGGCGGCCAAGGGCAGGCGCGGCGCTGGTGATGGCAGGAGCTAAGGGTTACAACCGGGTCACGTCCCGCGCGCCACACCGCGCCGTGCTCAGGGCCCGCTTGCACAGTGGACCAGAAGACCGGTGGGGCAGGTGGCAAAATCTCTCGAGACGCGTTTTGAGCTCCAGAGTCGCTAAATGGGACTCGAACCGAACGTGTGACCCCCACCAATGGATTGGTCTCCAAACGAGGAATCCATTGGTGGGGTCGCGCGTTCTGTTCGAGTTCCCTACAGCGACTCCATTCTCTCTCTCTCTCTCTCTCTCTCTCTCTCTCTCTCTCTCTCTCTCTCTCTCTCTCTCTCTCTCTCTCTCTCTCTCCCTCTCTCTCTCTCTCTCTCTCTCTCTCTCTCTCTCTCTCTCTCTCTCTCTCTCTCTCTCTCTCTCTCTCTCTCTCTCTCTCTCTCTCTCTCTCTCTCTCTCAGGAATCCATTGGTGGGGTCGCGCGTTCTGTTCGAGTTCCCTACAGCGACTCTGAGCTCAAAACGCGTCCGGGCTTTTGCACGGCATCACTGTAGTGTCTTCTGGCCCACGGGTCTGGCTGACCGGCCGGCTCCGAGGCGCGCTGAGGAAGCAGGGAAAGCCGGGAAAGCCGCGGACGGCAATTAAAGCAGAGACCAAAAAAAAAAAAAAAAGAAGGACGAGTGAGGGGGACAAAAAAAAAGGAGGGTCGCGTTGGAAATGGATTTTAGGTGGCTCCACGCCTCAATGCCGCGCGTGAATCGGAATAATTTAAGCAGCTCCACGCGCGCGCGCTTCACTCGTCGCCGCGCAGTTAAAAAAAATGAAAACACTTTCCGCCGCGGACGGGACGCGAACCACTGACCGCTCTCCTCCCTGCTGCCGCCGCCGTTGCCAATGTACGTCGGGTTGTCCATCTGCTGCCTGTCACGTTCCAGCTGCCGGGTAACCTGAGCTGGGTTTCGGGCCAATGGACCAAAGCGAGGGGGCCGGGCTCCGCTCTCTCTCTCTCTCTCTCTCTCTCTCTCTCTCTCTCTCTCTCTCTCTCTCTCTCTCTCTCTCTCTCTCTCACACACACACACACAGACACATAGTCAAAGAGCCGTGCAAGTGTGGAGGGGAGGGGAACGAGGACATGAGCTGGAAGAGAGCCGCCCGCTTCTCATGAACGCCGGGCGGCGTAGAGTCATGTGTACATGTGGCTTTGAGAAATGAGTATGGTCCTGGCTTTTCAGCTGAAGAGGGGGCGCTCCGCCCGCACGCACGCGCGCACGCACACACACACCCTCACACACACACCCTCACACACACGCGCACAGTGGGCCGCCCAGTTCCAGTCTGGCCCTGCAAACAAGGGCAAGCCCCGACCGCAAGGGCTTGTGGTCAGCGCTAAGGGCATAGAGAGCCCTTTGGCAAGGGAGCCCTTGGGTAGGCAGGGGGCAGGGCGTCACCACGTCGCGCGCGATCCACGTGTGCGTGTGGTGCCTTGGTGTGAGTGCAAACGGCGGTGGTGGAGTGTCGTCACACAGTGTGTCCACAGTTTTTTTTTTTTTTAAGGCAGGGTGAGGTTGGCAACTCTCTCGACTATGGGGTATCGTGGGAAGAGTTCCCCACTTGTGTGGCAACACTGCTCGCCGCAGAGTGCTTACCGCTGCAACCAGGAAAAAAAATATTAAAAAATCACCGCGGATGACATTTGGGTAGTCATTTCAATACGGTTGACCTCCCTGGGAGAATTCGTCGTCTCTCATCATTCATATTTTTTTTTCAGCTCGGAGTCCTTGAGGGCGGCCGCGACTTCTAGTCAGTAGTCGTGCTCCGCGGCCAGAAGAATAAGTGTCACTCTCCTGACAGTGCAGCGTATCTCTTTCGGACGACGGTGGGCAATCCATCGAGTGGGGCATGTCATGCTGTAACGGCGCAACGTGGCGGGGCGGGGCGGGGCGGGGCGGGGCGGGGCGGGGCGGGGCGGGGTGTGCCTGCCCATCTGCTGGATTGCTGAGCACCGTGCCGCATAGTACCTACAGGCCTCTGCTGCCAAGCGAAGATGTCCGTAAGCGAAAGGCTAGTGGAGCAACCCGCACCGGTCCGCCTTCTGGCCGAGGCCGCGTGGTGTGTGTGTGTGTGTGTGTGTGTGTGTGTGTGTGTGTGTGTGTGTGTGTGTGTGTGTGTGTGTGTGTGTGTGTGTGTTTGTGTAATCACGTAAGCGTGAGTGTCAGTTCCACCGAGAAAAAAAAACTCAGAAAAGGGGAAACAGAATTTAATTATGCTTTACCTCTTTAACGAGTTTGTGGCCGCAACGTGTGTGTGTGAGTGTATGTGTGTGTGCGTGTGTCTTGGAGCTGGAGAGCGAGGTTAAGGGTTAGACGCACTGGGGCTTTGAGGAGGAGGGGAAAAGGGAGCGCGGGGACGAATGACACGAAAGGGGGAGCGACACGGTGTGAATGGGCTTGACAGAGATGCACATACCCAGTGGAGCGGGCCAGAACGCGCCTCACCGCAGTAGGGCAGAAGACCGTTGAGGCGGCTGAAATTCTAGACGCGTTTTTCAGCTCCAGAGTCGCTAAATGGGACTCGAATCGAACGTGTGACTCCACCAATGGATTCCACGTTTGAAGAGCAATCCATTGGTGGGGTCTCACGTTCGGCTCGAGGACTCTGGAGTTGAAAACGCGTCCGGGATTTCGGTCGCCTCAACGGTCTTCTGACCCACTGTGCGCACCACGCCACGCTACGAAGCGTGACACGTCACAAGCCATCACAACCAACAAAACCGCTAACAGCATCGCGCTGCAAAGGTGTGACGGAGCGGCGGGGCATTGTTGGGCGGCTGCGGGCGAGGGGGGGGGGAGAGAGAGAGAGAGAGAGAGAGAGAGAGAGAGAGAGAGAGAGAGAGAGAGAGAGAGAGAGAGAGAGAGAGAGAGAGAGAGAGAGAGAGAGAGAGAGAGATGGGAGGGGAGCGTTTTTGCATTGCCGGACACACGTTACCACGCGATTACCCTCATCGTGTTATTTTTTCAAACGGACAGAAAAAAAGGGGGGAGAGCGGTACTGCGTGTAGTGATAGCTGGGGGTGCCGTGCCGCTGTGAGCACAGACACGTTGAGTTTGACCCAGCCGCAGTTGGATTCACATAGAAATCGACACCCGAAGACGAAAAGAAGCCGCCACGGTTTATGATTGCGAGTCGTGCTCTGGTTGGTTCGCGGCGGTTCGAGCGCTTTCGCGGACAACCGGGACAACGGGGCTCACGGCGGCTGCGGCTCCAGGCATGGGAGAGAGAAGGGGGGCGCAGTAGTTGACTCGTCTCGTTCGGCTAAATGGATCTTTCTTTATCCGAGCGCGTGCGCTCTCTCAGTTAGTCTTCCGGAACTGGGTCACGTCCGTTCTTGTCACTCAGAAGGCGCTGCCTCTTCTGAGTGTTGACTCGTCCCCCGTCGCCGCCCCCCGCGGCCCCCCGCCGCCCCACCGAGCGCCGGATGCCGCGGATAACCGCAGCCGTGGTCGTCCGGCCTTGGCAGCAGCCTTGCTAGGCCGCCAGGCCGCCAGGCTGCCAGGCCACAGTGGGCCAGAGGACCGGCGCGGCCGCCCAAAGTTCGTAGACGCGTTTTGAGCTCCAAAGTCGCTAAGTGGGACTGGAACCGAAGGCAGTGACCCTAGTGGTGGGGTCACACGTTCGTTTTTAGTTGACTCGCCGGAGCTCAAAACGCGCCTAGAAATGCGGCCGCTGTGCAACGCCCGGCCAGGCCCGTGCGCACGCGAGCAACTTGATCAAAGTTCAAGTGCAACTAAGTGCAGCAGGGAGGGTGCAGAAAAGCGAAGGCCCCCGGGGGGGAATCGAACCTCTGACCTCGCGGCGCGCCTGAGGCCGCGCGGACAACCGCGGCAGAGCCCGTGGCTCAGGCTCAGGCGCGGCCGTGATCCGATTCTAGCTGAATCAAATTACACGAGAGAGAGAGAGAGAGAGAGAGAGAGAGAGAGAGAGAGAGAGAGAGAGAGAGAGAGAGAGAGAGAGAGAGAGAGAGAGAGAGAGAGAGAGAGAGAGTGGGTGACAGAGCGCTGCTGTTCGGAGTCCAGCTGCAGTCACTAGCGTGCGCTGCAGGCCGGCAGGGGCCTTCGTGTTTATCGAAGGCCTCATCGCCCGCGGCGCCATAGCAGCAACAAGTTCACACATTTTCTCTCTTTAACGGGAATTCGAGTCACCATGCCACCGGCAGCACGAAGGAGGAACAGCAGTCGAACATACTAATAATAATATTAAAGATAATAATGATAGTAATAATAATAATAATGATAAAGCGACGAAGGTAAAAGCAATTGGGTCGTCGCGAAATCGAATTTGGCGGCAAAGGAGCGGCGGCACAAGCCTCGGAATCGAGTTGGGGTGTTTGCGCAAGGGCCGCTAAGTGCTCTGTGTGTGTGTGTGTGTGTGTGTGTGAGAGAGAGAGAGAGAGAGAGAGAGAGAGAGAGAGAGAGAGAGAGAGAGAGAGAGAGAGAGAGAGAGAGAGAAAGACAGCGTTGGTTTTTTCGCGCTTGTCGTTGTGAGAGCGAGCGTCGCGCGGAGAGGCCTAAAAATACTCCCCGTACGTGCGGCGCGCCGCCATAGGGGGCGGTGGCGGTGCCACTCGGCTCGCTCGCTCGGCGGCGCGCCCAGCCAAGGAAACGAAGAAACGGTGACGGACTTGAGATCGCGTTCCAATATTTGCATCCCATCGGACACAAGGTCGCTGTTGCGGAGGCTCCCCCCACCGCCACCAGCAGCACCCTCCGTCGGTCGGGCGCGCGGGCTGCGATTTAATTTCGACTTTGTGTACTGACTGTACGCCCGGCGCATGGCTCGTGGCGCCGCGGCGTACATGACTCGATGGAGCGTTATTGCACTATTGCAGATGAATATGACTGTCCACTCCCTCCCTCCGCCCCCTCCACTGCACGCAATGTTTATATACGCCGCAGTCCTCCACCCCACACAGTGGGCCGGAAGACCGGTGGAAGTAACTCTAGACGCGTTTCCGAACGACGCCGCCTCCACCTGTCTTCTGGCCCTTTGTGCTTCCTCCCACGACCTTAAAGACTTCGCATCAACTTAGCAACCGCAATTAATTTTTTTCACTCATTTCCCTCAGCAGCTATTAACCAATTATCCTACTGTATTTTACCGTTGCTCTAACTGACCTCTAAAACTGAGCGCTTCCTACGACTTCACCCCGACTTTCTCATTTCACCCCCCAACTTTGTTTCCCCCTCCCCCCTCCCCCTCAGGGTCGTGCGCCGTCCGTCCAGACACGCCGGCGCCCGCCCAGCACTCTGGCTCGCCATCGACGGCTATAAACATTATGAGCTTCCCGATGCGGCGTGCGGCGTCGGGAAGGCCGAGGCCGGCTGCGTCGGTCTGCGTCTGCCACTGTGCGCTGGCACACTGGCCGCGTGGCCCAGGTCCTCCAACCGACCGCGGCCACGGCGCAGCCACGCTACCTGCCGCCGCCGTCCGGTCGGCCCGCTCGCGGCTGACGCCGAAAGTAAATATTACATGGAAGTTGGCGAATGGAGTGAACGTGGTGGGGGTGGGGAGTCGAAGGGCAGGGCGAGGGGCAAGCTAATGAATAGAGATGGTGGGGCGGGGCGGGGCGGGGCGGGGCGGGGCGGGGCGGGCGCGCGTTTTAGTACGGCTTCCTTCTCGGAGCTTCGCCGCTTGTGGCTTGGGGCTCCAGATGGGGTGGCGTGGCCGGCGCGGCATAGTGCCCCAGCGGGGGGCGCGCACTCCAGTAACATGCAGCCTCCCCCCCCCTTCCCCCCGTCGGTCAGAACGGAAACCCTCGTCTTTTTCTGTGAGCAGTGAGCAGCCGGACAGTGAGACGGACAGGGCAGCGACCTGCCGCCGGACTGCAGACGGACTGGAGCATAAACTGGCGGACGGAAGCGACTTTGGAGCAGTCTTCTGGCTGGCCTACCATGATAAAAAAATAAATAAATAAAAATAAAATAAAAAAAAAATAATAATAATAATAATAATAATATAATAATAATAATAATAATAATAATAATAATAATAATAATAATAATAATAATAATAATAATAATAATAATTGTGCGCCGTAGCGTCACAGTCCGCCGCCCCGCCCCTTTAAAAAGCCGCAGCCAATCACGGCGTCGGTCAACAGCGGGAGACTGTGCACAGGCAGATCCCGGCCGCTCGACGGAAATCCGGCTACTTCCGCTTCGGCAGTTCCTCAGCGCGACGGAGAGCCGCGAGGCGGCGAGAGTTTTGAAGGAATAACAACAGCCATCGTGGTGATTAAATTACTATTTGCGCTCGCCGCTACGGCGCGATGCGCTGGCTGTTGTTGCGAATGGAGTGCCGCCGTCGCCCCAGTGTCGTCGGTACAGCAGTGGTGGAGTTGCCTAGTGCGGCGACAAGGACAAAAACAGCGGCGTTCGCCGCGCGGAAACTCGCTGGGAATGGGACTTTTTTTTTCCTTTTTTCGCGACAACAACGTAATCTGTTTCGATTGCGGACCATTTTGCTTCGAGGGGGCACAGTTCAGCTCTCAAAGCGAACCCCGATTTGCGTGAAGAGCACAGCGCCGCCTGTTTGTGTGTGTGTGTGTGTGTGTGTGTGTGTGTGTGTGTGTGTGTGTGTGTGTGTGTGTGTGTAAGCCCACAACAACACGACACCAGTCTGCGTGGCCCCGCGGCTGCCTCATGGTGGGCCAGAAGACGGCACAGGCGGCCAAAACTCGAGACGCGTTTCAGTCGCTAAAAAGGACCTCACTAATGGATTCTGCGTTCGGAGAGCAATCCGTTGGTGGGGGGTCACGCGTTCTCTTCGAGTCCCATTTAGCGACTCTGGAGCTCAAAACGCGACTGACTGCCTCCACCGGTCTTCCGGCCCTCTCTGGGCACATCGCCCGGACGAATTTCGCATTCAATTGGCTCGCTGTCCGGAGCATTGGCGCGGGCTAGGCAGGCTGGCCAGCCGAGCGGTTCCGGGAAGAGTCCGTTTCCTCTCTCTCTCTCTCTCTCTCTCTCTCTCTCTCTCTCTCTCTCTCTCTCTCTCTCTCTCTCTCTCTCTATCTCTCTCTCTCTCCCGCACCCCAGGGGGACGGTCGATGAGTGCGATAGAGACAGAGCGCGACGGAACGCCTTTGATTCGTGCGGCCGAAGAGGCGGAAGTGTGGCTGTTCGGTCTTCGGGTCGGCCCGACTGCCTTGCCTGGCTCTGCCTGGCCTTGCCCTGCAATCGCAAAGGCGAGAATTCGGCGAGGACCTCTCAGACGGGTGCGGCGGGGCGCACAGTGGGCCAGAAGACCGGCGCAGGCGGCCTAAACTCTGGACGCGTTTTGAGCTCCAGAGTCGCTAAATGGGACTCAAACGGAACATGTGACCCCAGCAAGGGATTGCTCACCGAACGAAGTCACACGTTCGGTTCGAGTCCCACTCTGCGACTCTGGAGCTCAAAACGCGTCTTAGAGTTTTGACCGCCTGCGCCGGTCTTCTGGCCCACTGTGGGGCAAACTGCCTCTCGACTCGAGTTATGGGACTTGGCCTCCCCTCCCCCTCCAAGTCGTCAGCGCTGTCATTCTGGAGAGGAAGGGTCGCGCCCAATGGCTGCGCCAGGGCTGCGCCGGCCGACCGGGCGGCGATGCCAAATTTGACGTCCACCCGCAATAACTTCCTTCCCATCTCGTTCCATGTTCAGCCCGCGCGCATGCGGCGGTCTCACCCCCACCCCCGGAGCCATCGCTGCCCCTTCCCACAATGGACCAGAAGACCGGCTGCAGGCGCGGCCAAAACTCTACGTAGTAGACGACCCGCGTTTTAAGCTCCAGAGTCTTCTGGCCCACTGTGCCATTCCTCCCTTGGCCCCCCCCCTCCCTCTCCCCGGCGAATCTCATCCGGGCGGTCTTTTGGTGTTCGCCAGGAAGCAGTTATTAAGGTCAAGGCGAACGGTGGAGGCGCACCGCGTAGCTCGCCGCTGTGAGGCGAATCCGTCGGAAAGGGAGATGCAAGCCGCCGCGCCCCCCTCCCTCCGTCCGTCCGTCCGTCCGTCGTACTTGTTTATCTCCCCGCTGCGACAATCTAACCCATCGTAACCCACCATCACACAACACTTTCCCTCACTTCGCCTCCCGACGACGCTGCGTAGGGGGCCAGAAGACCGGCGCAGCCGGCCGAAATTCTAAACGTGTTTTGAGCTCCAGAGTCCCTTAACAGGACTCGAACCGAACGTGTGACCCAACCAACGGATTTCTTTCCTCTCTCTCTTTCTGTTGTCTGTTCCGTGTGCTTTCTTTATTTACTTTTTTTAACGTTGTGGACATCCCTACCACCCCGACCGCCCCCTCCCCTTCTGCCGTGCAACCGGCGGCGGCTCCGCGCGCTCCCGGGAGAGATGACACACAAGTTTCTTTCCGGACTGCAACTTCTCGAATTCGTCCACCGTCGTCGTGCCCGGGCAAGCCCTTGTGCGCAGAGACGACGCCCCCACAGTGGGCCGGAAGACCGGTGGAGGCGGTCGACATCCCGGACGCGTTTTGAGCCCCAGAGCCGCTTGATGGGACTCGAACCGAACGTGTGACCCCACCAATGGATTGCTCTCCGAACGAGGAATCCATCGGTGGGGTCACACGTCCAGTTCGAGTCTGTTTAGCGACTCTGGAGCTCAAACGCGTGTAGTGGTTTGGCCGCCTGCGCCGGTCCTCTGGCCCACTGTGCCTACCCCAACCCTGACAGCTGCGACGGGAGCAAACACAGGGGCCCGCCCTTAAGCGGACACTGCGATTAGTAAATGGGCTCGAATTATAGGCGTGGCGTTGCGTGGCGTGGCGCGGCGACGCGTGGCGTGGTGTGACGTGGCGTGGCGTGGCGTGGCGTGGCGTAGCGTGGCGTGCGCGGCGCGGCCCCCATTAGCGCTGGCTGACCTCTGTCCTTCCGGCGGCCCCGCCCTGCAAACCGCCCGCACCCCGGCTGCGTTTATATTTTGTTCCACATTTTCGTTTTGTTGTTGCTTTCAAATCATTTTTGCTCTGACATTTTAGGAAAGTAACAACGCTGCATGCCTGAAATATTGTTGCTTTTTTTCTTCACCTTTTTTTTTTATTTTTTTATTTTTTTTTAAATTTCTTGTAAACGAAGAACAATAATGGTGACTTTGCGGTTTTGGTGTGCCCCTGGGACCACCAGGCCAGCGCTGCCCGCGTGGCGTGGTGGTGTAGTGGCGTGGCGTGGTAGCGTGCTGGCGTGCTTGGCCTGGTGCCCATCGCGGGTAGCGAAAACACACGACCACGCGGCGCCGCCAAAAAACTCTAACGATCCGAGTAAACGAGCCGGGCGGTGGCGGGCCGCGGGCGGGTCGCGGGCGGGCCGGCCGGCAGCCTGCAGGGCCGATCGCGGTCTCTCTCGCACCCCCCCGGGACGCCCCACGAGTGCGAGTGAGACGGAGCGAAACGGACTCGGCCCACTGTGCCGCCGCCGCAAGCCACGCTGGCGGGCAGGACACCTGACCATCGATCCCAGTGTCGGCATCCCACTGCTGCGACCCCTGCCAGCCGGCCTTGTCCTGCATGGCCTGCATGCACACGGCAGTGCGACCCGGTGACATGCCACACTGCGGAGTCGCTGCACAGTGGGCCGGAAGGCAGGGCCGTAACCATCGACTCGAACCAATCGTGTGACCTCACCGATGGAGGTTGCTCTCCGAACGAGGAATCCTTTAGTGGGGTCACATGCGTTCGGTTCGAGTCCTGGTAGGCGACTCTGGAGCTCAAAACGCGTGTAGCGAGTTTCGGCCGCCTGCGCCGGTCTTCTGGCCCACTGTGCGCCGTGCCGACTGGGTGAGCCCCCTCCCCTCTCGTCCTGCTCATGCTCAATGAATGGAATATGCAGGGCGTCGCGGACGGCGCGCCCGGGATGACAGTGGAAGGGCACAGCCGGCAAGGGAACTGTCAGCGCCGCGCCCGGTCGACACGTGATTCCACACACGCAGCGCTCTCTCTCTCTCTCTCTCTCTCTCTCTCTCTCTCTCTCTCTCTCTCTCTCTCTCTCTCTCTCTCTCTCTCTCTCTCGGCGCTGATGAGCTGTGCGTGTCCACTCGCGTCGCGACGCGGGCCCACGCGCGCGCGCCCCGGTCTCAAGGGAGCGGAGCTAATGCTCCAACGGCGACAGTGGGCCAGAAGACCGGCGGTGGGCCGAAACTCGAGACGCGTCATAGGCTCCAGAGTTGCTAATGGGACTCCGAACCGAACGTGTGATCCCAGCAATTGATTCCTCGTTCGAGGAGCAATCCATGGTGATGTCACACGTTCGGTCCGAGTCCCATTTAGCGACTTTTGTCTAGAATTTTGGCCGCCTGCGCCGGTTTTCTGGCCCACTGTGCCCCGCTCCGCGCAGCGACATCACGCCACGCCGGTTCCCGAGCGCGCTCTCCGGGCCCGGGTCGGCACTTTGAGGGCCCTCCGCCGTGAAATGATATCAGCGGTGTCTAATTGCCCCGCTAGAGGGCGCCTCGGTCGCGGGAAGGGCGAGGGGCGTGGCACGTCGTCGCCGAACGACGAACGACCCACAGTGGGCCAGAGAGAGTGGCGGCAGAGAAGACTTACGAAAATGACGTCACACCGACGGCCGTCTCCGGGAAGCAGGCATACCTGAAACAAGAAGCACGACGTTAGGACCTGGTGCATGACATTTGACATTTTTACTTTCAGTAAAAAAGGCGCGCGCGCACACACACACACACACACACACACACACACACACACACACACACACGAGAACGCGCGCACACTTCGGGCACTCCTCGATCTTGTCGCTGCTGTAGTGCGAGCTCACGTCACTCGTTTCCCTAGCGAGACGCGAAAATAATAAAGCTTTTTCCTCGCCCCTCTCGGGAGAGCGGGTCTCTGTTCCGCCCAGCCAGCCATCTCCAGCAGGCTCGCGCGCTGCCTGCGCCATGGGAGTGGTGGGGCGCACAGCGGGCCAGAAGACCGGCGCAGGCGGACAGAACACTAGACGCGCTGTGAGCTCCGGAGTCGCTAGATGGACTCGAACCGAAGGGGTGACCCCACCGATGGATTCCTCGTTCCGAGACCAATCCGTTGGTGGGTTCGAGTCCTGTTTAGCGACTCTGGAGCTCCAAACGCGTCGTGGATCTCAACCGCCTCCGCCGGTTTTCTGGCCCACGGTGTGGCACCGGGCACTGCCACGGCGCAGCCATGCGGCCATAGGGCGTGTCTCCACTCTCGCCCTGCACCCGAGGGGGCTCACTCCCAATCCCTTGAGGTCTGGAATAAGGAGAAGGAGACATTCCAGCTCCAGCGAGACAGCTGGCTGCTGCAGGGTAGGCAACCCGACCACCGAGGCGAGTCCAGTGTTGCCTACCCTCGACTCCGCGGGCGCTCCGAGGCACAGTGGGCCAGCGGACCAACACTAAAAGTCAATCTGTGTTAATTTTTTTTTTGTTCCTGAAATGACTCGAATGTTCCTTGTCATACTCGCTCCGCTTTCGTTTTCGCCGGCAGTGTTCCTCGGGGGATCATTCTTCGTGGATGAACTTATAAGCGAGAGTGTGGCGGTGGAGGGAGGGGGAAGGGGGAAGGGGAAGGGGGAACGGGTGGGCAAGACGGAGGGGCGGGCGAGGCCGTGCATCTTAGCGGCGGAGGCCTCTACCTGATGCATACAAATGGGCGGCGATGAGTCTTGGGCGCCGGTCGTGTGCTTGGAGGCCGGACAGACAGTGCACCGCCGAGGCCGCAGCAGGACACAGTGCAGGACACTCTCCGCATGACAATTAGAGCTGTGGAGGCGGTCGCTGAATGGGAGCGTAAAACGCGTCTCGAGTTGGGGCCCACTGTGCACTGCTTTGCCCTTATAAGCACAAAGCAACTGCTTCACCCCCTGCTTCGGAAAAATCCTGGATTGGCGCTGCGTTGCCTTCCCTGGTTAGGTTCCTCGGCCCTGCTCCCCGGCATGCTGGTCCGCCGCCGCCGGTCCGCCGGCCCACTGTGCGGCCGTTCCGTCCGAATCAAGTTAGCAGTGCTGCATAGGGACGCTCTGACGGATGGCCGGCCGGGCCCGGCCCCACCCGCCCCTTGAAGCTGATTGAGGGCTGCGGCCAGTGATTTATGTTTTGAGCTGTTGTGGCGGCCTGGGCCGGCCGGGCTGGCTCGGCCGGCAGGGCCGGGCCCCGCGGCGCTGAGGCAGCGGAATCCCTTGCGGCCAGGCATGGGGGCACCTGGGCACCATCCCACGAGCCCCCTCCCCCTCCCACCTTATTCTCTCCATGGGGGCTGCACCGGCCGTCCATACCGCCTTATACTGAATCTCACTTTCCTCGTTCGGAAAGCAATCCATTGGTGGGGTAGGGTCACACGTCCGCATCAAGTCCCATCTAGCGACGCTGCAGCTCGAAACCACGTCCAGAGTTTTTGGGCCGCCTGCACCGCGGTCTTCTAGCCCACTGTGTTGGGGCAGGCGGTGGTGTGGCCGTGCGGCCGGAAGCGTAGCCGAGACCATTTCGCACCCCGTTGGCTCGGCAGGACTTCGGTCAGCTATTGCCGCGACCACACCTTGCTGGCCCCCCTGCTCCAACCAACCTCTCCCGGCACTTTGTCACCCGGACGACCACACCGAGGGAAGGGGGGGGGAGGAGGGAGAGGGACAGGGACAGGGTGGTCGCGTGCAGGCTTGCTGCCCATGCACCTATTGCCAAAGTAAAAAGGAAAATGACTCGCTGATGCGCGTGGGCGGGGCGGGGTGGGCGGGGCGGGGTGGGCGGGGCCTTCGATCCGCGGTACAGAGGCCCGTCCAGGGGCAGCCGCACAGTAGGGCAGACGACCGATGCAGGCGGCCGAAATTCCAGACGCGTTTTGAACTCCAGAGTCCCTTAATTGGGCTCGGATCAAACATGTGACCCCACCAACGAATTGCTCTCCGCAGGGAAAAATCCATTAGTGGGGTCACATGTTCGATACGAGTTTCATTGAGCGACTTTGGGGCTCAAAACGCGTCTAGATTTTTGGCCCCCTGCGCCGGGCTTCTGGCCCACTGTGAGCCGGGGCCCGGCGGGACGGATAAATAACTGCGGTATCGGAGAGCACGCCCCATTTGGGGCAGCAGCAGGCGGAATGTTTTTATTACGCGCCGCTGATGCCTTGCCCGGCTGCGATAAGCACTGTGGCGTCAGCTACATGTCGGACCCCGCACACAAGCCTGCGCGCGGCCGGCACACTGTAGGCAGAGGCGGTCAAAATTCGGGACGCAGCTAACTGCCCTGCCTCCCGTCCTTCCGCCCGATCCACGGTTGCAGCAGGTAAATGATAAGTGCCTCTTCCCTTCCGTCTCTGTCGTTTTGTTTTCGCCTCCCTTCGTCTCGTCCGTTGTCGATATCCGCTGCCTCGGTTCACGACCGCGGCGCGCTGCACCCAAAGAGACGCGGTTTCTTAATTTTTTGTTCTCTTGGTGTGACGTGTGACCCCACCAATGGATCGCTCGTTTGGAGAGCAGTCCATTGGTGGGATCACATGTTCGATTCGAGTCCCATTCAGCGATTCTGCACCTCGCAACGCGGTCTTCTGGCCCACTGTGCCGCGCCGCCCCCTCACCGTTGCCGCGCCCAGGGGAGGAGGAGGAGGTGGTTCCGCAGCGGCTATTTTTAGCCGCTTGGAGCGCAGCGGAGCGAACCTGCCGCGCCCCGCCGCGCCCCGCCGCGCCCGGCGAGATAGTCCTGGAATCGGTCAGCCAAGCGTGCTGACTGCAGACTGCAGTGTCCCCGCCCGGTGGACCGGCACGGCCCAGATTAATTACTGGCGTGTTGCAGCAGGGGGCTGCCCAGCAGGCGGCCGAGCCATGCCGTCGGGGTGTCTCGCTCTCAACCCGCGGGTGGGCGCTGACAGGAAAACTCAATGAGGTGCCAGTCTACTGCAGTACTCATGACTGCTCATGACACTCTACACCTCTACCACATGAAAATCTTTCGCCCCGTCTATTTTCCCCCCTCGGGTCTCGGGAAGACGAAGGGAGGCTCCTTCAAACCAAACAGCCGATATTCGCATCGCATCCTCGCTCCGTGAAGTCCCGCAACCCTCCACACCGGTGTTTCGTTAAGTTAGGCAGGCGCGCCTCTCCCCGACCATCGAGGCGGAGAACTTGCGGCAACTGTGGCGGGACCCAGCAGCAGCGCCGTGCCTTTCACCTCGACCGCGACGCCCCGCCCCACCCCGCCCCACCCCGCCCCAGCCCGCCACGCCTGGCTGCGCCCCGCCGTAGTCACGCTCCCTATGCGCCAACCCTTTCCTTTTCCACGCCTTTCTTCCCTTCCCCCTCCCCTCCCCTCCCGCGCCTTTCCCTTTCATCCCCTTGCTGCTATGCCGCCACCCCTCCCCTCCCTTCCTTCTCACCCGCCCGCGAAATTCAGTGTTCGCCCACCCTTGGAGCCACAATCGTCCCCAGGTGCAGCGTTCCCCGTAGAAGGCAGCCAGCCGCTCCGAGGGGCCGCCCACCTCTCTCTCTCTCTCTCTCTCTCTCTCTCTCTCTCTCTCTCTCTCTCTCTCTCTCTCTCTCTCACACACACACACACACACACAAGCTACTGACTTGGGGATTTCTCTTCAATGGTTTCATCGTTTCGGAGCAGCCGATTGGCAAACGAGCTCTCTCTCCTTCATCTTCGGAAGATGCAATCGGGCCTTTTGTGGCGTCGGCGTCTGGAGTTATTGTCCTGTGTGGAAGGGGGGGGGGAATGGAGGGGGTGAGGGTGACGGGTTGTTACCCCACATCGGGTAGTGGAACGGGTGCTCCAGTTTGGCCTACCAGACTAACTTATGGACACACCAAGTCGTCGTCGTCGGCGAGGGCCTGGGGGATGGGGTTCATGTGGGCGCGGAGGAAGAAGTGGAAGTAGTAGGGAACGGGGCCATGCCGGCCGCCGGCGCGGCGCCGCCTCGCCGCACAGTGGGCCAGACGAGCGCCGCCGCCCCGCGCCGCGCCGGCCAAGGCCCGCAGCCGAGCCACGCGGCACTGTCGTGTCGAGCAGCGCTGATCATTCCGGACAGCGCTGTGGCCTGCTCGCTCGCTCGCTCTCTCTCTCTCACACACACACACTGGTGGGGCGTGCCGTGAGGGCCGTGAGGAGAACGGGTAGCTATTGACCGCTGGTTAGGTGTAAACAGTTCGCAGGCGCGTGATTACTGTGGCACGGTCTCGCCACCGCCGGGATACATTTCACCACACTACTGCGCCAAGCGCCGAACCGAGCTGAGCCCTAAGCCGAGGTGAGCCGAGCCGAGCCGAGCCGAGCCGAGCCGGGTCGGGCTGAAGCTTTGTCGGCTTACTTCCTGCGCGCGCCCCCGTGTGCGGTTTGTATTCCTCTGCCGGGTGGCGCGATGAAACCGGTGTACTGTACATGCAAAGTAGGACAGGGCCTTGTCACTTTCTTTGTCCAGGGACACACTTACTCTCACACACACACACACACACACACACACACACACACACACACACACACACACACACACACACTCACACAGCGCACGCTCACTAAAACGTATGTTCGCCCGTCCATGGTCAAATGGCCTGTCTGTAACTTCCGGCAACGGCGCCATAGATAGGCCAACCAGCCAACACGCGTACAAACACACTCACTCACTCACTCACTCACTCACTCACTCACTCACTCACTCACTCACTCCACATACACTCTCTCTCTCACACACAACACACACACGCACACACATACACACACACAAATGTAGGGCCGCTGGCGTGCCTGTAGGCTGTCCGTTTCCGAGTTCGATCGCGGGGTGACGATTAATTCAGGTGGCCCTGTCGTTGCCTGGCTGCCTGCCTGGCCGCCTGGCCACCAGGCCGAGCCGCTCAGGCCCCTGCTGCTTGCACAGCGCTTATCGCGACCCGGACACTGTTGACAACAACAACAAAAAAAAAAAACCTATCGATGCGGATTTTGTCGGAGGCGTCTGGGAGTGAGACGCTTTGCACTGGCACACTAACTACGCAAAGCTTCAAACAACGACCGCTTGCTCCACCTCGACTTGCGTAGGAAGATTTCACGGTGCCACATCTATGTACGCGTCAGTTGGGAGTCGTGCCCACTGTGCGGTTGCCCCCTTCCTCCCCACTCCCCTTCCGCTGCGACTTCACTCAGGCGCCGGAAACTTTAGCTGCAATTTGGCACCTGCATTACTGCCTCGCGCGCGCAAAGCGCGGCGCAGCGAGCACGGCCGCGCCTTAAATACTTTCCAACTAGGTCGGAATGTAGCCGCGGCCGCCCCCTGCGCGGCCTGCACGCGGAGATGAGGCGGCCATTCGGTGCATCTGCGTGGGGCGGCCTTTGTCGGGAGAGAGAGAGAGAGAGAGAGAGAGAGAGAGAGAGAGAGAGAGAGAGAGAGAGAGAGAGAGAGAGAGAGAGAGAGAGAGAGAGAGAGAGAGAGAGATGATGTAGTATGCGCGTGCATATGCTCCTTGTGTGTGTTAATGAGGGTGGCTCACACGCCGCCATACACCCACCCACCCACACACACACACACACACACACACACACACACACACACACACACACACACACACGTACGTACATACATACATACATACATACATACATACATACATACATACATACATACATACATACACACACACACACGGCCACCTGTAGCGCATCGTAAGAAGTCTATATGCGCGGCGGCGCGCCCCCCAGGGCTGGGCTGTGCCTAATAATAGGCCGCAAGCTATACGGCTCCACGCCGCGCCTCGTCACGCCACCAAATGGGTGCGTTCCCGTTTCCGCCGGGGGAAAGGAGGGAGGGCGGCCCGGAAACGGTCATAAATACCCGGATTCGTTGTTGATTGCGGCCGACGGAAAGGTTTATTCGCCGCGAGCGACGATAAAGCCAACAACACTTTGCCGTCAACGACGACAGTGACGACAACGGAGATGTGATGATTTCGTTTTGATTTTTTTTTTATTTCGCTTTCCGGTTGTTGATGATGTCATTCCCTTTTTTTTATTGTTTTATTACACGGCTGCCGTGGTGTCGAGCATTGCGTCGAGTCTCTCTTGTATCGACCTGGGCTGCTTAATATGCGTCTGGCCGAGATAGAGCCGAGGGAGCCACTAGCGGCCACCGGGTGCCCGAAACTACTTCGGACGACGACGGCACCGGGGCGACTCACAGTGGGCCAGGAGATCGTTAGAGGTGGCCGAGACGCGTTTTGAGCTCCAGAGTCGCTAAATAGGACTCGAAGCGAACGTGTGACCCCACCAATGGATTCCTGCCCGAACGAGGAATTCATTCGTGGGGTCGGGTCACACGTTCGGTGCAAGTCCCATTTAGCGACTCTGGAGCTCAAACCGCGTCTAGAGTTTTGGCCGCCTGAGCTGGTCCCCTGGTCCTCTGGCCCACTGTGCGACTGGGTGACAAGGTGGCACTGGACGGGGGAAGTTTCGGCCGGCGCGGCGCGGCGAGGCTGGCTAAGTGAAACGTAATCACGGGGAGGGAGGGAGGGAGAGAGAGAGAGAGAGAGAGAGAGGAGAGAGAGAGAGAGAGAGAGAGAGAGAGAGAGAGAGAGAGAGAGAGAGAGAGAGAGAGAGAGAAGGGGGGGACTGCAGAAGACAGACTCGGCGCGAGCGCCGCATGTGCAACTCGCGTTCCTCGATTCCCACGGCGCCGCCTTCAATTATTCGCGTGGGGGCTTTCAGCGCGTGCGCGTCCACGACACGACAAGTGTGTCCGCGCGCCGCGCTCCGCCGGGACACCAACCTCCTCCCCCTTCTATTTCTCCTTCATCTCCAACCTTATTGCGTCTTTATCTCCTTCCTTCTTCACCTGCTTGCTCTTCTCCTCCTTCTTCCCCGCACACTAAGAGGCCCCTCGCTGCGCGCTCCTCGACGCCCCGCGTGTTGTGACGGATTAAGTGGTGGTCGAAAATAGTCGGCACTATTTTGCCGCCTGTCTTTTGGCCCACTGTGGCCATGGCCCCGGCGCCCTGCCCTTGGCACCTCGCTGGCGTAAACAGTAAATGGTAGCGAAGTGGCCAAGTGCCGCGGCGGGACTGCTGTTGGTTCTTTTCGAGTTGATGCCGGCAGGAAATTACTTCTTTACGTTCGCGGCGTTCAAAGCTGTCGGTGGGGTGAGGGAGGAGGTCGCCCGCTGACGTGTTTTGCACCCACTTATTCCCATCAGTGCCAGTAAAGGGGCGCAAGAAGGATTATTTTTTTTTTATTTATTTTTTTTTTGGGGGGGGGGGGATTTTTTTAAGGCATGAAGAAGTAACCTTAAAGTTTTCCAGGGTTGCTTTTTTTTCTTTTTTTTATTATTTTTTTATATTTATATTTTATTTTATATTTATTTTTAAGTCTCTCTCTCTCTCTCTCTCTCTCTCTCTCTCTCTCTCTCTCTCTCTCTCTCTCTCTCTCTGTCTCTCTCTCTCTGTCTATCTCTCTCTCTCTCTCTCTCTCTCTCTCTCTCTCTCTCTCTCTCTCTCTCTCTCTCTCTCTGCGAGTGTAGGAGGCTGAGGCCGAGTGGCAATCAGATAAAATGACGAAGGGTCCCGACAGCCAGGTAGAGAGGGAGGGAGGGAAGGCCCACCACCACCACCACCCGCGGGGACGCTCGCTCACAACGAAGTGCCCCCGGTGGGCGAGAAGACCGGCGCTGGCGGCCAAAACTCTAGACGCGTTTTGAGCTCCAGAGTCGCTTCGCTAAATGGGACTCGAACCGAATGTGTGACCCCACCAATGGATTGCTCCCCGAACGAGGGATCCATTGGTGGGGTCACGCGTTCCGTTCGAGACCTGTTTAGCGACGCTACAGCTCAAAACGCGTCTAGAGTTTTGTCCGCCGCCTGCGCCGCCGCGGTCTTCTGGCCCACTGTGGCCCCTTCCCCAACCACCCCCCACAGCGAGCCTCGAGGCGTGCGGGCCGCCGCCGGTCGGATGGCGTTAGCGTCTTGCGTCGCGTTCGATCTCCCCACGCCCGCCACCACCCAGGCACAGTCGGAGAGACGCCACGCCGCGAGTCCAAATCGAGTTTCCATTCCAAAAACGCTTTCTCGCTCTCTCTCTCTCTTTCCATTTCATTGAGGCGATCGACCAGGCCCGACGACAACTTTCGTGCGGCATCGATTTGGTCGTCGCGCACGGCGGGCCGCACTCCGCTTCTGTCTCTCTCGCACCCGCAGGGGCTCCGCGCGAGTGCGAGAGAGACGGATGGTTGGAGTGGGCTCGCCGCGCGGGAAATGGTGACTGGTGTTGTCTTTAATTCGAGCGGCGCGCGGCGCACCGTGGGCCAGAAAACCGGCGCAGCCGGCCAGAACTCAAAATTCTGGCCCACTGTGCGGCGGCGCGGCAAACCTGCCCGGTTTTCTCTCATCGCTCCGCCGAAATACACTTTGCCCATCAAACAACGACGTACTCCTGCGCACCGCGGGGCGTGCGCCTCGAGGACTGATGGGTCGAGTGGGGTGGGGTGGGGTGGGGTGGGGTGGAGTGAGGTGGGGTGGGGTGGGGTGGGGAAGGGTGGGTGGGGTGGAGCTGGGTCGCACGGCAATCGAGTGGCGAGGAAACAGGGGCAGCAGCCCTGAATCAAATGCCCTTTGCGCGGTAGGGAAGGCGGCGGCGCTAACTGGCCCACTGTGCGTGACCTACACAGTCCGAATGCACTATGCACTGCAACCAACAACACAAACCTAAATGCACAATCTCCAGTTGAGTCTCTCGCCCCTCCACGTCCTCGGAAGCGTCACTGGGCATTCCAGCAGTAATGGGATGCGAACAGTGTGGACGCGCGGCTGCTGCAGCGGGGCTGGCGGGGCTGGCAGGCAGGCAGGCGGGGCTTGCGGGGCAGGCGGGGCAGGCGGGGCTGGCAGCAAGCCGTGATGGGGAGGACGCGACGGCGGCGGCGCACTTCCGAGGAGGAGTACACAGCAGGACTACTGACCGGACTTTCACCAAAATGTACAGAAATTATTTTTTATTTTTTTTGTTCTAAAATCGATTTGCACAATGTCTTGACCATGAATTTTATGATCAAAATCACACTTTAAAATTTTGACAAAAGTCTAATTTATTGAGGGTTGCCTCCCATTATTAGCACGCTGCAAATTATCCAAGTCACACCACACGCCCTTTTCTCCGATCTTTTCCTCTCTCTCTCTCTCTTGCTATTAATTTTAAAAAGGTGATCAAAACAAAAGAAATCAATAACACACCAAGAAAAAAAAAACAACGAAATAAAGCAAACAGCATGAGAAGGACACCGAACGACACGTCGACAAATGAAGTGACGACCTGATAATGCGAGCCGAGCAGTGCGGTGCAGTGCGATCGATTGGTTGGATTACTCGACGAGCCCTCGACAGCGCGTCAATCGCAGCCCCGCCCCAACCACGCACAGTGGGCCAGAAGACCGGCGCAGGCGGCCAAAACTCTAGACGCGTTTTGAGCTCTAGAGCTCAACAGGACTCGAACGGAACGTGTGGATTCCTCGCGCGCAAAGAAATCCATCGGTGGGGTCCCACGTTCGGTTCAAGTCTCATTGGGCGACTCTGGAGCTCAAAAAGCGTCCGGGATTGTTGACCGCCTCCACCTGTCTTCTGGCCCACTGTGCTTCGCCCCGCCCCGCTCCGCCGCGCTTAAGTTTCAGACCTGACAGCCGACGTTAAACACGGGAGAGCTGCTCCCTCCACACTTGCGCGCTGCGCGGGGCGATACATGCGGATGATAGACGAGGGCGCGAGTCGAATAAACGGCATCTACCCGATTCTACTCTCGAAAAAAAAAACATTTGCAGCAACAAAAACAAACGGCCATGCCTAGTGTGCGCCTGATGTCAGTCGAAAGCCCGGACGGGTTTTGAGCGCCAAGGTCGCGCAACGGGACTCGAATCGAACGTGTGACCCCACCAATGGATTGCTCTCCGAACGAGGAATCCATCGGTGGGGGTCACACGTGCGGTTCGAGTCCTGTTTAGCGACTCTGGAGCTCACAACGCGTCTACATAATGACCGCGTGCGCCGGTCCTCTGTCCCACTGTGCGCCGACAAGCGTATGAATGTGAGCGCCTGCGGAATAGAAGATAGGCCATCCCGCGCGACAGCCCGGCATGGCGGGTTGCCCACCCATTGCTTGGTGGGCGCCTCGGACGAGGGTGAGAAAAAATACCAAGAAATGATGAAAAGACGACTAGAGGGGAGAGAGAGAGAGAGAGAGAGAGAGAGAGAGAGAGAGAGAGAGAGAGAGAGAGAGAGAGAGAGAGAGAGAGAGAGAGAGAGAGAGAGAGAGAGGGGGGGGGGAGCAATAAGCGGCGCACGCCGGGGAGACGGGGGTGGGGGAAAGGGATCCAGGCGAGAGAAATGTCGTGTGATAACACAGCATTGCGACGCGTCACATGATGGCGCGCCACCGCACTGACTGCCGCCGCGGGAATATTTTTCCCCCTTACCTTTCCTTTTTTTACTACTGTCTCTCTCTCTCTCTCTCTCTCTCTCTCTCTCTCCTCTCTCTCTCTCTCTCTCCCATATCTTTTCTCTTCCCCTCCCCATCCTCACCGCGATTTGGCAGATAGGTTCGAGTGAGTGGGCGTGGAGCGGCGGGGCGGGGCGGGGCGGGGCGGGGCGGGGCGGGGCGGTGCGGGGCGGACCGAGGGGTTGTCGTCGTGCGCGTGGTGCGGTGCGGCGGCGTGCCATGCCTTGGGCTTCCCTCCTCTGCTTGGCACGGCCGCCGCCAGATGGCGCCACTTAGCGACGCGTTTTTCCACTCGAGCTAACACATGCCCCAATCTTTTTGGCCCTCCGGCCTCTTCTATATCGCCAGCAGCTTTCTCACCGCAAGAAAAAGAAAAAAAAGAGAAAATAGACTAGAAAAACAAAAAAAAACGAGAGAAAGTAGACTAGAAAAACACACACACAACTAAAAGAAAAAGGAAGTAGACTAGAGAAAAAAACACACACACACCCAATTAAAAAAAAAAAAAAAAAAAAAAAAACGTACAGACAGGTGGTTTGCAAATCAAGCTGCTTGTTTAGGCCCCCTGAGTGACGGATGGCGCACCTCTGGATGACTGCGAGGGCTTGCACGACGGCTTACGCTGATGTGTCAGTCAGATTGATGGGACACGGGACACGCCCCTGCGCACACACCGTCGCTCTCTCTCCCTCTCTCTCTATCTCTCTCTCTCTCTCACACTCTCTCACACACACACACACTTACACGCGAGCGTGTCTCACGGACACGGGGGTACAAGGCTATACAAGGTGCGGACAAACTTTTCATTGCAAGTACTGTGACTAACGATCCAAACCGACAGCGCCGCCACCGCTCGCGACCGCCCCGCCACAGGACCCTAACCACCACCGCGAGCTTGGAGAGAGAGAGAGAGAGAGAGAGAGAGAGAGAGAGAGAGAGAGAGAGAGAGAGAGGGGGGGGGGAGGGGGAGGGCGTTGGCGAGACTCCCCCAATGAAAAGGTGATACGTTGGCGTGCCTCCATCAGGTGCATGCGGGCCAGCATTTGGTTCCCCCTCCCCTCCCCCTTCCTACTAAATCCTCCCCCGCCTCCCACGCCCCAGCCCGTCCCGCGCTCGCTGCTCTTCCACTATTAGTTCGGCGCGTGGCGCCCCAACCCGATAAACCTTGTCGTTTGTTTGGCTTCCCGCCGCTGCTTGCCCTGCTTGCTCCCCGCTGGGTTAAACCTCCCTTCCCCCTCCCCCCTCCTTTTCCCCCCGGTACTGGCTTTTTAAAAGCGCGTGTGCACGCACTCAGTTCCTTACGAAGAAGTGCTGTGCAGCCAATATTACGGTGCGGAAATCGTTTGTCCTGCAGAGATAACACGTCAATTTCTTCGTAACTCACAAAGAATTTGACTTCGTGGGTTACGAACCCAGCGCAGCAGCCATAATACGAATGTTTTGCACCATAATGCGAAGATTTGTCACCATAATACAAAGGCTCGCCGTCGTCAGAACTTATGAGCCACTCACACAATCATAATAAGAAATTTTAATATGCCAAGGACTTGAGTTGCCATGAGGGAAGCTACCTGTGGTATGCAAAGGAGGGCATGAATCCCATGATGATTCCGGACAGTGTTTCGTCGTCCTGTGTCTCTCGCACCCCCACGGTGCGCCCCAGAGAGAGAGAGAGAGAGAGAGAGAGAGAGAGAGAGAGAGAGAGAGAGAGAGAGAGAGAGAGAGAGAGGGAGAGAGAGAGAGAGAGAGAGAGAGAGAGAGAGAGAGAGAGAGAGAGAGAGAGAGACGCGCAGTGGGGCTGCCGAGGCCGTCGCCCCCTCTTTGAATAATTCCCCCACGCTCGCCACTGTCAAAGCGCGTCCCCGGCGCTCGTCACAGGCCGCAGTGGCGTAGCTAAGGGACGAAAAATAAAAGGGGGAGGGTATGTGGGGGAGGGGCACGTCGCACGCATGCAGTACTTGTAGGTCGAGTGAGAAAAAAAATTCGGGCTAGCAACGCTCCGCACCTCTCTGGTTTTTTTTTGTTTGTTTTTTTTACAGCAAAAATATAAATCGGATACCATTTTATTTGTTTTCTTATTTATCTAAAATAAGTGCGTTTTCTTCATTTAAAATGACTAGACATTAGTTTCAGTTGTTTAACTAAAAATGTGACGGTGACGGTGTTTTTAACACCTTTTTTTTTCTGAGTAGGCTTGCAGTATGAGTACACTCTTAGTCGTTTGGCATTCATATTGAGACACATTCCTACATACCTATAGATATATACACACACACATACACACACACACACACTCACACACGGGACCTGTCAGCACCATGGGAAAGATTCATCCGTCTACCTCGCACAAAAGGCGTACTCTCTACATGGGTCTCAAGTTGGTACTCGCGCCCCGCCCCACCCCACCCCACCCCGCCCCACCCCGCCCCACCCTGCTTCCGGACGGACAGTGCGCGGCCAACACAATGGCGACAAAGAGTCCCTCGCACAGCACATGATGGATGGTGGGACTACGCAAACTAATTATCAAATTAATTAATTAATTAATCAATCAATGGAATCCAAAAGGGAACGGTTGGCTCGGCATTGTGTCGCAGACACGACGCCGCCTGTGAGGACTCCCACGACCGACTGCGGCGAGCACGGCGAGCACGGCGAGCGCGTTTTGAAAACAATAACAAACAAAGCGAAAGAGAACACGCGGGAAAAGTGCGGAAAATGTTTATTTACGAAAGCCTCATCAAGGGAGTGGTAGGGGCCGGACACCGGCCGGCAGGCGCCCCACCGAGGACCCCACCGAGGGCCCCACCGAGGGCCCTACCGAGGACCCCACCGAGGGCCCCACCGAGGACCCCACCGAGGACCCCACCGAGGACCCCACCGAGGGCCCCACCGCGTCGTGTTTGCCTTCAAGTCGGCCGGAACGACGAGGGCCGGCACCGGACGCACAGTGGGCCAGAAGACCGGCGCAGGCGGTCAAACCCTTTAGACGCGTTTTGTGCCCCAGAGACGGTGATGGGACTAGAACCAAACGTGTGACCCCACCAATGGATTCCTCGTTCTGAGAGCAATCCATTGGTAGGGTCACACGTTCGGTTCGAGTCCTAGCGACTCTGGGAGCTCTAAACGCGTCTAGAGTTTTGGCCGCCCTCGCCGGTCTTCTGGCCCACTGTGAGACGGACACTCGCGCCACCCGCGTCCACCTCGGCCATGTCCGGAATAGAATGTCACCCAGCTCCCTCCCTCACTCGCACGCAAACACACACTGACTCACACTCACACACACACAGTCACACGCACGGACACACACACACACACCTGTGCGTGCTAAAAACAGCCAAATGTGGGTCACCAGAAAAGATAGGGTCGAGCCACGATACCAGCAGGACAACAAGAACAAATGACTACAATAACAACAACATCAACAACAAAAACAATAGAGTAGAAATAACAACTGGCGCGCAGCAAAGCGCGTTGCAGCGTTGTCATCCAAATAAGGTGTTACGTGTTTCTTGAACGGCCTTTTGGCCATGTACAAGATGACCAAGGGGGCCCGGCAAGACCCCCCAGGCTCGGAGGCCCATTCTTAATCTGGGGGCGCTGGGCCGTGGCGGGGACGGGGGCGGGAGTGGGTTCGGGCCACAGCGGCAGTCCTTCGGGAGCGGTCCAAGGACTGCCAACCCTTCCCCCTCCACTCTCTCTCTCTCTCTCTCTCTCTCTCTCTCTCTCTCTCTCTCTCTCTCTCTCTCTCTCTTCCCCACCCCCGTCCCGCTCGCTGCAATCACGGACGGCGCGAGAGAGTGAAAGAGACATTTATGGCGTTGTGATTCGGGGCCGGTGGTTTGTGTAGTTCGCGCCACAATGTTGTCGCGCCGTCCTGTTCTTCGAAGCTCGTTTCGCGCCGCCGCGCTTTTACGGCTGTTTCGACAACTAACTGTGTGCATGGCCGGATAATTGGCCCTTCGTGCTGCCCGCAGACTTATTCTCCTTCTCTCTCTCTCTCTCTCTCTCTCTCTCTCTCTCTCTCTCTCTCTCTCTCTCTCCTCCTCTCCCTCTCTCATAAGGCCTCACGTGAGGGTGCGAGAGAGACAGACTGAAGGCTATTCCTGTCGGCCAATTGGCTAACGCCGCAGACCGCGCCCGCAAAAAAAAAAGTCTATTGACTTTTTTTTTATTTTATTTGTTTTTACCCAGCAAAGCCAAACAGTCCGAACGCACCCAGCAAGGCTGCTGCTGCTGCCGCGGCCGCACGCCCCGCGGCGGGTTGGATCGCAATCGCAACTTTGACTAGCTTTGTCAGAAAGCAGGGGAGAGGCCGGTGGTGGTGATTCAACGGGAAAAGTTGGACGGACAGCGCCTACCACGCGCTGGTTGGGCAGCCGCTGCACAGTGGGCGCCGCCGTCTGCTTCAGGCGTTGTTAGGCCCACCAGTGCGCGATCCCCACCCCGACGCCGGCCGGTGGCTGGGATAATTTATGTGCACATTTTTTACGAATTTCCATAAGATTTCTTTAAAAAATCATTTTAATTATTTTGTCAGCTTCCACTGATGGTTTTCGTAACTTTTTAGGTGGATTTTTTTTGTGTTTGCCGCAGTTGTTTTCGTTTTTCTCGGGGTCTGGGACATGTCAATCCACGCCCACATCTTTCTGCGGCGCGTGACCCCTCGGAAATACACGCGTATGCGGACCGCGAAACGAAGTCAGTTGTTGCAGACCCCCAGCCAGGGAGCCAGGCAGCAAGGCAGGCAGCCAGGCAGGCAGCCAGGCAAGCAGCCAGGCAGGCAGCCAGGCAAGCAGCCAGGCAGGCAGCCAGCCTGCCGCACTCGCAGCGCACTACCACCAGCCAGGCCCCCCGCATGCTTGCGGGCGTGCTAACGTTATACGGCGGCGAAACGTGTCGTGAAAACACAACAGTGACGCTGTTCGCGCTGCGGCTGCGGCGGCGCCAACATACGCCGCGCGAATATATTTCACCGAGACAATCATTTTGAAGGGCCGCGCGCGGTCTATTACGAGTGGCGCGGCACAGTGGGCCGGAAGACCGGTGGAGGCGGTTTAAATTCCGGACGGGTTTTTAGCTACAGAGTCGCTGCAGACTCGAACCAAACGTGTGACCCCACCAATGGATTGCTCTCCGAACGAGGAATCCATTGGTGGGGTCACACGGTTCAGTTCGAGTCCCGTTTAGCGACTCTGGAGCTCCAAACGCGCCTATAGTTTTGGCCGCCTGCGCCGGTCTTCCGGCCCACTGTGCGCGGTTGTGTTGAGGGGAGGGTGGAGGGGCGATGGTGCCGGGATGAGTCATTTGGGGAATGCAGGCAGCCGTTCCGTCCCCTGCCCTTCCCTCGGCGCCTCCCCTTGCAAGGGCAGCCCCAGCCTCTCTGGGAGTCTGAAGGGCTCGACGACGATGTCCTCGGCCTCCTTGGCCGGACAATCAAAATTAAGCACCGCCCTCCGTCCGCCACTCCGTTTTAAAACAATATAACCTTGGCCGGAAAGGTCATTCCGTGGTGTTGGCGGTCTTCCGGCCCACTGTGGCGTTCCTCCCTCCCGGCGGCGCCGCCTCCGCGCGGCGACCCTCTTCAGCACCGCTCCCGCGCCACCAGTGCTCAACGGCGACCTTTACGGAGTCCGCTAAGACTGCTCAGGTTCTCACCGTGATAGCAGCGATAAGGGTAACGCGCCTCAGCCGCTCTAGCAGCATAATTTGCATCGCCAGACTTGCAGCGTCTTTCTCCCTCCGGCCCGACCGCTCGCCTCGCTCCATCCCGGCTAAGGAGGTGGTACTGCCGCGCCATTACTACAAGCACGCTCACACACACTCACGTGAACACACACTCACACACGCACAAACTGTTTTCACGCTCGTATCCATACACACAGGCGCACAAAAACACACGCGCGCGCGCGCGCACACACACACACACACACACACATACATACAAATCTCTCTCTCTCTCTCTCTCTCTCTCTCTCTCTCTCTCTCTCTCTCTCTCTCTCTCTCTCTCTCTCTCACACACACACACCCACACACACACACTTACATATGCATGAGCACAGTGTGCTGCACACGTGCATAGCGCCCTTAATCCCCCTAGAGGGCCTGCTTCTTCCGAGCAAGGGATCCTTCTTGGTTCATTACATACGCCCCTCTCTCTCTCTCTCTCTCTCTCTCTCTCTCTCTCTCTCTCTCTCTCTCTCTCTCTCTCTGTCTCTCTCTCTCTGTCTCGGGACCAACTTGTCCTCCTCCTCGCACGTTTGATTGATGGCCCGTCGACCCCGTGTGTGTTCGCGGAAGGGGAAGCTTTTCCCCCGTGAGGCAGCGGTACGCGCTGCCCCTCTCGCAGTGAGAAACAGAGAGAGGGAGAGAGAGAGAGAGAGAGAGAGAGAGAGAGAGAGAGAGAGAGAGAGAGAGAGAGAGAGAGAGAGAGAGAGAGAAACAAAATGTTTTATCACGTTGGTCCACTGTGCCGCCGTCGCCCCCCGATTCCGGCCGCACTGTCGTCATTGATTCGCCAAGAAGGTCGGCACTCCCAGCGGCCAGCACGCGGCGCGGCGGCCTTGGCTGCCATGTGACACAGGGAGTGGATTCGGAGAGAATTCCGGGAAGAATTCCATCATTTCCGGGCGAGGTGACAGCGGTCCAGCACCGCAGGGAACCGGAGACAGCCTCCGCTCCGCCTTCCATCTAATCATTCTAAGCTGAACCGAGCGGGCAGCGCGCATGCTTCTGCAGGGGCTGACTCCGCAGGCTAGTATTACGCTCTCTCTCTCTCTCTCTCTCTCTCTCTCTCTCTCTCTCTCTCTCTCTCTCTCTCTCTCTCTCTCTCTCTCTCTCTCTCTCTCTCTCTCTCTCTCTCTCTCTCTCTCTCTCTCTCTCTCTCTCTCTCTCTCTCTCTCTCTCTCTCTCTTTCCCTTTCCCTTTCCCTTTCCCTTTCTCGCCCGCGGCGAAGAAGTGGCTAGCCTACTTAGAGAGGAATCACACCACTAACGAGTCTCGCTGCAGGGCGAGCAACCCCTCTTCTTCCCCCGCCCCGCCGGAACCCGCCCATCCGAAACCCGCCCCGTTTTGGCGCGGTGGCCCCCGGCACCCCCATGCATACCCAATAGGCTGCTTGGCATAGGGACCCTCTTTCTTCTGCCACCCTGCCAGCTCCCTTCGGCTCCGTTCTCAGTGGCCGCCTGCTATAGGCTGATTCCGAATAGGCAGTCGCTCTGTCTCTCTCGCGCCCTGCGGAACGCCCCACGAGTGCGAGAGAGACAGAGAGAGCGCACGCCGTTTCCGAACCAACCAGCTGCTGGCCCACCGCGGCGCCGCTCCGCTCGGCCCCCCCGCAGCATGAGTCAATGTTCCGCATAGCGAATCCAGGGGGTAGCAGGGCGTAGCAGGGCGTAGCCCGCTGCTGGCTGAAACCTCTCTGTCTCTCTCACTTTCGTTGGGCGTCCCGCGGGGTGCGAGAGAGACAGACCGGAGGGCGTAGCCGCGTAGCCGCGCAGCCCGCATCCAGCAGGTTGCCGTCCGTGGCGGCCGGGCGGCCCGGGCGCGCCCCCCTCGGCATCCTGCTCCACCACCTCAATGCCCAGGAGCCCACTTCCAAAGACTGTTGGAACGGGTGGGCCGGCCGGGGCATAACAGCGGGACGAAAACTCTCGACTCCGTCCCCATCCGCCATCACAGACACACAGTGGGCTGGAAGACCCGGCGCAGCAGGCGGCCGAAACTCTCGACGCGTTCTGAGCTCCACAGTCGCTGAAAAGGACTCGATGTCGAGCGTGTGACCGCACCATTGGATCCCTCGTTCGGGGAGCAGTCCATTGGTGGGGTCACACGTTCGGTTCGAGTCCCATTTTCCTGCGACTCTGGAGCTCAAAACACGTCTGGTCTTCTGACCCACTGTACCAGGTCCGCCTTTTCTTCCCCAACTGTCCCACTGCCGGCACAGTCACCGCGGCAGCAACTAGGGTCCAGACGTCGTGGAGCCAGAAAGGGTAAGTTGAAAGCTTTAGCCGGCGTCTGACTCTCGCCGGCCCACGGTGCTCTCTGTCCCTCTCTGGTCGGCCGCTTTGCTCGGCGTCGCTCCGTTTTGCCGAGCCACACCGCAGTGGGGCCGTGGGAGGTTCGCTCTGTCTCTCTCGCACCGCCGCCGAGCGCCCCATGAGTGCGAGAGAGACAGAGCGCTGTGGCAGCTGCACTGCCCGGGGCGGGCCAGCACGCCCAGCACAGGCAGGCAAGCCCAGGCCAGCCACTCGGCAAATTAATTAAAATACATTCCGAGTTGAAGGTGATGCATTGCGCGCTGGGAGTGGAGTTTGAACGTTTCGAGAGCGGAGCAGGAGAGGCTCGCGTTAGTTTGGCCCCTCGTTGGGGTTGCACCCACTTTTTTTTTTTGGCGTCGGACACAAGAAATAATAATAAAGGTTCTCTCGAGGGAAAAAATTGTTTGTCCTTGATTCTTTTCTTCCCGGCGGCGCCCCGGGCGGTCCATACATCACACGCGGGGCACCGCGTCACCGGAGTTGAGAGATAGAGAGAGAGAGAGAGAGAGAGAGAGAGAGAGAGAGAGAGAGAGAGAGAGAGAGAGAGAGAGAGAGAGAGAGAGAGAGAGAGAGAGAGACCTTGTTGGCCTTGTCCCGTCCGTCCATCCACGTCGACCTGTCGACGCGGTCACACTCAAGTTCCGGCCGCACTCTACCTGAATTAGGAGGAACTTCTTTCCCCGCCCCGCCCCGCCAACAACTAGTCCAAAGTGACACACGAGGCAGGACGTGACTGCCTCTATGAGGAAGCGGTTCGCATCGAGTGGGCAGCGGCTAGCCTCCGGCACAGTGGGCCAGGGCCAGGAGACCGGTGGAGGCAGCCAAAACTCTGAACGCGTTTCGCGCTCTAGAATCGCTAAATGGGACTCGAACCGAGCGCGTGACTCCACCAGGGATTGCTCGTCCGGAGAGCAATCCATTGGTGGGGTCACACGTTCGATTCAAGATTGCTGTTCGGCGTGACCCAGTGCCCCACAGCCGGAGGCCCAGCCGGCCGGCCACGCGCCTCGGGGCGTGCGACTACTTGTTGCGTGCGGCCGGCAGCGGGGCCCTTGGCGGGGCCCTTGGCGGGGCCCTTGGCGGGGCCGGCGCGGTGCACTGCATGCCGCCCGTGATGGTGTTTGCACGACGAGCGACGTGTCGGCGCCGTGATCGATGGCGACGCGTCACATGTCCAGCGGGGGCGTCGCGGGTCGGTGCGCGCTGAGGGGCGCCGTCGGGGAGGAGGCCGTCCTGGGGGGGCGCCCCGCAGTGGGCCGGAAGACTGAGCGCAGGCGGCCGAAACTCGAGACGCGTTTCGAGCTCCAGAGTCGCTAAATGGGACTCGAATCGAACGTGTGACCCCCACCAATGGATGGATCTTCGAACAAGGAATCCATTGGTGGGGGTCACCTGTTCAGTTCGAGTCCCATTTAGCGACTCTGGAGCTCGCGAAACGCGTCTCGAGAGTTTTGGCCGCAAGCGCCGGTCTTCTGGCCCACTGTGCGCCGTGGGGGGCGCCGTGCGAGGGCGTGGCGCGGCGGGGGGCGGAAGCCGGCGGGGCTGCCAGGGCCGGTGGGACGCAGAGGGTGGACAGACACACCGCTCGGGGCAAGCCTTGAGCTCTACATTCTCCGCACGGTAAAAAAAACCTTTGTCACCGTTTGACTTCATCAAGTCTCTGGATGGCCCCGTCAAGTCTCACGATGACGTCATCAAGTCTCTCGATGACGTCATCAAGACCTCGGACGACGTCATTAAGTGTTCAGTCTCTTCAGTCTTGGGGCAACGTCGTCAGTATTTGGAAGACAGCGGTGAGCTCGGCTCCGCTGTGCCGCAGCCCAGAGCGCCGCCCAGAGCACAGCACTGAGGCCCCCCTTTGCAATTAGTCGTGTGACGCAACACTGTAACACGGCCCGCCCGCAGGGGTACAAACTTCCCGCAGTCCGGAGCCCTGCCAGCCTCGCAGCCCCGTCGCTCTGTCTCTCTCGCACCCCTGCGCCACGTTGCATGAGTGCGAGAGAGACAGAGAGAGAGCGACTCCTCGGCGGCGCGCCGCTTGTCTCTGCAGAGATTTATTTTTGAGTTGAGGTGAACGCGGCGACCCTTAAGACAGGGCGAGGCTTGCCGCTGCTGCCAGCACCCTGTCGGGGCCCGGCCCCCGCTGCCCCCGCTGCCCCCGAGTCACTTATCTCAGTTCAAACAGACGCACACCGAACGTGTGATCCATTGGCCACACGTTCGGTCCGAGTCCCGTTCAAGCGACTCCGGAGCTCAAAACACGTCCAGAGTTTTGGCCGCCTGCGCCGGTCTTCCCGCCCGCTGTGGGGGGGCCGCCGCCTGTCCGGCTGGGCGCTGCACCCCGCTGGGGCCTCGAGGCCGCGCGATCCGCGGCGCGGCGCGCAAGAAACGGGAACCCCGACCGGCGACGCCGGGCCACGCCCTGCTCAATTTGCGCGACGGCGAGGCGATAACTGAAAGCTTTGCTGGCTGTACGTTGTCGGTCGCAGGAGCGCCGCCATTGCTTATTTATACATTCTTTCTATTTTTGTTTTGTTTGACTGTATTATTTCTTTTTTTTTTTTTGGTGCGGTCTCGTTTATCTTTGTCGCCGTTCCCGACCAGCCAGCAGCCCGCGCGTGTCTCTGGCCTACGGTTGCCGCTGCTATACTCTAAAGGGCGCTCTGTCTCTCTTGCACCCACACAGAACGCACAGTGGGCCAGATGACCGGTGGAGGCGGTCAAAATCCCGGACGCGTTTTGTCCTCTGAACGAGGAATCCATTGGTAGGGTCACGTGTTCAGTTCGAGTCCCATTTAGCGACTCTAAAGCTCAACACGCGTCCGGATTTTTTGGTCCGCCGGCCCCGGTTTTCGGGCCCACTGTGCGACGGCAGCAAGGACGGATATGAGCCTCCGGCTACGGCTGGGCTGGAGGTGCATCGGAAGCGGCCACAATGTTGCTTCTTTTTAATGACTCTGCGATCCGAGTTCCCCGCCGAGCCGAGATGGGGGGGGGGGGGTCGTGCTAAGGGAATGGACGCGGAGGAGAGCTGGTACACTGTGACGACCGGGACCTGAGATTTCCAGCGTCAGCGGCGGGGGAAACCCGACCCGGCGAAGGAACAGCGGGGGGTGGGGGTGGCTTGGGGCGGAGGCCTCAGCATCATTGTGTTGTGCTGCAGGGACCCGGGCCACGGAGAGCAGAGCCCCGCCGCCCCGCCCCTTCTGACCGACCACCCCGTTACTTTTACCTGCGAGAAGGAGTTTCTGGTTGGTCCATTTATAAAGGCGGGCCCGCGGGGTCGTGACGCAGTGACGTCACAGCGGGGCCGCCACACAGTGAGCCAGTGGACCGGTGGAGGCGGTGTCAGAATCCCGGACGTCGGGTTTTGAGCTCCAGAGTCACACGATCGAACCGAACGCGGCGGGGGCGGAAATCTCTTACCCCACGGCGTGAGACATTTTTGTTCCCCGCTTGTTTTTGTTTTTTGTCAGTTTTCATTTAACTACCGGCTGCTAGTTGGTCCCCCGACGCGGATAAACTCCGGGGCCGGGCAAACTAGCTGTTCCGCGCTGGGCAAATCTCGACGCAGCGCCGCTACCGTCCCAGCTCGTCCCGCCGCCCAGTGGCAGCCAGTGGTGCGGCACGGCGCGGGCGCTCCCACTAGTTTGCATAACTCAAGAATCAACTTGGCGAGTAAACTTGGCCTCATCGACAATAAATTCATAGTCGCTGCACGGCCGGCCAGCACTATAAAGTAGCAGCAAGCAGCTGCTCTCGCCCCGACACACGAGAGAGAGAGAGAGAGAGAGAGAGAGAGAGAGAGAGAGAGAGAGAGAGAGAGAGAGAGAGAGAGAGAGAGAGAGAGAGAGAGAGAGAGAGAGAGAGAGAGAGACGGGCAAGCTGTCGTCCAGCAGCAGCCAGGGGATGCCATCGACGACTCACGGTGACGCCCGGTGGCGGCTGCACGGCCCTCTATTTGAAAAAAAAAATATTTTATTTCTTTTTTTTTTCCTTTTCGTTTCTCTGGTCCCGAGTGACTTAGATGCCTCCATACGTCACGTTTACCGTCTCGGAAGCGGCAGGAAGGGCGGAAGCGAGATTGGCACTAGTGGTGATGGCAGTGGCCGCGGCGCACTGTGGGCCGGAGGACCGGTGGAGGCGGTCAAAGTCCCGACCCCTTTTTTAGCCCCAGAGTCTCTAACTGAGCGTGTGACACCGCCAATGGATTCCGCGTTTGTAGAGCAATCCATTGGTGGGGTCACGCGTTCGGTTCGAGTCCCATGGAGCTCAAAACGCATCCAGCGGCATTTGGACCGCGCCTCCTCCGGTCCTCTGGCCCACTGTGCGGCGGTGGACGCCACGCCGGGCCGGTGCGGCGAGGTGGTGGTGTGGCGGGGCGGCACACCGAGATAAGGCCGACATGTGGGACGAACACGGCGGGAAAGTTGCAGGCAGCACAACACACGCCGAGAGGTAGACGCCGCACGGAGCGCATGCATGCAGCCGCCGTCGCCGCCGCTTCTCCCTATGCATCAATTTCACGCTCAGCGGCACTCAATTTGGACTTCCCTCCCTTTTTTGGGTTCCCTTTTTGGGTTCCCTTTTTTGGCGCTGCTGCGCTGTGAGCGGCGGCGGCACGGCAGCGCGACGCGGCAGGGAGCCGTGCGGCGCGTGGGCGTCGCGTGTCCGCGACGGCGAGCACGGCAAGGAGGCCCTGTGCGGCCCAGGCCGGCCGAAGGTCACCCGAAGGTCACCCGAAGCAGGACGAGCAGGGGCGGCAAGGCAAGGGCCGCAGGACGACAGAGGCTAAAGGACACGGCGCGCCGCCACATGGGGGGAAAAAAAAGGTCGGTCGGTGCAGTCAGGATTCGGTCGTAGGGATCGACTTGGTCGATGGGCTACGCCGCAGACGAACTTTCGATTGTCACAATCGACCCTCGATCACCACCACCGATGCGTCATCACCAGAATGGTTGGTTACCGCAATCAGAAAAATGGTCGCCACGGCCGGATTTCACCAACCAACCCGCTTTTCCCGTGCAGACCGCCACAGAATCTCCCTCGTTGTCTTGCTATTGCAGCCCGGAAGCTTTCCCGGTACTCGAGTCTCGTCCTCCCCATCATCCTCGGCCGCCCCGCTCCGCCCCGCCCCGCCCCGCCCCGCCTCAGGCCGGTTTCACCTCAAGAGGCGGGCTGAGGAGCAGAGTGGAGGGTGGAATACGTCAGCGGGAATACGAGGGGGTGGGGTGGGGGCTTTTAAAAGGGCGGAGGGCGTTGGGGGGGGGGGCACACGACCGAGCTGGACCGCGGCCTGGAGCACCGCGCGGACGTGCCGATGCGCCGCACAGCGGGCCAGAAGACCAGGAGAGGCGCATCAAAATCCCGGACGCGTTTTGAGCTCCAGAGTCGCTTAATGCGACTCGAACCGAACGTGAGACCCCACCAATGGATTGCGCTCCGAACGAGGAATACATGGGAGTCACACGTTCGACCCTGCGGTGAGGTTGCCTACCCAGCGCGGCCGCGCAGTCACCGCGCGCTCGCTCGCTTACCGCGTCGCTTGGCGGTGACACCCCCACTCTCTCTCTCCCTCTCCCTCTCTCTCTCTCTCTCTCTCTCTCTCTCTCTCTCTCTCTCTCTCTCTCTCTCTCTCTCTCTCTCTCTCTCTCTCTCCCCCCCCCCCTTGGCCGTCCCTCGTCACTCGCTGACATGAGGGAGGAGAACGTAAAACGGTCGCAGTAACGCGCGGGCTATAAGGGTGTGGAAACGCCGCAGGCCGCAGGGGTGTGGAGGAAAGATGGCCGGGGATTTTCCTCGGCGTGGGAGTAACGCAGCAGAAATCAAGGCGAGGCCTTGCGGATTCCTCAAAACGCTTCCCTTCCACTGCCCGGCGGTGATTGCCGCCCTCTTTTAATCTGGTCCCTGCAGCCTCCGCCTCTCCGTCAAGACCGTCCCACAGTGGGCCAGAGAATCGGTGGAGGTGGTCATTATCCCGGACGGGCTTTGAGCTCCAGAGTCGCTAATCGGGACTCGAACCGAACGTGCGACCCCACCTATGAATTCCTCTCCGAACGAGGAATCCATTGGTGGGGTCACACGTTCGGTTCGGAGTCCTGTTCAGCGACCCTGGAGCTGAAAACGCGTCTAGAGTTTCGCCCGCCTGCGCCGGTCTTCTGGCCCACTGCGTGTCACCCTCGCGCCCCCTCCTGCTGCTGCTCGGTATTCCTGATTGTCTCCGCCCGGCAGGCTAGAGGCTAAGCTTAGTCCGTATCTGCTATATTGATGGGCCCAGCCAGGAGGAGGGGGCCGGGCGTAGGAATCACACGGCCCTAGGCCAATCGACTGGAAAATGCCGGCCGTGCCGAGCCACTGGCGTGCCGCGCCCTGGGCTATACGCTATGCGCGCGCCCTGCAGCTAGCTCTATACGGCCAGGCAGCCCCGCGCATCACCGACGTACCCGCCATCCATATTCCGAGAGCGCATAGCCCTGCACACGCCAAACTGTTTTTTTTTTTTGTTTTTTTTTTCCCCAGCACCGCAATCAAACGGAACGTTCCTTGTTTGCTTTTTCCGTCGAGAACCACCGGCGTTGATTTTTGCGAATCCGCGATTGCCCACTTTGGTCCGGAAAACTCTAGACGCGTTTTGAGCTCCAGAGTCGGTAAATGGGACTGGAAGCGAACGTGTGACCTCACCAATACATAGCTCGCCGAGCGAGGAGTCCATTGGTGGCGTCACACGACGTTCCGTTCGAGTCCTGTCCTGGCCCACTGTGCGACGCCTCGCGTCGTTGGCACTTACCTTACGGATGTGGATAGATGCCGCTCTCCTGGAGTGGGCTCTTCTTTCCCCGTCGCCGTTCGCCGCCGCCTGACGCCGCTCCGCGCGATGGACGCGCACCAGTCCTCGGCGCACTAGTCCTCGGCGCACTTGTCGCTGCCCGACGCCGCGACGGCCCCGCGATGACAGCGGCCTAGCGGACCGCCCAGCGCGCGCCGCGTCCGGCCCACCATGGTGCTGCGGCGGCCTGGCCGGCCTGGCTGGTCCGGGACCACGACGACCACGTCCCGACCGCCCCGACGGCACTCAACCGGTGGACGGCGGCGACCATCACCCGCCGGGCCGCGCCGGGGCCGGGCTGGTCGTCCGCACGCCGCGTGGAGGCACACTGGTGGCGCGGAACACGCCACGCCACGCCGCGCCGTGCCACGCCGCGCCACGCCGCGCCACGCCGCGCCACGCCACGCGCGCGCGGAGGTCTGCCTGGCAGGGAGGCAGCAGGGGCGGCGTTGCGGCGACCCAGCAGGCCGCGTGTACCGGCACGGAGAGACTGAGCGAAGCGGAGTCGCGGCACACCAGCACCGACCCCACCCCACCCCGGCCGCCGGCCGCCGACGGCGTCCCCCACCACCACCGCCGCGTCCCGCCGAGCCCTCCCTCTAGGCCCGTTCCCATGACTACCTCACCAAATTCACCGGGGCGGAGGGCAAATTGGGAGCGAGGCGGGCGGGGCGGGACCGTGCGGGGCGCCCCGACGGACAGGACACAGTGTGTCCGATAAGGCGGGGCGATGTGTTGGCACCGCCGGACGACCCTTTGCGCGCCGTCCTCGCTGATTAAGGTCGCCGTCGTCGGCATCGGGTGGGACGGACTGACTTGCCAAAGCCAGTCGCCTACTCGCCCACACATCATCGGCACTCACCTGGCATTCATTGGGGCCCTTCGGGTCAAGTCGGTCGTCGGCTCACGCAGCCCTCACCCTCACCGAGCCCTCCCAGAGCGTCGGCAGGGCTCGGTGAGGGCTGCGTGAGCCGTCCTTTTCCCTCACCTTCCTCCCTCACTTAGCATAGTTCCGCGAAAGGGAGAATAACCGTTGAGAAAAGCATGCATGATGAGGGTTCGCCACATTCTGGAACTTTGACAAACAGGCGGCCGAGCCCGTGAGGCCCCTGTAGACGTTTGTGACCTTGCAGCCCCCCCCCCCCGCCCCGCCCCGCCCCGCGGGGAGGTGCGGCTCGAGACAAAGTTGCCGCTCAATTTGCAATTCATGGAGGAAATCTCGGCCAATTCGTCATTTTTCATTATTTTTTCCCTCCTTGCGCCGCGCCTTGCGAACCGCGTCCTGCCGGTTCCGACCGCATAGCACACTGATTCCACCGCAAAGCCGTTTCGCTCTGTGTCCGTCGCACTCGAGACCCGCACAGTGGGCCAAAAGGCCGGCGCAGGCGGCCAAACCTCTAGACGCGTTTTAAGCTCCAGTGTCGCAGAATGTGACTCGAACCGACCGTGTGACCCCACCAATATGGATTCCTCGTTCAGAGAGCAATCCATTGGTGGGGTCGCACGTTCGGTTCGAGTCCTGTTCAGCGACTCTCGAGCTCAAAACAGCCGAGCGGAGCCGAGCGGAGCCGAGCGGAGCCGAGCGGAGCCGAGCGGCGCCACAGGGCAGAGCGGAGCGCCGAGGCGGACCATTGCAAGTGAAACACTTTCCATAACGGCATCAAGCAATGCGCATTTCGATGAACGATGAGGGGCGCGGCCGGAACGGGCGAACATTTACCTTTACAGGCAGGAGATAGCGAGAGAGAGAGAGAGAGAGAGAGAGAGAGAGAGAGAGAGAGAGAGAGAGAGAGAGAGAGAGAGAGAGAGAGAGAGAGGGAGAGAGAGAGAGGGAGAGAGAGGGAGAGAGAGGGAGGGAGAGAGAGAGAGAGAGAGAGAGAGAGAGAGAGAGAGAGAGAGAGAGAGAGAGAGAGAGAGAGAGAGAGAGAGAGAGAGAGAGAGAGAGAGAGAGAGAGAGAGAGAGAGATGGGAGGGGGGAGAGGGACGACGGGGCACGAGAAAAGAAGGTCATATCGGGGCGACTCGAGCCACCGTACACTGGGGAGGCTCCGTGCGATGTGTCAGAAGGCGTTCGGATCTCCCTCCACCATATGCCCAGTGCCAGAGCCGCGTCACATGACACACGGCTCCACCCTCGAGACGGGGCGTGGTAGTGGCCCGGAGGGGAGGGGTTGGGGGTTGGAGAGAGGGTGTTAGTTCGAGGGTGTCGCCCGGCTGGGAGAAGCGGAAGAGATATGGGCCGCGCTCTACCCTGATAAGAAACCCTCCCGCTCCCTTCTAGTGGTAGTGGTGGTGTGTTACAAAGACGAAAGCGCTTGTGTAAGTACACTGGACGGACTGACTGGGCGGGTACCGGGCTGCTGGCTGCTGCCATGCGACCGCGGCGCCACCGCCGTCCCCGAGGCCACGGGTGGACTCATCATGTCGGCATGGCATCCCCGTCCCCTAGCCTCCAACCCCGGTCCCCCCAAGTGTAGGGTACATTCTGGAGCAGCCGCAGCCGGAGCGCAGCGGCCCGACAGGCGCACAGTGGGCCAGAGGACCGCCGGACGCGGTCATGAAATCCCGGACACGTTTGGAGCTCCTGAGTCGCTACATGGGACTCGAACCGAATGTGTGACCCCACTAATGGATTGCTCTCCGAGCGAGCAGTCCGTTGGTGGGGTCACGACGTTCGGTTCGAGTCCCATTTGGCGACCATAAACGCGTCTAAGAGTTTTTGAGCCGCCTGCGCCGCCGGTCTTCTGGCCCACTGTGCAACGACGTATATGTACGCATTTTCATTACTGAATCGCCCCGGGCCCGGGGCATAGGGAGGGGTAAACACATGTTGTCGCCGAGACGTGACGGCGGCGCGACGTCGGCATGATCGACCGCGTCGTTGTGGTGACGAATCGGTGTCGCGGCCCTGTCATTCAGAGGCTCGTTGACGCGCACAGCGGGCCGCAGCCGGCCAAAACTCGAGACGCGTTTGGAGCTCCAGGGTCGCGCTGGTTCCTCGTTCGGAGAGCAATCTATTGGTGGGGTCACATGTTCGGTTCGAGTCCCATTTAGCGACGCTGGAGCTCAAACACCGCCTGTTATTTTGACGCCGCCTACGCCGGTCTTCTGGCTCACTGTGCGACAGCGGCGGCGCGGCCCGTCGGGGCGGGGAGACCCCGATGCGCAGGCATCACGCCGCGGCTGTGTGACCGGCGGCACGGCCTATCCCGCGATCCGCAGGCGCTCCGAGTGTCACGATCTGGATCTGAAGGATCTAAAGACGCGCGCGTAGCCGCCAAACTGCAGTTAGTTTCGTTTCGTGCTTTGAGAGTGTGTGTATGTCTGTCTGTCTGTCTGATGTGTGTACACTGAGAATCCAAACGCTATGAATATAGCGTCAATTGGCGCTATGCGTTTGAAGCCGTTTTCATCGCGCCAATTGGCGCTATGCTTTTGCATCGCACGTGTGGTGCAATGCCTTCCTATGCACTAGCATAGGGCATTTTCGGGACGCATCGCACGTAAGGTGCAATGTGACTATGGCATTGCACGTGTGGCGCGATGTCTCAATGCATTGCACCATACGCGCTATGTTCATAGCGTTTGGAATCACAGTGTAGGTGTGTATGTGTGTGTATCTCAGAGCGTGTGCGTCCAATGACGTCCATTCCATGCCAGTGTGTGTGTGAGTGAGTGTGTGTGCGTCCGTGTGCTGACGGCGCCGACTTCCGCCGAGAGCGTGTTCCGAATCACCCCGCCCGCCCTGCCCGCCCTGCCTCGCTCTTGGCGGGTTCGCAGCTGCGGCGCGCGGCCTTGCCCTCCCCGGACTAGTCTCGACTAGCCCTGCCGCCTGCCCAGTGGGCCAGAAGTCCTGCGCAAGCGGGATTTGGACCGCCTCCGCCCGGTCTTCTGGCCCACTACGCGCGGCCTTGCCCCTGTCGGCGGCCCAAAGCCTCTCCCAGCCAGCCCGACTCGACTCGCCCCTCACCAAGGCTGTTTGTTTGTTGTGCTTGCAGCCGGACGGCCGCTCCCACCGCGCCCGGATCGTGCAGAGCGGCGGTGGCGTGGGCCGCAACATGGCGGACGCGCTGGCCCGCCTCGGCACCAAGGCCCTGTTCCTGAGCGCCGTCGGCGACGACCTGGCCGGCCTCTTCATCGTGAGGGACACCCTGGCGCACATGGTGAGTCGAGTCGGCCCCGCCGGTCCTCTGCTGGCCCACTGTGGTCTGGCCTGCCCCGAACCAGCTGACGAGTCGTCGAGTCAACTCCTTCCCTTCCTGCAGGACACGAGCGGCGTGGAGGTGGTGCCCGGCGGCCGGACCGCCGCCTACAACCTGCTGCTGTCCAGCACGGGGGAGTGCCACACGGGGGCCGGCGACATGGACGTGCACGACCTTATCTCAGCTGACATGGTGAGGGGGAACGCCAACCTGCTGGGGAAAGACCAAGACCAAAGCTAACTTAATTATTTACAATTGCTCCAATAGATTTTGATTATGCTCCACTGAATTTTGATTGTGTTTCATTTCACAGTAGTATCTATTTTCTTGATTCCAGGTTGAACAGCATAAAGTGTCCCTAGCCTCAAGCTCTCTAGTTGTCCTGGACGGAAACATTCCATCAGAGACCATTGACTACGTCCTGCAGCTGTGCCAGCAGACTGGGGTGTCAGGTATGGAGTCGTTGACAATTTAACACAGATTGCTAGAAATCGAGATAAGGCACTTTATTGCTTCAGCAAATGTCAGTCACATGGTAGTGATAAAAACAGATTAATTTCCTGCAACACATCAAACCAAACATAATTTAAGTATACATTCAAGTACAAAATTGTGCATAATTAGGTTATTAAAAAAATTCAGACCAATAAACAATACGTAGAAACTTTGAAAAAGGTTACAAATAACATTCTCTAGAAGTAAACTGACATGTCAACTAGTCAATGTAGGTTCATATAAAGATCATTCTTGAACAGAAATCATAATAATAATTATAATATGTAGGTGGAAGATACACCTGTTATAAAATACTAGATGTAAAGAACTCAAAAGCATTAACTACAGAAGTAAAAAAAAATACAATAAAAGTAAAAACAAGAATGTTTGGACGGAATAATTGTTTTGTAAAAAGGTAACACTTGTCAGAACAGGGTCACTAAAAATATTTCAGACCAAATACTGAATATCTAAACAATGAGTGAGACTCGGTCCACTTCTCAGAGTTAATAAGATCATGGAAATCAAAACTAATAACTAAATGAGTTTGATCACAATGACAAAAGCATTATGTAAACTCTTATAACATGTGAAGGCACTTAGTTCATAGTTCACAGGAAGAAAAGATAAACAGTAATACAATAAGTTAACTGTGCCATGATTCAGGAATCTTAAACATCCACTTCATAAATCACAGTGACCGAAGCTGCGTGCATTTGATAAGGCTATATGAAAATGATACTGTGAAGGGGAAAACATTTTTGTGAAGTCTTAGCTAAGCCATTGGTCAGAAAATCTTAACTATACCACAAAAAAGGCATGGTAGCATGTTTAAGGGAGAGATCCCAAGTAACAAACTTGACAAAAGACACAGATTGAAGCAGAGTCATAGTGGCTCCATGACTTTTGGTCAATCTTAATCACCTATGTCAAATTAAATAAGATGCTTTGCATCCAAATTTCTAGCAACAGCTAGATGGTAGGTATTTACTACTATTAAAAAAATGAAAATACATATTGTGGCAATCAATACAAGAATACCGAGTGGAATGTCTTCTTTGACTTGGCTTCTTTAAAATACTAAACTCTTTCACATGTACCCATTTCTTGCATGGTCTGGGTACATCTGCATGACAAGGTTACTGTTGGCTCTTCTCTCTTCATAGTACTTGCGGGTTTCCTGCAGGAGGAAAAAAATAGAGAATTAGAGGAGAAAACCTAGCAATCCCAGTTACAATAAAGTAAGGATCAAAAACCTACAAAGAAGAGAGCATAAGCAGCAAAACCGTGGAAGAAAAATGAAATCACAGCAAATCCGTAAGACCAAGACAGGTAATTGTAATTGGGATATTCTAGCCAATCACGACGCCAACACTGGCCTCCAAAGATGCTAACGGCAAGGAATAAAAAGGCACCTGCAGAGAAAAGGAAGGTTATTAATTCACAGAGTTTTAAAAAATAAACAGAGGGCAAATGTTGAGAAAATTGCAGAGTACTTACTTGATACGGCATTGAACAGGAAGCATAGACTAGTCAAGAGCCACTCATATCGTAGAACATACTTTAGAGGCCAACGAATGAGTGTCAGAGCAGCCATAATTTGGGCAGAGAAACTCAACATGAGAGCCAACGTAACGAATGTCTGCACCACCATGAGCCAGCCGGGAATCAGCCATTCACGAATCACATAGTATTCCTGACTGAAGATGTGGTGGCAGCCATGGAATAAGTGAGGGAACTGATAGTATGGGTAGCGATAATTTTCAAAGCAGTACTCCCACAGGCCCATGTGTTTGAAGGGAGAGAAAGTTTCTTTGTATGACTGGATCCAGTACGGCCTGTTAAACACACACAAGGTTATGAGTTTAAATACAGTCCAACTAAGAAAACCTCATTCATTTTGATCCATGCTGACACACTACTCACCCACAAAAAGCCATGATGAGGAAAATACCAGCACAGTACGATAGAACTCCTCCATAGTGCATAGCCCCTGCAAAGTCCAAAGTTTTTATTTCACACAGATCACAAGGAACTTGATGCGAACAGTTAGGGATGGGCGGGTGACAGACACACAACTTAAAACCTTTATTCAAAGTAAGGTGGAAAATTGATTCAATCTTAATTCAACGATGAAGCGTGTCATTAAAAGGTTATCAAAAGATGAAATTTAGATAAATTTACGAACATACAGGGTTGTAAAAAAAAAAAGATTAAGAGGCAAAACAAAATACATTTTTGTTGGTTAGGTAGTCTCTCATTCAAACGGTAAAACTTACGGGAGGCCTTCGGGTATTCCTGCTCCGAATTGACTGACATGATGGATGATATGTTCGATACTTGTTCCTTGAAAACCAAACAGACTACTCAGAACTCGTCAAAGATGCGAGAAAATTACATATCTTGGAGAATGTTTTGGTTTGATGCTTCAACAAGCTTTACCCCCTCCACACATGCACCGCCACGCCTAAGAAGGGATACCAACCGTGAGCTAACGAAGCACCCGGTGGCACCCGGTATCAGCGCTTCAGTGTTTGAAAATAAGCTTCTTTTTTAAAAAACGGAAATCCTGATTATTTTCTTATTTGGACTCTGTTCCATCCAGCCAGAAATGTCATTGGTTCCTGCAGTGCGATACAGCAGTTTGATTTTGGGACTAAGACGTTGGCTAGTGGCTGCTTTGCAGGTGGGCAGGTGCCGCGGCATTTTTCAAACTGAGGAATTTTTCAGGGCCGTTGATAGGTGATCAATCGATTGTTTGCACTTCGCGCTTAGTAAGGAGAAAATAATGTTGGGAAACTTTGATTTAAAGGATTTGTTGGTCTCTTTATTTGTTTCATATACAGTACAAAAAAAGTAAGATCAATAGTGGACGGCGACGAATACTTCAGATCATGGAATAGAGGCATAAAGAGAATGCTCCGAGCAGAAGCATATTAAGTAGTTATAAAAAGGAATATCTTAAAAAACAACCTATATCAATACTTGTGAAATTAAAATGAAAAAATACATTTCAATGAAAAAAGAAGTGAAAAATATTGAAAAAGATCAATCTAGGGGAATGATATGATATGTTCTTTAATAGTAATTAGATAAAAATTGAAGTTAGACACAAAAGGCATGCGAGACAAATTCTGAAATTTAATCTAGTTCTCTCAATAGCCTCTTAAAATGGTAAAACGATTCACAATGAACACCTTCATACATGCAAAAAAGGTCACTTAGCAAGAATTAAAAGGCACTAATCTTATCACTGAAATTAAACTGACAGATAAAAGTGAAAAATCTAGATGGAGGGAATATATGACCAGATTGCCTTGTGTTCACAATTAATAATACTATAAACTTAGACATAAAAACAATCTCATTGTTGTTAACAACCATAAATACTAACTAAATTCTCCTGTCATTCAACATCAGGACGGATTAAAGGACAACAATTTGTGCATGAAAACATCGACGAGATTCTAGTACAGCATTTCATTTTAACTAGTCTTTAAGTATGGACGGTAGTCAGTTGATAACCTTTTGCTTACCAAGAGTAAAATTTGTGCATTTTGAGTTAAAAATGTCTGCTTCAATATCATAAATGCCACCACTTCATTCAAATTTATACTTTCTGCTCTTAATAGAGTATCTTTCAGTTTATAAGCGACTCCTAGTAAAATTGTAACAAATAGTTCATAGAAAAGATCATTCAGTCAAAAATATGAAAAGAATTCAGTGATATGAATCTCTTTTCGAAGGTATCTGAACACAATTCGGCCCATGGCTCAAGAGAAGTGTATCTTTTACAAAGATAATGGTCAAAATAATTCACGGTAAATATTGTTACCTGAGTCTCTTGTCTTTCTAAAAAAATTACCTCTATAAAATTTGACTTTAGATAATGGTACCAGAGTCCTTACGTTCACTTACAATCAATACTTCTCAAATATTAAATTAAGCCTTGGTTTCTTGATCCATCTCAAATCTGGTCTGTGACTCCTTGAGATACTTCCTCTTCTTTTTCTGAATGTTGCATTCAACCAGAAACAGGGTTCCAGAAATGAGGTTCATGCAAACCCCAACAACAGCCAATCCAAATGACCACCCAAAGAAGTTGTTGACTTGTCCAGGCATCCAGTTTTTACGATTGGCACATGATGCAAAAACTATCACTGCTATGGCTCCACATGCACCTGGAATAGAAAAGCAATAAGTGCACAGTACTGTTTTATTTTGAAGGACACAATCAAAGAGGGATAAAAACACCTTGGCATATCTTACCTCCACCGAGCAGGAGAAGTCCAATGATCCGTATAAGCTGAACATAACGTTTTTGATCAGGGCCAGCACACAGGAAGAACACTAGTACTAGTATGAAGTTTATGAGAGTCTCGATGAAAGTCAGAGTGAAGAAAAATTGAGTGGCAACCATAAATGCTGGTGGAGAATAAAATACAGTTAGAACAACGGTAGTTGATAGAACATTTGTACACCAGGGAGATTGGACATAGCTTACGAGGTATAAGGTAGCCTCGAATTTGGTCATATCCTGTAGTGAAGGGATCGTAAATCCAGCGGCAGCCAACAAAGAAGCGTTTTTGGTACTCATCTTGAGGATCAGGAAGTGACCGAAAACAATGAGTCCATAATCCCAATCGATTCAATTTTGCACCTGTTATTCTGTAATCACTGACCTGAAAAGGGGAATGTCAACATGAAAACACACTGAAGCAATCACCTCCATAACTAATGCAGCAAACATTTCCTTACCAGCCAGCTAGGTGAGCAGAATGCAACCACTATAGTAACACACGCTATAACAAAGATGCCAATGGCGCAGTTCCCCGACAAACTCCTTCTCTTCGGCATTTTGAAAACTATGAAATCGCTGTATGCAGAACCTGCAACAAACATTCGAAAAAATAAGCAACATATTCAAAATTTTGAAATCCGCAGACGCCAAGCCAGTCCTCTGTCAACAGTAATTATCAATGACAACTATTGTCCGGTGACACAATCTATTAGTCACCCACCACTTATCGGAACAGCTAACCAACAGATGCAACCCTGGCACTGCGTGCGTGACTGCCGAGTCTGTCGCTAGCCCTGCTTCTCGCGCTGCGGCCGTTCGCACCTTTCACAATTCGAGCAGGTGCTAAACAGCGAGCGCCGAGTGTAGAGTACAGCAACACACCCAGTCCGCCCTAACCCCAAGTCCCTCACCAGGTCCACTTTCCCCCGCTCCCAGTAAAATCGAGCGGCCCTCCCTGCGAAATACCTGCCACCCCGGGTCCAGGTAAATTCCCCCGAGTGAAGAACTCGTCACAAAACACAGCGGGCCAAAGGAGAGAACGGGGAAACCGTGAAATAAGCTATTTATTTACCTCCTGGACGACGCCCATGAGTCAAAAACAACGCTCAGCGCCCTCACGCGGCATTCTTGGGAAGCTCGGCGCCAACAGCAACAGGCAGGCTGGCCAACCGCAAAGTGAGGTTGTGCCGATTTTGGGCCGCGGATCTGCTAATTGCAGTCGCTGCCACCGAAGTCACGATCCGCGTGGAAGCCCCTGGGGCCTCGGTCGGTAGGCAAGGCTTGGGCTGCGCTTGCAAAACACGGCGACGGTCCGAGCCGCCGACACTCTAGCGTGGTGGCGAGCGTCGCGTTGTTAGCGTGGGAAAACGGAGGGGAACTCAAAAGGCACCGCGATTGTGACACTTCAGGGCTGCGTCCGGGGCGGCGATCCCCGAGTCGTGGGCCGTGAAGGCGAGACGCGTTTCCGGACGCCGCCCGATCCAACAAGTGAATCCTCTGCCATCCTTTCCGTCCTATCCGAACGACTTGCGTGCAGCAAATCTGTCCCACCTGCAGGCTGACTCCGACCTGCGCTCTCTCTCGCACTCGTCGGGCGGGCCGGAGGGGTGCGAGAGAGACCGAGCGACGAAACACCTGTCCGAAATCAACCTCCTCCTCTCCCAGTGACTGCGATAGACCGACCGCGGTATTTATGTCACAGCGGCCCTCACTCCTCCAGACCTTAGAAGGACCCTCTAAGGCTTCTAAGACTAGGAACGCTCACCTCTGCTCGAAATCCAACGGCCGGCGCTGTGCGGCCGTGCATGGACACTGTCTCAGTGCCTCCCGTCGCGACACTTTCGGTTTCGCCTCGTTGTTTTGGTGCAGACGCGACGCGGCGCTGGCACACTGGCACACTCACGCCAAGCGGAGCCAAAGCGAAGCCACAGCGAAGCGGCGGCCGTGGCGGACGACGCGCTCGGACTACTGAGCTGGCCTTCCCTGAGGACCTCACCCGCGCCGGCGGGCTGGCGCTGGCGGGCTGGCCGCGGCGCGCAGTGTACAGTCGAAGCGCAGTAACCCCTTCGGCGCCGCGCCGCCGAGCGCCCAGGCCGCTGGAGGACTCAAGTTAGGCGGCGCCGGGTCCTTGACCGCGACGGACGCACCCACGCAGCCAGCGACACAATGCAGGCTGGGTTCTCTTCCCATGAGACGCGCGCCCAGGTTGTTGTTGTTTCCATGGTGTTGTTGCTGTTTTTGTTGTTGACGCGACCCGCGACAACAACACACGCGTGTACAGCTCGTTTATCAAGTGACACCGCGCGTGGCCTTCCCTGCCGCCCGCATCCTGAAGGTAGCCTGAGGTTTTCGACACTTTCAAGTTTGAAACCGCCAAGACTCTGGACGCGTTTTGAGCTCCATAGAGTCGCTAAGCAGGACTCGAACCGGACATGTGACCCCACCAATGGATTGCTCTCCGAACGAGGAATCCATGGGTCACTTTCCACGTTCGGTTCGAGTCCCATTAATAAGCGACTCTGGAGCTCAAAACGCGGCGTCCGGGGTTTTGTCCGCCGCCGACGGTCTTCTGGCCCACTGTGCGTGGTGCGGCTTTGGCACAGGTTGGGCTCCGGGACAGTCCATGGCGGCGCAGTGCCGCCGCACCTTGGCATTGTATGCGCCGCGCGCCGCGTGTGTGTGACCGCAGCACGCAGGGCACGCAGCCTCAGCGGTCTCATTCCGAGAGACGCGTCTTCGTCGCTCTGTCTCTCTCGCGCCCATGGGGCTTCCCTGTGGGTGCGAGAGAGAGAGAGCGACGAAAGTGCTTCTCAGGGCGACGCGACGGCCGTGCGGCAGCAGCACGGGGTGCGCCTCCCGTGCCCGTACAAGGAGACCTAGGGCCTGGCGGGCCGGCCGGCCGCACCCACCCGTCGCTCTGTCTCCCTCGCACGGTCCACGTATGCGGGCAGTGTGAAAGAGAGAGACAGCGGGCGACGGTAATCGGCCCCAAGGCCGCGTCCTTGCCCCACAGCGCGGTGCACAGTGGGCCAGAAGACCGGCGCAGGCGACCCGGCCAGCACTCGAGCCGCGGCCGGGGCGTGTGAACGCTTTAGCAGTGACCTTGTTTTCCACGCGCGGGAGCGGGGGCGGCGGCCTGACGGCGACCGCGGGGCCCCTGGGCGCCTCTGGGCGACAAGGGACAAACGAGGTGCAAATCACGACTCGGCTTGACAGTCCCGACCGCCTCGGCGGAACCACTTGGCAGGCGGGCGGCCACAAACTCCGACGCAACTAGGGCATCTTCTGCTTGTTATAAACCCGCAGTTTGAGTGGCATGCGGTCGATGTAATGCAAAAGCCATAAATACTTGTTTTTAACGCACCTGGTGACATTTCACTCCAGCAGAAGTAGAAGTCAACGCATGGAATTCTATTCTTTATTCACAAAAAAGGCACTTTGACAATACAATCAAGCTTGTTTCAATGTAAGAACGGGAGGGAAAAGTTCACCCGAGTCTACACAAAATATATTAACATTGGAAAAAAGGTCACCCAGTCAAAAGACAAACAATAGGGGATGTTTGGAGTTCTAATTTTGTGCAGGGTTTCAGAAAGAACAACCAAAAATGAATGTCGCCTGGAATGTGAAGTCAATGGAATACAGGGTATAAAAATAAAGCAGTTATGAAAGCTTTGTGCTCAATACAACCAACCTTCTAAATTTACTAGTCTGTTCAGATAAAATTCTGAAACAGTTGCTAAAGATCTTTGAAAATACTTAGAATACTGACAACACAATACATGTTACTGAGATGCCAATGAGGAAATACTCCACTTGAGTGCATATTGGTTTTTAAAAAGAAAGAATGCTGGAGTAGGTACACCAGCTTGATCAAAATATCAAATTTGTATTGCTGTAGCATTGGATAAAACTACAATAAATATAAACCATGTAGCAAAAATTTTAACACTTAAAACACTTAAAGAAATCAAATGAAGATGGAATTCATAAAAAATAGGTAACAAACTTACACTATGAGAGAAAATGGACATTGCGCAACAAGCAACAATACAATGATGGTCTTTAGACCTCCTTTGAACAGCTTAATGAGTTAAAAAGTTTCAGGAATACTGTGCTCACCATACTGATAGGTCTGAGGTTTGAAAAATATGGTATCAAGATGATAATGAAAACATTGAACTAGGCTGAAAAAAATTGGCAGTTGTGGAGGTTGAGATTCACAATGAAATAAATACCTTGATAAATACAGAGGTCATAAAAAAGTCAATACTAAAACATAAGAAACTTGACTCAGATCTATCTGAACCAATAAAATGTGTCAAATGGGTACAAACTAATAAAAAGATCAAAATGGAAAAAGAAAACAAAGTCAATCACAACTGGTAACATTCACATGCAAATATTCTTAGACATAAGGTTGCTTTTTTGGACAAGCGTATAAAATTCATTTCCTCCTCTTGTTCCAATTTTGGAGTGGGCTAAGGTAAAAATATCACTTTTCTTTAGAATTTGAAAATGGACGGATTACATTACACAAAACTCTGGACAGATTTCACTATACAAAAAAAATCATTATTTCCTAAATAAAATAGATTTAAAATTCAATACAGGTCTTAATTGAGAACATAGAATACATACATTACTGCAGTGCTAGACTATTGAGTCATTAAAATACTTTTCACCCCAAAATCTCATGGAGTGATTGATCTTCTGGAAAATACTACAAAATACTTTACAAGGCCAAGAGTCGTCTCAACTATTTTCAACTCTGATACACACTATGACAACTCTGCTATCTTAGAATGTGCCATGTGTCTGTTAGATGGTATCAATGAGTGAAGAAACAACGGTTGACTGACACCTGTTCAACAAGTGAGCAACTTTACATATAGCTGGGTTCTCATATAGTTGTCTGAGATGCAGTTTTTCTGGTTTCCATGTGATAACCTCCTTCGGACTCATCGGCCATCTTGCGCTTCTTGTTGATCACCCTACCTTCCACAAGGTATAAGGTTCCCGAGATGTACAGGAATAGCGTTCCCAGTACAGCCAAAGCATAAGACCAGGAGATGTCATTGTGCTCCCAATTCGGCATCCAAAATCGGCTGTCACCCAAGGCTCCAAAGATGATGACAGCAATCGTTCCAGACACAGCTGAAAGGAGGAAATGATTCATCAAGTATAACTGATGTGTAGCGCTGTTGAACATGAATGAGAAACAAACATTGTACCTGCGATGGTTAGGCAGCTTCCTATCACCAGTAGCAGAAGGACGTATCTTGAATGCTCCTTGTGGCAACAGACATACAACGCAACCAAGAAGGTTGAAATGAGCAGTAAGGTGAAACAGAGAGTGAAGAAAAATTGAGTGGCAACGAAGAATCCTGGAACCAATCACAAAATGATGACAAATGCTCATAAATAAAACCAATTCTGCAACATATTAAATTATCAAATGAACCATTACCTGGCAAGAGAATGTCGTGGATGATATAATATTCTTCTTCAAACACCCACCAGCAGGAGTAGAACTTTGTGTCATAGTAATGGCGAGGATCTTCAAAATCTTTGAAGCATACTTGCCACAAGCCTGCAATCGATAACAGCTTTTAGCTCAAGTATTAAAATGAAGTTTAAGGCGGGAGAAAATCCTCAACACAGAAACAAACAAGTATCAAAATAGACTGCTAGTAGAAATGTCACAGTTTCAACTGATAACTGGGCGACTGATAGGACGTGAAAGGTCTCGAGGTGCACATTAAATAATGGTCTCATATGTTTCCTTGTATTATAAAACACCAACCACGGAATTACTTCGAGAATTCGGTGAATTAGACAGGCAAAACAACACAAGAGGCCACGCCTCGTTCAACAAGTAGGTTATGGTACGCTATGTGACTCATCCTTACCTATCCGTATAAATTTGGGCCTTTCTAACTGGCCGTCAGTTTCGAGCCAGCAGGGGGTGACGAAAGCAATGAGCACGAAAACGAACGCAACTACCGCACACCCCGTTGCGATAAGTCCAGTTCTTGACTTGGACCCCATAATGTTTATGTTTTCGTTTACTTCTTGGCTTGCATTCGTGCACTTGTGTACCGTAGAGTACTGAGAGCCAGAGGCGGATCCCCTCCTACGTATCCCACAATGCAATAGGTGTCTCTCAGCTAGGGCTGTCAAGGCGCCTGGGACGGCGCAACAGGTGAAAATTTCAGCTTTGACAGCATTAACACGACGTGATTCAGTGGAATTTTGGGTCATTTCGTTTGGGGACTTCGTACTTTCAAGTTCTCCTCTTGATTTACAAATTTACTGGTTGTTGTGGATGCTTATTGTCGACAGCCCTAGCATCACGTGAAAGCAGATGGCGCTATGATTCAAAGAGGAGAAAAGGTTGTTCATTACATTATATAGTATTAATTTTTTATTTTGTTTCTCTTTTGCAGTCTGGTTTGAACCTACCGACATCCACAAAGCAGCCAAGCCGTTTCAATCAAAAAGCTGGAAAATGATTGATTTCTTGTCGCCGAACTTCAATGAACTGGTGATAATGTGTAAAGCTGCAGGTATATTGCAATTCAAATACTTTTCTAATTTCAATAAAAGCTGGCACTAAAAAATAATATTTTTCTGAAATTTTTTAGGTATGCCTGATACTCCTGTATCAAATGCATTGGAGCTTTCAGATGAAGAAGTGGTTGGCAAAGCAAAAGATATGGCCTTATTTCTCGGAAAGCACATTAAGACAGTTATCGCAACACTTGGCCATCGGGGCGTTGTGGTAAGTGCATCAAACCAAGGCTTCTGGCTCTCCACAGGAAGGCCTAAGAATGAAACTTTTATGAAATAAAATTACAGATCTGTCGAAGAGGTACTGCTGACCAGCCAATCTTCAGTGTCGGACCGGATGGATGCAGCAGACAACTTTCTGCCCCGACAACTACTCATCCACAAGTGCGCTTCTACCCAGCACCCACATGCCAGCCTGTCCCTGTCAGTGTTTCCGGTGCTGGTGACTGGTATGTCTGATTGAATATTTCTGGCATCAAGTGAACTCCTCGTAATTGGGTACTAACTCATTTTGTCTTTGTTCTCTGGACCAACAGTTGGAATGCCGGTTTCATATCTGCAGCTCTCCAAGGAGTTGCGGAGAGCGTTTGCATCACGGCTGGCTTCAACGCAGCACTTTGTTCCCTGGCTGTCTCTTCTGCCGTGCCAACTAATATTAATATAAATATAAATTGAAGAGCCAGTAGTCAGGCTTTTATAATAAGTACCTGCCAACTAACATTCTGAATAAATAATTTTGTACTTCAAAGAATAAAAATTGCATTCCTGTGTTTTTATTGACCTCACCAGAACGCAAGACAACCGGAAAAAGAAATCTAGTCATTTTGACTGTGAATACATGATATCGGATGAAATCAAAGGAAAAACCTCCAGCTAAAGCCCGTGAGGTAGGCCACCCATCGTGCAACGCTGGGTAGGCAACCCAACTGGCGCTCGTGCCCGCATCGTCGGTTTCTCTGAGCGGCGATTTCGTCGCTCTGTCTCTCGCGCTCATTCGGCCAGTGGTTCTCAACCTTGGGGTCGCAACCCCATTTTTGGTCGTCGAAAAATATTTTGGGGTTGCGGCTTGGTTCTCAGGGTCGCTTGGGTCACAATAGGCGAAAACATCACCGCGACGAAGCGCCCGCCGATAAAATGTGGAGGTCGGTTTCGCGTGATATAGCCTGTCGAAAATGACATCCCCACCGGGTGTCGAACCCAGACCCCCCGCACTCCGCATGCGCCGCCTTTACGCTCACAGCCACCGTGAGCCATGAGACATGATGGTTGAAGCAATGCCTTTGAAAGACTTTGATCCGCACAGCGTCCGGATCCCGTGCGTGTCGAAATCAGCAAAAGAAAGAAAGAAAAAAAAAAAAAAAGAAGAAAAAAAAAAAAAAAAAAAAAAAAAAAAAGCAGGATTCGAACATCAGCTCTTGGGATTCGTACAAGTCGACGCACAGACGCTCTCGACCACAGAGCGGGCCGGCCAGATCTGCAAAGTTCGTTCCTTGTGGCTAGATGGTCCGCTCTGGCCAGCTGGGTTGGCCTCCGTACCTGCTAGTTCCATTGGAGCTGCGTTCTCAGCCCGTACTCTTGGCTGGCCCGTTCGGCCCGCCGTTTGATGGGCTCTATTGTGCGCGCGTGTGCGTGTGCGTGCGAGCACTTGTGAGTGTGTGTGGGTGTAAGTGGCGCAAGGCTTTCTTTTTCTTCCGCAAATCACACTTGCTCGCTGCTCGCTCGTGCCAGCCGCGCATCTTTTGTATCGGATCCACAGGGTCAATGCTTTCGCGAGCGCGAGTCTAAATCGGTCCGATTCCGCGGCCGGCGGGTAGGTCGCGCACAGTGGGCCAGAAGACCGGCGCAGGCGGCCGAAGCTCAAGATGCGTCTAGAGTTTTGGGCGCCTGCCTCGGTCTTCTGGCCCACTGTGTCGCGGGTAGGTGGGTCAGGCCCCCTACCGACCCCCGGGCGACGACACCCAAACCCTCTCAAACCCAAACCGAGACCATCCCAGACTCAGCGTTAAGGGATCAAGGACCCCCAGCGCGCCTCGCGCTTCTAAATTCGACCGACAAGACTGCAGCCCCCCCCCCCCACTTTAAAATGTTTATTTTTCTCCTCGTGTTTCGCGCGTGCAAAGCCCGGGAGTAGGGCTGCTGCTGCGGCGGGCGCCCCGCCTGCCGGGCGCGCCGGGCGTACCGGCGTACCGGCGGCGTGAGAACGCGACGCGGCAACATTCACGGCCACGGGGAGGGGGAGGGGGGCGTGCCCTAGGCACGTTAGGCGCGTGTGGGAGGGAGGCGCATCTTGGCTGCTGCTGCACTTGTAGGCGCGGGGAGGATGAGGGGGGGGGGGCATGTCGCGCACGGGGGAAGGCCCGCCACCGCGGCCTTGGGCAAGACGTGTTAACCGGCGGCTGGATTTGCGACCGGCGGGCGCGGCTTTGCAGTGTGGCCTTCCCCTCCGGCCGGACGCGACGACGCGACGCGCTGACGCCATGCCGTCGGACGACGGGAAGATGAGGAAGTGCGGACCGTGGCACTTTGCGAAGCGACGTGGATCTGCTGGGATCAGCGTGGGCCGGTCAACAGGACTCAAACCCGACGTGTGACCCCACCAATGAATTCCTCGTTCGGAGAGCAATCCATTGGTGGGGTCACACGTCCGGTTTGAGTCCCATTTAACGACTCTGGAGCTCAATACGCCGCCCGCGCTCGGTCTTCTGGCCTGGCCCACTGTGCGCCGCGTCGTCTTGTCGTGTCGCCCGGATAGAGTATCTCCTCCTTTTGTCCGAGAAAGACGGAAAAAGACACGTTCAGCGAGCCGCGAGGTAGAAATTGGATGATAAGCTGAAATCAGCGGAAGGCCGTTGGCCACGCGCCGTTGGACATGCCTTTGGCCCACTGTGTCCGCGTCCTCGTGCCTCCGCGCCGCCTTCCTTCTCTCTCACCTCCCTCCCTCTCCTCCTCCTCCTCCTCCTCCTCCTCCTCCTCGTCCTCCTCCTCCTCGTCCGTCTTCTGGTTCCTCTTCCTCCTCCGCTTCGCAGCCGCGTCGCTGCGCCGCGGCGTGCCTGTGTTGTTCTGCGGGTCCTTTCCATTCTTGCTGTGCCGCGGCCGCGCGCGGACGCCTGTCATCCCACTGCGTTCGAGTCCGCCGCGTGTCGTGTCCGGCCGGGTGTCCGCGTGTCTTCCCCGCGTGCTGCGTCCGCGTGCGTCCTGCTGCAGTGCCCACCGGGGATGGCCCTCCTCCGCTGCGAAGACAGGCCGCCCGCCCCCGCCAGCAGCCCAGCCACCCCCACAGCCGCCTAGGCCGCCGATGTGAGTGAGGCTTGAGGCCTGCGCCGCGCGCCGCCCTCGTCACCATGCCCGCCGCCATGCTCGACACCGAGCGCGCCGACATGGCCATGGAGTTCCTCAGGTCAGTAGGAGCAAAGGTGCTGCCACTTGCAAAAGAGCTCGTGGGGTACTAAAACACCCGGCTTTAAAGTGAAATTAAAGGTATTTTTAGTTTGGCGAGACGGCGCGCGCGCGCGCGACGTGGTCCGCGACGACGACGTCATGCGACGCGGGTCCGGTTTTCCAGCCTCGCGCGTCGCGGTCACGTGCCTACCGGCTGAGCCGGCCGGCAGCAGCAGCAGCAGCCAGGCCCGCACCCACATTCAGTGACACCGGCAGAAAGAACGAGAACGAGGAGCTTTCTCTTTGAACTGATTTATTCTCCTTGAAGACACACACACATACAGAGAGAGAATGAAGTTTTATTATTGTCTTCACTTTTTTCCTGGGGAAAATAATTGTCAACTCGCCGGAAGGCAGCGCGTGGGACGCGCCTGACCTAGAATACGTAATCAAGTAGCCATGCTGTATACGCATGCGCGGAGTGTTTCTTTAAAAACCCGCCGGATTCGGCTGCTTGATTAGGAATTTCCTGCGGTATCTCCCGCAGCGGAAGGCGTCACTCCCCCGGGCCTGTGGTATTTTTATTTTCAAGTGTGGCATGGCATCGGCTGACAATGCTACCCGCGGGGCCGCGCGTCCAACGCGTCCAGCAGAGGGCGACCCGAACCAGCGCGGCACAGCGAAGTAACCCTGCCTTGCGAGTCTGACGCGACTTCCATGGGGCAACGGACCCGTGCCACGTGCCGCCCTATCTCGCTGCGACTCTCAAACAAATTAACGGATTAGCAGCACCAGGCTCGCTAACCCTTCGCACTGTGTGTGTCTCGCATTCTCACTGGATCCCGCGTACTTAGTGTCCTATGAGTGTCGGACCACTGGCTGATTACGAGCACGATGGCCGCGTCGCTTTGTCCCTCTCGCACCGATGATGGGGTTCCCCCAGAGAGAGAGACTATACACAGTATTGACGCGCGGAGTATTGACATCATTGCGAAAGAATCGATCCCGCGGCGCTACTCCCTGTCCTCCAAACCGATTTCTCCTCGGATTTCTCGACGGTCCTCTGGTCTCCCCTGCAGGTCCTCCGTCGGCATGAAGGCGCGCGGCAACAAGGTGTCGCCGTGGGCGGCACAGGAGCTGGCCGAGAAGTCCACTGTGGGCGCCGCGCCCCCCGTCCAGCCCGCCACAGTGGGCCCGCCAGGGGGGCCGCCCCCGCCCGGCCCCCCGCCCGGGCAGCCCGACCAGCCCTGGCGAGAGGACACCGCCTACGACCCCCTGGCCGAGAGGGTGGTGCGGCTGCCGTACTCGTGAGTGTGACCACGCCGGGGTGTCGCTCCTGCGGCCCGAAATCTATTGCGGTCCCTTATAGCGCATGGCGCGCTATGCTCATCACGGCAGGGTTGCAGGAACGTCGGCGCGCTGGCCCACCTCCTGAAGGGCGCCATGGGCGCCGGGCTGCTGGCCATCTCGCTGGGCTTCAAGATGAGCGGGCTGGCCGTGGGCGTCCTCAGCGGCGTCGTCATCGCCGTCGCCTGCACGCACTGCTGCACGCTGCTGGTGGGGCTCTCAGAAGGTTCTGCTGCTTCCGGTGCACAGTGGGCCAGAACGACTCGAACCGAACGTTTGACCCCACCAATGGATTGCTCTCCGAACGAGGAATCCATTGTCGGGGTCGAGCTCGAAACGCGTCTAAGAGTTTTTGGCCGCCTGGCCCACTGTGCATCGCCTCCGCATTGTCACACTCGCTGTGGAGTGCTCGGTACAAACCGCAAAGGTGTGACGCAGGTGAACAACTCACGCGTCCTGTGCAAGCGGCTGCGCGTGCCCAGCCTGGACTTCCCCAGCACCGTGGAGGCCGCCTTCCTGACGGGCCACGCGCGGATCCGGCGGTACGCGCGCGCCTGCCGCTTCATGGTCAACTTCATGCTGTGCTTCACGTACCTGGGGCTGCCCATCATCTTCATCGTCGTCATCTCGACGTCGGTGCAACAGGTGAGTGGAGTGTGTGGCTGGGATTGGGTATGCTGCGGTCTGCGGCTCTGTCTCGCGGGGCGCGGCGTGGGGTACCGCCGCGCCGTGGGGGCGGCGGCCGCTCCTCTCAGGCGGACATACTCCGTGCCCGCAGGGACGCTGAGCGTAGGGTATTCCCGGGCTGCCGCTGCTCAGATTGGCGGGAAGCAAGCGCGAGGGAGGCGGGAGTGTGGGGTAGTTTCACGTGCGAAGAAGACAGCAGGACGCAGAATCACGCGGTGGTCTCGCTCTCTGCCTCTCTAACGAAGGCTTCGCTCGTAAGAACCTCGACCAATAAACACGATTCTCCAGAGAGAGAGAGAGAGAGAGAGAGAGAGAGAGAGAGAGAGAGAGAGAGAGAGAGAGAGAGAGAGAGAGAGAGAGAGAGAGGGAGAGAGAGAGAGAGACGTAGAGAGGCTGGAGAGAGAGACACCTGTTCCGCCGCGTGTTCTTCGTGCGGATGGTTTGTCAAAGGGACATTCAGCACAGCGCCTCGCGGTGCCACGCCCACTTCTCCACCGAGAGGGAGAGGGGCAGAAAGAGGAGAGAGAGAGAGAGAGAGGGAGAAGGAGAGGAAGGGAGGGAGAGAGAAAGAGAGAGGGAAGAGGGAGCACTTTCCTAGATCACGAGCATTGAGGACCGCTGTAGCGGAAGGACGAGCCAGGCGCAACCAGCGGCAATCCTGCCCCTCCACTTCCACCCCGCTGCCGCGCTGCCGCGCTGCCTGGCCGCAGACGACGCAGACACCCTCTCACTCACTCACACCGGCACTCCAACACACCTGCACGTCGACTCACCAACCTCACCAACACACGCAGACAGCGGGCCGCAAGACCGGCGCAGGCGGTCCAAACTCGAGACGCGTTTTGAGCTCCAGGGTCGCTAAATGGGACTCGAACCGAACGTGTGACCCCACTACTGGATTCCTCGTTTGGAGAGCTATTGATTGGCGGGGTCACACGTTCTGTTTGAGTCCTATTTAGCGACTCTGAAGCTCAAAATCCGACCACCTCCGCCGGCCTTCCGGCCCACTGTGTGACGCGTTCCACTCCGGCTGCGCTTCCAGCCCCCGCGCTGCAGTGTTCTGTATGTGTAGGGCTGCATTCACTCGTGCCAAAGTTGCGCAATTGTGTGCGAGTTTTAAAATTTCGCTGCCACTCGATGTGGCTGCCTTCCCGAAAGCCTTCGCGGCCTCGCGCTGAGGCCTGTCTGTCTGTCCTGTCTCTCTCGCACCCCGACGGGGCGAGTGCGAGAGAGACAGAGCGACCGCTCTGCGACTCGCAGCGGCGCCCCCGCGCTGCACCCAACTTCGGCCCCATTCATGAAGTTACGGCCGACAAGGGGGCAAAAAGAAAAGGGAGCAAAAAAGAAAAAAAATGGAGGCAGGAGTTGAACCCGCGGACTTCCGGCCTTCCCCCGGATTAACGTTAATCCCCGGGGCGGGGCAGCGTCGCCATTACGAGGACGACAGCAAACCCGTCATCGCCGTAATCTCAAATTTTGTTGCCCGTGACTGAACGCGTTGCATTGAGAATGGGTGACGCTATTGTGGCTCTCGTGTTATGTTAGGTTAGGTTAGGTTAGGTATGTTTTAATCAATCAGTCAGTCGATCAATCACGTAAATAACTTGCGAGACTCATGCAAGTGGCTGTCCCACTGTGTTCCAGCTGGTGCAGCACTACACCGAGTACGAGCTCAACGTGCGCTTCTACATCCTGATGCTGCTGCCCTTCGTGATGGCCATGGGGATGATCCGCGACCTCAAGTGGCTGGTGCCGCTGTCGCACGCCAGCAACTCCCTCTTCCTGACGGGGCTCAGCATCACCATGTACTACGTGCTCAAGGACGCGCCCAGCCCCCTGACAGTGCGGCAGTACGGCTCCGTCAGCGACTACCCGCTCTACCTCAGCGCCATGATCTACGGCATGGAGAACATCGGCGTGGTGAGTATAGTCACGCCGCGCAGTGGGCCAGAACACCCCACGGCGGCCTTATTGAATGAGTACAGTACATAAATTCGATGTAAACAACAAACAATCTACTCATAGTTCAGGCAGAACATGGGAACGCTATGTATCCACAACCGGTTCGGAGATAGGTGCGGTACCAATTGTCCTCGCCCTCGTTTAAACATTTCGGAGAGGAAAGGCACAATGTCACCTTACTTCCGAATAAAGGGTGCGTGTACCCCCTACCGATGAGTCAACGATTCAGCCGGACCGCCACGACCACCCCGTTGCGAAAGGTTCCCAACCCAACCCCGTCGGCAGGAAACACCGTCACCGCGAGCGCCTTGCTGCGCACTGCGCCCAGCGCCATCTCGCGGCGCGGCGAGGAAGCTTCACAAAATCACGGCCGGAGCACTGCTTCCCTCGGCTCTCTACATACAGCTCTCGCTGCTGTTGCTGTTGCAGATCCTGCCCGTGGAGAACACGATGCGCAGCCCGCAGCACCTGGTGGCCGGCAAGAACGTGCTTATCTGGTCCATGGCCATCATCGCCTTCTTCTACATCTTCATCGGCGCGGCCGGCTTCGTCGCGTTCGGCGAGGCCACGCGGGAGAACATCATCCTCAACCTGCCCGTCGCCGAGCCGTGAGTATACACTCTAAAAGCCTTGCAGTGAAAATAATTCTCCACATATTATGACGGTGGTGCAGCTGACTTTGTAACTAACCTGAAGGCCGCACAGTGGGCCAGGCGGCCAAAACTCTAGACGCGTTTTGAGCTCCAGAGTCGCTAAATGAGACTCGAACCGAACGTGTGACCGCACCAATGGATTCCTCGTTCGGAGAGCAATCCATTGGTCGGGTCACACGTTCGGTTCGAGTACCATTTAGCGACTCTGGAGCTCAAAACGCGTCTAGAGTTTTGGCCGCCTGGCCCACTGTGGGCTGGTATACGAACCGTCGTTTTGTTTGGTGCGTCGCAGCGCGGCGCAGGCCGTGAAGGTGGTGATCCCGCTGGGCGTGCTGCTGTCGTACGGGCTGCAGCTGTACGTGGTGCCCGTCACACTGTGGAGCGGCCTGCACCACCGCGTGCCGAACGCCAGGAAGGACGCCGCCTACAACATGCTGCGCGCCGCCACCGTGCTGTTCACGGGTCAGTGTTGCTGTTGTTGTTGTTGTTGCTGCACAGTGGGCCAGGACTCCGGAGTCCCATATAGCGACACTGAAGCTCAAAACCAGCGCCCGGTCTTCTGGTCCACTGTGTATTGTTGATGTCGTTGACTTACCCACCCTCGTGTTGGCTGCAGTGGTGGTGGCGCTGGTGGTGCCCAACCTGCGGCCCGTGCTGGCGCTGGTCGGCGCCGTGGGCTTCTCCTCGCTGGGGCTGCTGTTCCCCGCCACAGTGGACCTGGTGGTGTCCTGGCCCGACGCGTCGGCGCCGCGCGTCGCCAAGAACGTCCTCATCGTGCTGTTCTGGCTCGTGGCTCTGCTGTCTGGCACCTACAGCGCCCTGCTGGAGATCAGGGACACCTACTTCGTCGAGTCGCAGCCGTTATGACACTTGTGCTCCTTTTCTACTCGTTCCTATCGCTTAAATATATTTTTATTTTTAGTAACGCGCCAACCGACCCTTTTTTTTCCCGCCACCTTTATTATTTTTCCCGCATGAGCAGAGCAGTGCGGCCTTGATGGAGTCCGTTCACCGGGCTGAGGAAAACATGCGTGCATGTTGCGCTGTTTTATGTAAATATTTACTCCGAGATCTGCGGCTTTATTAGTGGGCTGACCCACATAATGCATTCACGGTTTTGACGAACCCGGCTGATAAAAATAAAACGACGCACAATCACAAAATTTTATGAATGCACTCTCTGAACCTAGACACAAATGACTTCTGCAATGACTATTGCAACACCAGACTGAAGAAAGACTTTCCTCCAAGACTGAACTGCTCCCACATTAAAAGGTGCAGAGCTATCCGCGTCCCTTGACCTACGATGCAGTTTCGATCCACAATCCTCTTCATTTCTTTCAAACGCCATACCCCGGCGCGGCGAGCGCTGCATGGCGATGTGAACCCTGACCCACTTCTTGGAGGTGCACTGGCAAGGTTGTGGCTGGCTCGCCGTTTAGAAGGCCACAGTGGGCCAGAGCACCGAGAGTCTTCCTTCATCCATCAACCCGCTTCCGGCCTCCCAGCGGGTGTATACAGAGTTGTCCAACCTCATTCCAAAAAATCTAAACCACAAACAAAAAAAACAAAAAAAAAAAACTAAAAAAAAGAAACACCTGTAGATTAAGATGACCTGAGCTCAGGCCCCCTAAAATTCAGCTTTACCAGGGCACCACGCAACTTACCGTGCCAGCGCCGATGTTGAAACTTTTTTTGAAGCTGACTGTACGAGAAATCAGGTCCCGAAAAAATTGAACGACAACTGGTGGCGAACCCCAGACCCGCCACTTCCCTGCCCGTGCCGCTAGCCCTTTCGCTACCGGACATGCGTTCCGGGCCGCCTGCAACGGTCCCAAACAACCGAAACCCACCTCCACCACCAGAAAAAATGTTCTCCGGCAGGATTCGAACCACGCAATCCGTTGCAGGCGCAGCGGCGGACTTCCTGGAAGGCATCTGACGGCGAGAGGAACTGTCGGTCCCAATTTTGCCAGCTCGGTGAAATCTCCGACGTATTCCGTTTCTTTTTTTTTTCTTTGTCTGAAAGGCCGCGTGATTTTCCCCGCGGCTTTGGGAAGTATAACGGCCCTCTATTGTGATTTGCAGCGGCAGTGTAGAGAGTACGCGGCCGCCCCCTTCACCCGCCACTGCATATAGTGGCTTCCTCTTGTCTGCGATGCGAATAATTAGGAGGAACCTATACAACCCTTCACCCCCACACCCACCCCTTCACCCTCTTCAACTTCCTGCCGGGATAACAGGGCGATATGGCCGATGGGTTGCTAGAGAGAAAGAGAAAGAGAAAAGAGAGAGAGAGAGAGAGAGAGAGAGAGAGAGAGAGAGAGAGAGAGAGAGAGAGAGAGAGAGAGAGAGAGAGAGAGAGAGAGAGAGAGAGAGAGAGAGAGAGAGAGAGAGAGAGAGAGAGAGAGAGAGAGAGAGAGAGAGAGAGAGAGAGAGAGGGGGGGTCGCAGGAGGTAAGAGGAGGAGGCAAGAGGGGGAGCGTGGAAAGTGAAGGGTTGTGTGTTTTAAGGGGCGCTTCGCTCGCTTCGCCGCGACACTCTGGCCAGGTCATACCAAGGAGACCTCCGCCCCGCCCAGCCCCGCCCAGCCCCACCACCCATACCGTTTTAATCAGGTCAATGCGTGCATTAATGCTCAAAGAGGCCAGCAGCGTGTGGAGTGGGGAACGCATGGGAACGTATGCCAAGTAGATCCCGGCAGGGCGGGGTGGCCGGGCCGAGATGGCGACGGCGAGGAGATGGATCCCGCCGGTAATTTCATCATGGCCAGCTAAATTTAAGCGCCGCACCGCCGCCCTGCAGGCTGCTCCGTCCCGCTCGCGCCCACAGGCCGCCCCGTGCAGGCGCGAGGGAGACAGAGCAACGCAGTTCGGAATCAGTCTGCGCGGGCAGGGCCGGCGGGGGCGGCGGGGGCGGCGGGGGCGGCGGCCGCCCGAGAGTTGATTCCAGCCTTTGACGGCGAGCCTCGCCACCCGCACCGCAGAGGACTAGGGGGCCGCAGACTTGGCGGGAAGCACCGCGGCGGGTTCACCGGCGGAGTGCACGCGCCGCGACAAAGTGGGACAAAAGGAGGTCTCAAAACCCCCCTCGACGCGTTTTGAGCTCCAGCGTCGCTGAATGGCGCTCGAGCCGATGAACGTGTGACCCCACCGGTGGCATCCTCGTTCGGAGAGCAATCCATTCGGTGGTGTCACACGTTCGGTTCGAGTCCCTTTTAGCGACTCTGTCTGGCCCGCCGTGCGCGAGGGGCGAGCTGCGGAACGCCCGCGTGGTAGGCAACCCGAACGCTGGGCGGCGCGGAGGAGGGAGGGTGGCCTACCTGCCGGGCGGCCTGCGGTCTTCCCGCCCCGCCTCTCCGTCGCACTCTGGGGGCGTGCCGCAGGGGTGCGAGAGAGACGGAGCGACCAAACGACTCCGATGAATCGGCCGGCAGCAGCGCCGGGGCCGGAGGCGCGGCTGGACCGGGCGTTTGTCTGTGGCTATTATGGGGTCACCTTGCGGACGTCCTCTCACCCCGCCCCGCCCCACCCCGCCCCACCACAGGGTGGCTCCACCGCAACAACCAATCACACGGTTGGCGACGCATCCCCGGCCCTTTCAACTGCCCTGTGATTGATGTTGTCATCGCGCGGTGGGCCAGAGGACCGGTGGCGGCGGTCAAAATCACGGACGCGTTTTGAGCTCCAGAGTCGCTGAACGAGACTCGGACCGAACTTGAGACCCCTACCAATAAATTCCTCGTTCGGAGAGCAATCTATTGGTGGGGTCACATGTTCGGTTCGCATCCCATTTAGCGGACCCTGGAGCTAAAAAAGCGTCCGGGAATTTCGACCGCCTCCAACGGTCTTCTGGCCCACTGTGCGCATGCTGCCGCGCTTCCCGGCCGAAATGGCGGTGGTCTCGTTGGCGGCGCGCCACATCAAAGCCAACACGCCCTCGGCCCAGGCGTCAACGGTGACCGGCCTCGTTGCGTTTACCGCGCTGTCGCAGCGCTGTCTCTCTCGCACCTCTACGGGACCGCAAACAGACACAGTGGGCCACAAGACCGGTGGAGGGGGTCAAAATGCTGGACGGGTTTTGAGTTTCAGAGTCGCTACGTGGGACTCGAACGGAACGTGTGACCCCACCAATAGATTGCTCTCCGAACGAGGAATCCATTGGTGGGGTCACACGTTCAGTTGGAGTCTCATTCAGCGACTCTGGAGCCCCACCACCCACCAGTGGATTGGCCCACTGTGCAGGGGATGGCTGGCGCAGCCTGCACCGGCACGGTGGCGGAACGAACGGGAACCCCATTGGCAGTCGCTGAAAACGGCTCTGGGACTTCATCCCCAATTATTCAGATTTATTCAAGTGGATTCCGCAGCTGATTCCAATTAATCCCGATATTCCGCCAAGTTACTGACAGGGTCATCAATAATGCGGGACGAGGATCGCTCCAATCAAGGATGATTAGTGCCGCATCATTTGCACGCGAGCGTACATCAGGAATCTTGCGGGGGATTGCGTATTCAGTGAATCAGAAGGCAGGACGTAGAGGGAGCAGGTGGGCACGGTCGACCACTGCAGGCGACTCACATCGGCCAAGAACATTTCAAAACTAAAGTCCGACACCCTGTCAAGAACCACGCCGGCCTCCAGCGTCCCGCCTCGCGTCGAGTCCGAGGACTCTAGCCTCGCGTCGAGTCCGAGGGCTCTAGCCTCGCGTCGATCCTCATTTTTTGAGGCCGGAGGGTGATTGATGTTGGTGCCTGCAGCCAGCCCGCCGGCCTCGCTAAACTTGGCTTTTTAACCTGCATCTTTTGAGCCTGGCCGGCCGACCGACCCTGGAAGTAACTCCCCCGCCCAAAGTTTACCCCAACGCGAGTCCCTTAAAACCTCGAGGCCGCGCCGTGACCGTGGCGGCGGAGGAGGCGACTTCTTCTTCTTCCTCGGGCGCCATTTTTATTTTATTAACGTCGGCGTGGCCGCGAGGACGCGGACCTGCCCGCTCGGCGCCGGATTTCTGGCTAACTTTAAAAGGATTGCGGGCAGGTGGGCAGGCGGGCGGGCGGGCGGACGGATGGACGGACGGACGGACGTGCCACAGTGGGCCACAAGACCACACTCACTGCCCCGGCGGGTTGAACATCCCTTTGGCCGCGCACTCCCGACCATCCCGCCGTAGGAGTGCCACAGAGACATAGGGACCGGCCTGCAGCCTGGAGCGGCTAGTACTTGCGGAAAGGCCTCGCTCATACGTAATGCATGCGGCGAGTGATTTATAATGTTGGCGGCTCGGCTAAACGGAGCACGCTGTGCGCGGCGCGGCGGCGGTGTCGCTCCTCAACACGTGTCCACGTCCCGTAGTGTGGGGCCGCAGGGCCGCAGCGATCTCATGCATTGTGGAATATCAAGCCCACTGTACACTGCCGTGGCGAGCGCATCATCTGCACACTACGTCTGCCCTCCCAGCCCAGGTTCACTTTGGCGATTTCTCGTCAGATTCGTAAGGTCGACGTCTTTCCATTTTATAGAACAATTTAAAAAATTCTATTGACATTTTTTAGAAATTTTGAAGATTTTTTGAAAAAAAATACGAAAAATGCATTTTTTACTGCCTTCCCCAGTGTGCTTCAAACCCACAGCAATGCGCAGTGACCATTATGTGCCTTGGTGGCTGGATGTGTCGACGCGTCGGTCCCGGTATGAGGATCGGCGGTTCAATTCTTATTACTTCACAACTTTTTTCTCTGACCGGTGCTCATTGTTACGTCAAGTACCCGCTTCAATCGCTCTCAGACATGGGCCGAGGTGGCTGAGGGCGTTGAGGCGTCCGACCCCGACCTTAAGGTCCGGGGATCGAATCCCAATATTTCCTTTCCTTTTTCGACTGGCTTCCTCCCACTGCGACTCAAACCCGTCGTCCAACACTCGGCAGACGTGCAAGTCAGGGTGGTGTAGTGGTCTAGGCTCAATCCAGGCCATTACACCCGGGTGTCTAAAAAGCAGTCCGCTTCGGCGGATTGGCCTCGGCACTGGTTCGATCCCCGATCGAGCCAGCCACTCGAGATTGGTCGCGAGTGGGTCCATTCCGATTCGTCGGATGGAGTTGATAAGTCCTTTGAAGCTGGCCCACTGACTGCATGTTCGGGTCTGGGAGCGCCGGACAGCGGGTGTACCATTTGGGTACCGACCAGCCTGCGCAAACAAAAGCTCCCAAAACTACTCTCTCTCTCTCTTTCTTTCTTTCTCTGTCTCTCTATCGTCTCTGCCTTACTCTACTCTGCCCATGTTTGAGGCGTGTCGGCGTCCTCGGGTCCTACTGGGTCCCCCGGCGTACGATATCGAAGTCGCTGGATCGGATTAACCCCAGTTACCTGATAGCACCGGTTCCCATCCCGAACACCGAAGTAAAGCAGGAGGCCTCCCCATTAAGACTGGGGAGGGGGTGTAGAGTTCCATTTTTTTAAATTTATTTTCAGTCAAACACGATCGCCAGCGCCTGGGTACACCGTCTCCCACATCCGAACAATAGTAAAATTGTGAAACAAAATGAGTAATTTGAAGAAATTTTTTAAAAAATCTTTAATTTTGGCAATTTTTAAAAAAATTTACAATTTAAAAAAAAATTAAAAAATTTCTAAAAGTTAGAAAATTTTTAAAAATTTAAAAAAAATTACGAAATTTTGTAAAACGTACACAACAATTTTGAGTTGCTTCCCCCTCGTGTTGATGACTACACGCGTCCACGCTGCGAGACGTAATGCCGCCTTTTCGGTGACCCACCTTCTCTCTTCCTCCCACCACCCCCAATCCGCCCCTGCGACGCGCGAGAGGTGGGTAACCTTATTTTCTCTCCATTCCCGATGCATGGAGTGGGGAAATCCTTCCTGCTCGCAGCTTCCCCCTCTCGGCCCCTACTCCGGCGCGGGGGATGGGGTACGAGCTCCACACTTACCTACACGGTGCCACGGGGTGTGACGAGTTGCCTTTACCACCGCCGGGGATCCCCTCCCCCCTCCCCCCTCCCAACCTGCACTCCCGCCGCGCTTCCTAGCTGCCGTCACTGCTCACCCACAAACCCCTCGGTCGGAACGGCCGGGGTCTCTCCCTCCACCCACTCCTCACACCATCCCCCCTTCCCGCCCCACCCCGCCCCGCCCCGCCCACCCCACCCCGCCCCTGAGCCGGCGCCTCGCCCCGCCGCGAATGAGGGCAGGGGGTCTGTGACCTGAGTTAGGGAACCGCTCCACCGCCACGCCACCCCAGCCCTCCATCCCCCCACCCCCACTCCATCCCCCCACCCCCACTCCAACCCCACACACATCACTCCTCCATTTCCCCGCCTCTATCGCGTTCGTGTCTTCGTGTCCACCTTTCAGAGTCGCTTAAAACACCACCAGCAAAGTCCCGCCGCCTCCACCGCCGCCGCCGGCGCTTTTCCGCAACGCCCCATTCCCGCTGAAAAAAAAAAATGTAAAAAGAAAATGAAATATCCACGAAAAAAAAAAACAGGTTTAAGTAAAAATGAAGAAACAGCGCGAGGCTGCCCCGCCGCGTCGTCGTTAATGGCTCCTGAAAAAGCAATTAGTTGGCACCTTCCCGCGGGAGCGAGAGCGGCGAAAATGACGGAATTCCGTGGCGCGAGGGAGGGAGAGAGAGAGAGAGAGAGAGAGAGAGAGAGAGAGAGAGAGAGAGAGAGAGAGAGAGAGAGAGAGAGAGAGAGAGAGAGAGAGAGAGAGAGAGAGAGAGAGAGCGGTGACGTGGCTCCTTACGGCCGGCCAACGTCGTACATCCTCTGATAAGTACGATGCAGTGCGGCGCAGTGCGATGTATGCAAAGGGATGCGGTGCGGGTCGATGCGGCGGCGCGCTGGCGGCTCAAGTGCCCCGCGCACAGTGGGCCGATCGAGAACATGGCGCTTTCGTCGCTCTGTCTCTCTCGCACTCCTGGAGCGTCCTGCATGGGTGCGAGAGAGACAGGAACGAGGGAAAGAACGGTTCGGAATCAGCGCGCCAGCAGGCCGTCTTCGTCCTCGTCTTCGTGACGTGAACCCGCTGGGTTGGCGTTGGCGGTCGCGCGGCTCGGCGGCGCGGCCAGCACCGTGAGGGTAGGCCACGGCGCGCACAGCCACGCGTCGCAGCCCCAGGGCTGCCTACCTCAAGGCGCTCGCCGCGGCGGCGGCCAATGGCGGCGGCAGCTCAGTCGGACGAAACTTCGCCGCCGGCGAGGGGAGTTTGCAAAGTAACCGAGTAACGCGCGCGAATGGTCGAACTCAGTCGGGAATGTGCTTCGCCTACGGCCGGCTTGCCGCGCCATGCGCGCTGCTGGCGCTGCTGCTGATAATTGGGTCATGATCCACGGACAGCCCCCGCCTGCTGCGCGCCCTGCACAGTGGGTCAGAAGACCGTCAAGGCGGCCAAAAACCCGGACGGGTTTTGAGGGCCAGAGTCGCTAAATGGGACTCGAATCGAATACCTGTGACGCCGCCAATGGAATCCTTGTTAGGAGAGCAATCCATCGGTGGGGTCACACGTTCGATTAGAGTCCCATTTCGCGACGCTCGAGCTCAAAACGCGTCCAGAATTTAGGCCGCCTCAACGGTCTTCTGACCCACTGTGCCCTGGTGGAGGCTCTGCCCGTCAGCGTGCTCCAGGGTTCCTCCCCCGGGCCCTGCGCTGGGTGGCCCCGGACCCTCGGGGCAGGGCCGCGGGCAGGGCCGCGGGCTGGGCCCTCGACGAGAACGTCATGCAAGCGCCCCGCCCCACCCTCCCCCTGCCCCTCGGTGCACAGTCCAGGTCATGTCATCCCCCCGCGGCTCCCCCTCCGCGCCCCCCTCTGCTCCGGCCGGGACCCGGGGCCGGCCCGGGGCTCAGGCCATGCCGCCGCGCTGGGGTCCCGGGGCCCTAGTTCCCGCCGCTGCCGTGTCACGGTGAGGGCGCTGGGGGAGCAGGCTTGGGTGAGCGCGGCGCGGTCGGGGTGGGTCGGGGCGGCCGCACCTGGCCGTGCGGCGCGAGGCTATCCACTATACGGCGCGCCTCCTGACGGGCCCACTGTGCGAGAGCACCGTCGTGAACTTGTTGATGTGCTCGGGAACGTGCGTCTGAGGCCCCGAGTGCGTCCGCGAGGACCACCACTGTGCCCTCGCTGAGGGGCGCTCCTCTCTTCCCCTCTCGCCATGATCCCGTTCCTGACGACGTGGTGCCTGGGAGGCCGCGGCCGCTGGACGGTGGTGACGCCCGCCAACGTCACGATCATCCCCCTCCAGGTAGGCGTCGACGCGGTCGAGGCCGCCAGCGCGGCCGGCGCGGCCAGGGCGCTGTGGTCCTTGCGGTTTTAAGTTAGGGGGCGTCCACGTGGAGGGGCGGCGGTGGCGGCAGGGGCGGCGCCCCCTCCGCACTTGTTGCAGTGTAGGCGCTGGCCCCGTTTCGCCGCCCGGGGGCCGCGGGGGCCGCGCAGAAAGCACGACGTCGAGTAGAGGGGGCTGGCGGACGCCCCCTCGGGGTGACGAAGCGGTGGGGGCGGCAGGGCATCCCGCGGCCAGCAACGCCGACACGGTATTCCAGGAGGAGGTGCGCGCCGCTGCGTCCACCCGCCGCCAGACCGACTCAAAACACCGCTGCGGGGGCTCCGGTCCGGCCCACCACCCCTCCGTGGCCCCGGCCGCACCACTTAGCGAAATCACTCCCGCCGCCGCCGTGCCGCCGTTATACTGCGCGAATAAACGACTAAAAAGCAAACGCCGTTTTACACTTTTGCGAAGGCGCCTCGACCTACATAATCAAAGAGGGCGAGCAATAATGAGTTTATCGCCGCGGGCGTGTCTCTCTCTCTCTCTCTCTCTCTCTCTCTCTCTCTCTCTCTCTCTCTCTCTCTCTCTCTCTCTCTCTCTCTCTCTCGAGTTTTGGTAAAATACCGCGCGAGAGGGACAGAGTGAAAAATAACAGCAACGTCGTTATTCAAAAGGCCGGCCGGCCGCCACTTTGCAAAGATTATTTTTCTCTTTCTCACCTCTCGCCACCCCGGCCGGCCCCGCCCCCGCAGGCCCCGCCCCCGCAGGCCTCTAGTCAGACCCACCCACTCACCCCGACGACGGCGCTGTCTGAATAAAATCCCGCGACAGACGCCTCGCCAAACCGGAGCAAAACCGATCCGCCGACGATGCGCGGGGCCTCTTGGATTGCAAAACCGATCCGCCGACGATGCGCGGGGCCTCTTGGATTGCAAAACCGATCCGCCGACGATGTGCGGGGCCTCTTGGATTGCAAAACCGATCCGCCGACGATGTGCGGGGCCTCTTGGATTGCAAAACCGATCCGCCGACGATGCGCGGGGCCTCTTGGATTGCAAAAGCGATCCGCCGACGATGCGCGGGGCCTCTTGGATTGCAAAACCGATCCGCCGACGATGCGCGGGGCCTCTTGGAAAGCAAAACCTGTTGTTTGCCCTTCGGCGGCCGCGAAACGTCCCTAGCAGTGGCGCTGACGGCGGAGGTGGAGGTGGCGCTGCAGCGGCGGCGGTGGACCGACCCAGCAGCAGTCGACGACGGCGCTTCCATTTTGTGAAGGAGTGGCGAGGAGTGGCGAGCGCGCCGGAAATTGTCATTTGGAGGTTTCGCCTCGGAGTTTCCGGTCGCACCGCCGCTGCCGCCCCGATGGCCGCGTCTCGCGCCTTTCAAACTGACAATAAAGTAGAAGGAAAGCGCCGCGGAATAAATTGAAACACGAGATTTTTTTTTCCACCCCGAAGGCATTTCTAAATAAATTAATGAGATGGACCGCACGCGCTTTTCCGTTTCCACTCAACAAGCAGCAAGTCCCCTTCAGCCAGATCCTCTACTCCCCGTAGCGGGCCAGGAGACCGGTGTAGGCGGTCAAAAACCCCAGACGCGTTTAGAACTCCAGAGTCGCTAAATTGGATTCGTACCGAACGCGTGATCTCACCAATGGACTGTTCTCCGAACGAGGAATCCATTCGTGGGGTCACACGTTCAGTTTGAATCCTGTTTACCGAGTCCAGAGCTCAAAACGCGTCTTCAGATTTTTAGCCGCCTGCGTGGGTCTTCTAGCCCACTGTGGGTCTCCTCCTGTGTCACTTTTTCCCCCTGAATCTGGAAAACATGTTATTGTGAAGCAGCGCGAGTAAACAAGAATGATCGGTAAAGGCAGTGATTGGAGTTCGAACGCGGCGAGCCCCCACGATTACGACGTGCCCCTAATTTAGACCAGGTGTGCTCAAGCCAGGCAGAGAGAAGGAGGAGGGTCGCCCGCCATAATTCCCAGTAACGAGATGAAATATTTCATCAGCGAGCTGATAGGGTGTTATTAGTAGAAAGGCCCGGAGTTATGTCCCTGAGAGTACCTCGGTCAAAATCCTCCCACGCGGTAATGACACTGTCAAAAAAGTTTTATTAAATTGAGAAGAAGTTTTAAATAACACTCAGAACTCAAACCCAAACAATACACTGAGCAGCCTGCCATTCACTGAACAACCCAACTGTGAAAATTTTCGGCAGCTATTTTTTGGGCTGGGAGCCGAAGAAGGTTGACAACCGCTGTTCTTCCTCTTTATTTTTCCCCCTCTAAGATTATGCCTGGTTATGCACGCACAGTGGGCGAGAAGACGGCGCAGGCGGCCAAAACTCTGGACGCGTTTTCAGCTCCCGAATCGCTAAAAAGGACTCGAAGGCGTCCAGATTTTTGGCCGCCTGCGCCGTCTTCTGGCCCACTCTGGCACGGCCCTTGAAGAGGCTTAGTTGTTCATAGCATGACGAAACTTGCAGGCCGCGCAATTAGACATGCATAAAAAGAACTCACAAGGACGCCGGCAGAAGGCAGAGCGACTTAACCAAGTTTCCCGTTTTAAGGGCCTCCATCCCACACAAACGAAGCCAAGAGCGAGTCTCCAGTTAGTTTGAGGTGTACGAGACGACCTCGTTTTCAAAGTCTACTTGGTATACAGGTATACATCGCTTGCTGCCCTCGCCGTCCGCCACCAGATGATGGGCGCTTTGAAAAGGGAAATAGTGAGCCTGGCTGGGGCTGGGGCCAGAGTCGTGAGAGGGCTGCCTGCCAGCTCCGGCTGGCGGCCCGCGGGCAGCGCGCTCCAAGTGGGTCTGTCTCTGTCTGTCTGTCTGTCTGTCTGTCTGTCTGTCTCTCTCTCTCTCTCTCTCTCTCTCTCTCTCTCTCTGTCTCTCTCTCTCTCTCTCTCTCTCTCCCTCCCGTTTCCCGCTTGCTTCGACTAATCGAAGTCGACTAATAATCGAAGCCGGTTCGATTCATCGTTTTGCAGGCCGCCGTAATGCGGCGCGACACGGGCCGGGGATTACCGGGCCTAGCCTCACTACTTGCCAAGTGTTGTTCCCGTATGCATATTCAGTTGGCGAGACAATTACCGAAAACCCCTTTGCCTGCCCTGCCGGGGCTCCATGTCACCCCCAACCTCTGCGGCGAGGGGTGGGGGGTGGGGGGCGCCGCACAGTGGGTCAGAAGACCGTTGAGGCGGACAAAATTCTAGACGCGTTTTGAGCTACAGAGTCGCTAAATGAGACTCGAATCGAACGTGTGACCCCACCACCGGATTGCTCCCCAACGGAGGAGTCCCATAAAGCCCACTCTGAAGCTAAAAACGCGCCTAGAATTTTGGCCGCCTCGACGGTCTTCTGACCCTCTGTGCGCCGCGGTGCGACGAGCGTGCTTCACGGAGGGAGGCTTCAAACTCCCTCAAACTCGCTATGAAGTTTGCAGACCGCAGCGGCGCAGCACACCTCAGCCTAGTGGTGCATCCCGGCTTCCTTTCTGCTAGTTGATGCAAACAAACGCAACTCGATAGAGGGCGCGGTGCTGCTGCGGTGCGTCGTGCGCGCAAAGTTTCCAAACACCGCTGATTAGCCGCCTACCAGAGAGAGAGAAAGAGAGAGAGAGAGAGAGAGAGAGAGAGAGAGAGAGAGAGAGAGAGAGAGAGAGAGAGAGAGAGAGAGAGAGAGAGAGAGAGAGAGAGAGAGAGAGAGAGAGAGAGAGAACAGAGAGAGGGCGAAGCGGGTCGGGGGGCGCCACACGTCGATTTGTTCGAGTTGTTGTTGTTTTGAAAATGTATGTTTGTTTGAAGGGGTGATAATGCTATCGGCTGATTTATCGCCTTTATGGTCGGAAAAGCAGTGGTTGGAGTGATGCTAGTGACGCAGGTGGAAGAGATTGGCCAGCGAGTCCGCCTTTCCGGAAAACAGCAACGCGCTTACCTGAACCCAGCCATGCCGAGAGGTAGTGCGTTTCGCCGCTCTGTCCCAGTCGCACTCGTGCGGGGCGTTCCGTGGCGGCGGTGCGAGCGAGAGACACGCACGCTGCAGCCATCAAAACGACTGTGTGTGCGGATGCTCGTCAGAGTTCCATTCTGCACGGTACTTCGGTACAAGCAGGCCTCTGCCAAAAAAAAAACAAAAAAAAAAAAAAAAAAACGAGCGGAAGGAGATTTACACTACCCGTACAAAAAAATGTTGCTCTAGAGTGTCTCGAGCCGAGACACTCTAGAGACATTCTGGAGACGCTGTGGAGACGGTCTGGAGACGCTGTAGAGACGTAATTCGAGACACTGTCGAGACGCTTCGGAGACATCGTCGAGACACCGTGGAGACATCGGGAGTTTCTCGACAGTGTCTCCATTCTGTCTCAAATAGGAGACACTCTAGAGACGTTTTGGAGACACTTTAGGGAGACGATCTAGAGACACTCTGGAGACACTCTAGAGACACGCGGTGGGAGCGCCGGGCGCGCCTCGAGAATTCCCAGAAGCCAGTTCGAGACACTGCGGAGAGAGCGTGGAGTCACTTTGGAGACACTCTGGAGACATTCTAGAGACACTACTGGCTCCCCTCCAAACAAAAACTGAAGCAGGCGCCGCTCCGGGCGGATTCGACCCAGCGACTGCCAGCATCACAACATGAATGTTGACGACGGAGCGCACTCGGCCAAAGCGACGCTCCATGGAGGCTGTCTACAGACGTGCCTACACATGGTTCCGTGCAGCCGCAAGAATCTACTCGGCGACAGTAGTCATTTGACGTAAAGTCAGTGCAGCGCGTTACTTACATTGTTATATGTCGACGTTTGTGAATAGAGGGAACGGAGCATTGAAGCACAGAAAGTAACATAGCGCAGACAACCAAGAAAATTTCCGTAAAGTGACAGTGGTCACCGCGTAGATTCTTGCGGCTGCACGGAACCATGTGTAGGCACGTCTGTAGACAGCCTCCATGGAGCGTCGCTTTGGCCGAGTGCGCTCCGTCGTCAACATTCATGTTGTGATGCTGGCAGTCGCTGGGTCGAATCCGCCCGGAGCGGCGCCTGCTTCAGTTTTTGTTTGGAGGGGAGCCAGTAGTGTCTCTAGAATGTCTCCAGAGTGTCTCCAAAGTGACTCCACGCTCTCTCCGCAGTGTCTCAAACTGGCTTCTGGGAATTCTCGAGGCGCGCCCGGCGCTCCCACCGCGTGTCTCTAGAGTGTCTCCAGAGTGTCTCTAGATCGTCTCCCTAAAGTGTCTCCAAAACGTCTCTAGAGTGTCTCCTATTTGAGACAGAATGGAGACACTGTCGAGAAACTCCCGATGTCTCCACGGTGTCTCGACGATGTCTCCGAAGCGTCTCGACAGTGTCTCGAATTACGTCTCTGCAGTGTCTCCAGACCGTCTCCACAGCGTCTCCAGAATGTCTCTAGAGTGTCTCGGCTTGAGACACTCTAGAGCAATATTTTTTTGTACGGGTAGTCACTCTGTTATTTCTGTGACTCGTCGCCTCGTCCGTGTGTGTGTGTGTGTGTGTGTGTGTGTGTGTGTGTGTGTCTGTGTCTGTGTGTCTGTCTGTCTGTCTGTGTGTGTCTGTGTGTATCTGTGTTCGTGCCCACGTCGTGCAGCCGCGATCACCGGGTCGGCGGCAAAAGTTAAGAAAACTGGCGAGACGGGACGACGACGCTCTTATTGGGTTACCAGCAGTAAGGTTTTTATTTGGAGCGACAGCAGCAGCCGACGGTCCGAGCGGGATTCACGCACACGCACACAGACGCACGCACACAGACACGACGCAGAGAGTCTAACCTGCCTCCTCCCTCTCGCGGCCGATTGGCTGCCCGGTGGCGTATGCGGAGCGGGGGCCGAACAACGTGGGAAATGAAAAATTGCGTTGGCGGGTGGAGGGCAGGGGGTGCGGGTGGACGGGCCGGAGAGGGTCTGGAAACCTCCGGGAGGGGGGGGGGGAAGCAGCTGCTCCTTTGGTCCTGTGGACTACGCCGGTAGGGCCGGCAGGGTCGCTTCACTAATAATAGATGATCAAAGACGACAGCGGCGCGGTGAGGACGATGTGCGCTGCATTTATAGAGGACGCCGCCCGTCTCTCTCGACCTTGTTGAACAAAATTTGTTGGTCGTTTTCGTATTTTTTTTTTCCCATGGCGTTGTTGTTTTTTTTTTATCCCGTCGGTCGTCGCGTTGTTCTTGTTTTTGTTCACGTTTGGGTGTCGTAGCTTTTGTTCAGGTCATTTGTTTGGTTTGTTGTTGTTGTTGTTGTTGTTGTTGTTGTTGTTGTCCCGCTCCCGCGCGGTGAAGGGCACTCCAGAGCATCGCGCCGAGGCTGACCTTAGGGCCATCGGCAATGGGACTGACTGGGTCGCAGAGCAGCGCAGCAGCGCAGCAGGGCGGTCCGGTCCGCGGAGACGGAGGGGACAGAGAGTGCAAGGGGCGCGCGGGGGAGTGCGGGAGGGACGGCATCCCTTTGAGCTGCAGCGGCCCGCCCGACCCGAACGGGACTTGACTCTCTCTCTCTCTCTCTCTCTCTCTCTCTCTCTCTCTCTCTCTCTCTCTCTCTCTCTCTCTCTCTCTCTCTCTCTCTCTCAATTACAATTATTTCTCTTTACCTTTTTCTCAGCAGCGCGGTGTAAACTTGCATGAAAGGCGCTGCCGTCAGAGAGTTAAGGGAGAGGCGGGGGGTGAGGAGGGGAAGGTGGGAGAATGAAGGGGTTTGGTAGAAGGGCAGCGAGCGACGACCGGAAGTAGAAAAAAAGAACCAAAATGAGGAAAAAAAACCAAAAAAAAAAAAAAAAAAAAAAAGGTCACTCGAGACGCGCGCGCTTTTCAAACTCCGGCGGAACATCTCGACAACGAGCTCGCAAGCTGACAACAAAATGCCGGATTCCACGATGAGTCCGAATCTCATTAGCGGTGCGAGTTGCGACCTGGAGAGGAACTTCATTCATTCCCAAATCGGACTTCCGACTTTTCCGCCTTCCGACGACCTTCCCTTACCTGCGGTGCTTCAAGTCGCCCCCCACACAGTGAGCAAGAAGACCGGCGTTTTGAGCTCCAGAGTCGCTAAATGACACTTGAATCGAACGTGTGACGCCATCAATAGATTCCTCGTTTGGAGAGCAATCCATTAGTGGGTCAAACGTTCGATTCGAGTCCCATTTGGCGACTCTGGAGCTCAAAATGGGTCTAGAATTTTTGCCGCGTACCGGTCTTCTGGCCCACGGTGCGCCAGAAACCAGAGGGTGCCGGTCGGCTTTGGCGGTAAGTTAATCATTTTCCTGGCTTTCGATGTATCGATCTCCGAGAAACTTTGCCTTTTCCGCCGCCTGTGAGGTGCGCCGCTCCAAAACCGAGACCGGGGAGGAAACGTCCGCCGCTGCCGAGGCCTTTCTCTACCCCTTTCAACGCCGATCCTCATCGCCGAAGAGGAAAAAGAGAGACAGAGCACAGTGGGCCAGAAGACCGGCGCAGGCGGCCGAAACTCTGGTCGCGTTTTGAGCTCCAAAGTCGCTGAATGGGACTCGCACGGAACGTGTGACATCGTTCGGAGGGCAATCTTTTGGTGGGGTCACACGTTCGGTTCGAGTGCCATTTAGCGTCTCTGGAGCTCAGATCGTGTTTTGGCCGCCTGCGCCAGTCTTCTGGCCCACTACGCAGAGAGGCAGAGAAAGAGAGACAAGAGAGAGGGGCTGTGAGCGCCTTGACCCGCGGCGCTGGGAGATGACTCGCCGAAAGCCGAAAGCCCCGGCGCCGTGAATCGGAAAACGGCTTACGGCCAAGCGCTCCCCAAATAGACGAAAAGCCCCACCTGAAAAGCTCGAGAGGTATTTAATTAGGCGGGCTTACGGATAATCCCGAGAAAGGACGGCGCGCTACTAAATCCACACGTCGTGCTCCTCTCGTTGTGTAGCCGCTCCCTCTTTGTGACTGTGTCGGTGCGTTGCCGTGTGTTGTATTGTGTTGTCGTGTTAGTGTGTTGTGGTGTGTTGCTGGTGTTAGTTGCTGCGTTGCTGTGTGTTGTGTTGCCGAGTTGTGGTGCCATGTTGCCGTATGTGTTGCCGTGTTGGTGTAGTGTTTCCGTGTTGGTGTGTGAGGCCAGAGTCTCCCTCAAGGAGAGGAGAAAAAGAGATAACGGCTTAAATCGAGAGGGAAACGGGTGGCAACTTGGAACTGGGAGAGAGTTTTTTTTTTTTTTTTTTTTTTTTTTAGCATGGCAACTTCACGCGTCTAGAGTTTTGGCCGCGTGCGCCGGTCTTCTTGCCCACGGTGCGGGGGCCCGGAGCCGTCCAAGCTGCCCGCACCCGCCATTAGGGATCGCCATGCACTCCGGCAGAGGTCCGCCCGGGCCTGCGGGCCGCTTCCAGAAATTGTTTGCCCGAGCATTAGAGAATCGTTATTGGAAATGGAAGTCCACTGGCTGGAAAAAGAGGTCTAGAACAAGCAGACTTGGAATCCCCGACTGGATCTGACAAAAAGATGTCTGCCCGTTGCGATGATTGCACTTTCATCGACGTCCCCTTGGCTTTGAAGTTAAAGCACTCCGATTATTTTCGTTTTTCGGTTGAGTTGGAGGAGGACGGGCATCGGACTGATAGCGAACAAATGGGCCGTTCGATTTGAAATGATTTTTTTTTTCCCGCGTTGGGACGCACCTGTTGTGCTGCGGCGGCTGGGTCTAGTCGCTTAGTATTATGACATCACAGCAAGGGTAGTAACCTATGGTGAAGGATTCTCAGCAGTAACTTATGACCAAATTCTTCGTATTACGAACAAATCTCTCTGTGTTATGATACTTGTGTCGTAGAGTAACTGAGAATCAGCTTTGTATTATAACAGCACGGTATTTCTCAGTAGGAAATTGGGGGTGCACCTTCTACCTCCAACACCACAACCACTCCTACTTACCATCGCCGCGACCCGAGGCAACGCGGTGCGGGATGACGGGCGGCACTGCTAGGCACAGCGAGGGTCAATCATCAAAGTAGAGCGCAAAGGGAAAGGCCTTATTGGCAGCCGTGCGTCTATTCGCAGACACTTGTTGTTGTTGCTGCTGCTGCTGCTGCTCGCTTGTTTGGTGCTCACTCAGTGAAATTGCCTCTTTGCGCTCAGTGGAAAACGCTTCTCGGCAAACACAAAGCAGCACCAGTCGCAGCGGAGAGCAATTGTGTTGTGCGGTGGTGGTCGCCCCCGCGGCCCCGTCCCTCCACACAGACACACAGACACACACACACACACACACACACACACAGACGTGTCCGCACAACATACACGCGCCAATCCCACCTCCAGGGTTTGCAGGCTTCACCTGCTCCCCCTAGCCCGGCGGCGCGGCGGCGCCGTTGCGGAGATTTGGCGCCAAATCTGATTTGGCAACACTGGGCGGGGCCGGGCTGGGCCGGGCTGGGCTGGGCTATGGACCAGCGGGGCATCGAAAATGACTGTATTGAGAGGCACGAGGAGGAGGGCGGGCTGTACACGCGGAGTATACGGCGCGGAGATGGGGAATATATGCGGCAGATTGGCTATTGGCTGGGCGGGGCCCAGTGGGCCAGAGGACCGGTGGAGGCGGTCGAAATCCGGACGCGTATTCAGCTCCAGAGTCGCTGAATGGGACAAGAAGCGAACGTGTGACCCCACTGATGGATTCCTCTCCGAACGAGGAATCCATTGGTAGGATCACACGTTCGGTTCGAGTCCCATTTAGCGACTCTGGAGCTTACAACGCGTTTTGGCCGCCCTCGCCGGTTTTCTGGCCCACTGTGTGGGGTGGCGGCTTCAAAGGTGCGGGGCGTAGCGCCAAGAGATTGACTCGCAGGATGTGGGGGTTTCACGGCTTTTATTATCATTTTGTTTTTTATATTTTTGTAGTATTTTTTGCTCGTCGTGTTTCCTCTCCCTCATTCGCCGCATTTGCCGCAGGTTGGTACCTCGCGGTGACGTCACAGTGACGGCACAGCGCTGCCCCATCGGCCCAATCATCGTCGGTGGTGCAGCGTCTTCGTCTAGTAGTCTGCCGGCCGCCGCGGTGAGCCTCTGCACAGGTGAGCTTAAAAATGACGACCCTCTATTTTGGTTCTTGATAGAATTCGTTCCAGTGTTAGCTGTGGTAGACGGCACACGCGAACGCCCATTGACTGTACACTTCTGTGCGTCGTGTCGTAGTACACTCCGCGCGCACAACCTTAGCTGGAGTAAACTAGGCACTTAACTTGAGTCTTCGGAGATCTATTATCTATTATCAGTACACACTGATTGCATATGGACGACTTTTTGCACATAAAAAGTAAAGTAGTTATTCATGTAAGTTATATGAAAATTTGTACATAAATACTTAGGTTAGGTATATGGAAATGTTGTTCCTAATTTTAATTTTAAAGTGTACATGGATTACATATGCACAAATATGGCAATATTTATTGCGAATAAAAAGTACCTAAACATTTAGCGTGTGTAACCTGCAGAGCAACCCTTTGTCTGTTTGCACCTGTGAACTCCACAATGTGGGAGACCAGGTGGTCAAAATCACGTCCAAAGAACGTAATCTGAAGTCCCTTTGGATAAATTTTGTGGACTCTGGCTGGATCTTCCTCGTTTTTTCAGTGTACCCGGCAGGACAAGTAGTGTGACCGTCGTCCGTCCAGTGAAGCCTTCTGGAGGGTCAGGGAGAAAAAGAAGAGGGAGTGGGGGACAGGGGGGGGGGTCCCCCGGCTCGTGTCGAACCCGTTCCGAGCCCCGGGGGCGCCTTCCCAAGACCCTGTTGCGACCCATCTGCAGCATGCGAATCGAATTGAACGGCGTGCCGGCTGTGGCGCGGTGGCGCGGTCCCGCAGGCGGTCGGGCTCGGGCGGCGGACCCTGGTCGGTCGGGAGGCCGGGGCGACGGCAGCGCGCTCTGGCGGCGCGGCGGCGCACGCGGCGCGGAGGCAGCGCGCAGGCGCGGGGCGCCGGGGCGGCCGGGCTGCCCGGCTGCTCGGTCTGGCCGCCGGGCGCCGAGAGAGAGGGACCGAGCGAAAGGCTTGGCGCGCGGAGTGAGAGAGACACGGCGCCCCGCTCACCCTCTCGCGCGCGGTTCGCGCTGCTCTACGGCTTGGCCTACAGATGTCAGCTCTAGCCCAGGCTGCTGCTGCTGCTGCTGCCGCCCCGGCGAGGCTGGCAGGCAGGCGGCCGGGAACACGGCGGCTGAGTGAAGTGAAGTGAGTTCAGTACGCTGTGCCGCGCTGTGCGAGACGGCGAGAGGGCACGAGACTCGCGTCTCCGCGTCGGCCAGTCGGTTACGCCCGCCCAGTAGCGCCGCAGCGCCGCGGCGGTGCCCCTAACCTCGCAACGCGCAAACCGCGAAGGGCGAAGCCGCGAGCCGCCCAGGCACCGCGGCGTGCCGCAGCCAGCCCAAAGGTGTGTGCCTGTTTGTGTGTGCGTGCGTGTGCGTGCGTGCGTGGTGTGTGCGCGTGCGTGCGTGCGGCGCCAGCGGGCGTGCGCGCGTGTGTCCAGCAGGTGTCCGTGGAGCGACAGCTGGCGGCTGCAGCTGCTGCGGCGCGCCGCGGTTCGCTTGCGTTAAGTCACGCCCGTGCGCGCTGGGCCAGCGTGTGTGTGTCTGTGTGAGTGTGTGAGTGCGTGACGGCCGCGACCGGGGCGTCACCGCACACTATGCGAGTGAGTGGAATTAGTGGGGCGTTGGGAAAAGCACGTGCGCCCCCCCCCCACCGCGCCCCTACCGTTGTGTCCAGCCGCGGCAGGTGTGCAGTGCAGCTCGTAGGTGCAGCCGACACGATACGCCAGCGACTGCAGTGCACAGTGGGCCAGGAGACGTTTTTTGAGTTCCAGAGTCGGTGAATGGGACTCGAAGCGAACGTGTGACCCCCCCCCCCACCAAATGGATTGCTCTCCGAACGAGGAATCCAGTGGTGGGGTCACACGTTCGCTTTGAATCCCATTTACCGAGTCTGGAGCTGAAAACGCGTCTTGAGTTGAGGCCGTCAGCGCCGATCGTCTGGCCCGCTGTGCAGGGTCAGGACGCCGTCGTTGTTCCTCCAGGAGGTGGGGAACGGAGGCGGGCGGCGGCGTGAGCGGCCGGTGACCCCGTTCCGTTTTGGCGCGTCCTCTCCAGCCGCGAGTGCAACGCGACTGCATCGGCCTGGCTGTGACGGTGGCTGTGACGGTGGCTGTGACGGTGGCTCTGACGGTGGCTCTGACGGTGGCTCTGACGGTGGCTGTGACGGTGGCTGTGACGGTGGCTGTGATGGTGGCTGTGACGGTGGCTGTGACGGTGGTTGTGACGGTGGCTGTGACGGTGGCTGTGACGGTGTCTGTGACGGCAGCTGCGACTGAACACGGCGAGCCGCGAGGTGGGCGTCAGGGCCGCCGGCCTGGCCGCCAGGGCCACCAGCACCAGCCTGAATGACAGCAGCGTCGCCCTGTCTCGCTCCCCCTCGCTACTCCGCCCGCAGGGGTGCGAGAGAGACAGAAGGGCGACGAAACGCTGTGTGCGGAATCGCTCGCCAGGGCCGCGATTAGCTGGTATGTGGGTCGCGGACCTGGCCGACGGCTGCCTTGGCCTCCTGGCTGGGCCCGGGGCCATGCGCTGCCCGATGGCGCTATTCCTGATCTCTATTTTGACCAAGGCTTTTTGACAGGCAGGACACCGCGCGCCTGCAACGGCACCACTGCACTAGGCGGACACGGCCGCACAGTAGGCCAGAAGACAAGCGCATGCGGCCGAAACTCTAGACGCGTTTTGAGCTCCAGAGTCGCTAAACAGGACTCGAACCGTGCGTGTGACCCCACCAATGGATTCCTCGTTCGGAGAGCAATCCGTTGGTGGGGTCGCACGTTCGTTTCCAGTCTTATTTAAGCGACTGTGGAGCTCAAAACGCGTCCGGGAGTTTGACCGCCTCCACCGGTCTTCGGGTCCACTGTTGGCCGGCACGGTCGGCCGCGACCATTCATACGCTGGCCACGTCCGCGTCAGGGGCGTCTTGGTGACGGTAGAGTGGTAGAGAGGTGCCCTGGTCGAGGCTCTGGTGCTTCTTGAATCGCCTTGGTGACGGTGGAGAGGCGTCGTCGTGGTCCTTAAAAACGCCATGGTGATGCACTTTGTGATTCTCGTGGTAGAGTCATGGTGATCTTAATGCTGTGGTCATGACATGATGCCGCGGAAAGAAACTCATCAGGGCACAAAAAGGAAGTCAACGACATCCTCCCCCCTCCCCACCCAAAGTCTATTCCGACGTGAAACTCGAATTCGGATTCCATTATCTTCCCCCCTTCTTATTTGTCTCACCTAACCAGCATCAGGCGCTATCTGCCTACGCTGGCGCGAACTTGATTTACGGTAACTTGAGATAAGGAAGGCGCGAGGCAGGGGAGGAGGAGGATGGAAGGGGGGGGGAGGGGTCTAGAGGGGAGGGGGGCAATTGTGGCATAAAGTGGTCTAGGGGAGCACCAGCTTTGCGGCTCAGCAGATTACTACCTGAGGCTAAAGAAGTAGTGTGTCTGAGTACGCGGGCGCGCGCGCTTGAGAGAGAGAGAGAGAGAGAGAGAGAGAGAGAGAGAGAGAGAGAGAGAGAGAGAGAGAGAGAGAGAGAGAGAGATGGAGAGAGAGAGAGAGAGAGAGAGCCAGAGGGAGGGAGGGTTAGTGAGTGTGCGTTTTATTGTAATTTTTACACGCGTCTTTATTCCGATCGAGCGGAGCAACGGCTCTCGTGCCGCCGTCGTAGTGTCACTCAGTGACTGTCCCGCCACCACCTCCTCGCCTTGAGCCCCGCGCCACGCGGCCACGCGCCGCCTCGGCCGACACACTGCAAGAAGCGGTGCTGCAAAGGACGTTGAAGAATGATTGCGCGACCCGCGACCGAGCGCGCGGGATTTCGACCCCCGCAGTGCATTTCCGCATGTGTGTGTTTGTGTCCGTCTGTCTGTCTGTCTGTCTGTCTGTCTCTCTTTCGTTCGGTTCGAGTCCCATTTACCGAATCTGGAGCTCAAAACGCGTCTAGAGTTTTGGCCGCCTGCGCCGGTCCTCTGGCCCACTGTGCGCCGGCGGGCAAGGTGCGCGAGGGGGGGGGGCAGCAGACTTGTTGCACACTGCAGCATAATGCCCCCCATTATTTCACCCTAGGGGGGCACTGGGACTGCTAAAGCAGCATGCTCACCGACGCCATGGCGCGCGGCGAAGCCGTTGCCGATGCCCCCCTTCGCTGTCCGGATTTCTGCGCAAGTCGAGAAAACATCCGCCTGCCGGCCCCTCGCACCGGCTATGGCCAAACAGACGCACACACGCATGTACGCACGAATTCGCTCACTCACACACAGACTCATTTCACATACACATACCCATTCGTAAATACATAAATACATACACACGCAGACGGATGCCGCTTTGGACGAGAAAAATCCCGCGAGGTCTATACAGCGGCCGCTAACCACCAATTTATGGTCGAATCGGTTTAGTAGTGGTGCTTGTTGTGGCCGCCATGTCCTCTGTGTGTGTGTGTGTGTGTGTGTGTGTGTGTGAGTGTGTGAGTGTGTGTGAGTAGGTGTGTGTAGGTGTGTGTGTGTGTGTGTGTGTGTGTGTGTGTGTGTGTGTGTGTGTATGTGTGGTAATAGCAGCTGCACTTGCGGACTATTTTCGTGTGAAGTGTTCATTGACCTAATTCTGTTTTGGCGGTACGCACGGCGTGGCGGGCGGGACGCGCGGCTGGCCAAACAGTCTCTGCGAACGGTCAAATATGAGTATGTTTAGTCTGCTCGCGGTATACCGCGGGCTACGGACAGCCAGCCGCAGCGAGTCATAAAAGGAAACGAAAAAAAAGGGTGAGAGAGAGAGAGAGAGAGAGAGAGAGAGAGAGAGAGAGAGAGAGAGAGAGAGAGAGAGAGAGAGAGAGAGAGAGTTAAAGGGTGGGGGTGAGGCCTTCATGATGATGCTGAACACCTTCCATCAGCAGGTCTCTGTCTGTTGGTCTCTGTCTATGTCAGTCGGTCTGCGTGCGTTCACCTTCCATGCGGTTGTACGTCGCGTCTTTGAGGACCCCCCCCCCCCCTCTCTCTCTCCTTCCATCCCTCCCATTCCACCTCTTTCACGCTGCATTGGCCCAACGAGACACATCCGTTTGTCCTGGCTTTTACAGACATTGCTTTATGGTGCACAAATCGCTTCCAATTGCATTTCCTATTGCAAAAATTACTGAAAGAGCTGTGCGCACGCGTGCTGTGTGTTTGTGTGTGTGCGTGAGAGAGAGAGAGAGAGAGAGAGAGAGAGAGAGAGAGAGAGAGAGAGAGAGAGAGAGAGAGAGAGAGAGAGAGAGAGAGGGAGAGAGAGCGCGCGCGCGCGCGCGTGTGTGTGTGAATATGTGTGTGTGTGTGTTATGGGAGGGGAGTTCAAGTACCGCCACCACCACGCCTTTCGAGACACTCCAGCGCGACGACTTCGCCACCGCCACAGTCAGTCCCGCCTCGGGTGCATACACAAGCCGCGTCATCTGAAATTCGGATTGTGGCGCCCCTCCGGCCCACCCAGTGCTATGAATGGCCTGCTGCCGCCTCGCGGATGTGCGTGTGTGAGCCTCTCTCTCTCTCTCTCTCCCTCTCTCTCTCTCTCTCTCTCTCTCTCTCTCTGTGCGTGTGTGTGTGTGTGTGTGTGTGTGTGTGTGTGCGTGCGCGTGCGTAAGCAACTGCGTGAAAGCGTCGAGGCGTGCTGCACTGTACCAGGACTCCGCGGCGGCCGCTGCGCCTTCGCGGTGTTTGGGCGCCCCGCCCCGCCCCAGCCCGCCCCGCCCCGCCACGCGTTGGTGGATGCATGCATGCAGCTGTGGCGAAGGTCGATGACCCCGCAGCTGCCGAGCCGAGCCGGGCCCAGAATCGATAAGGCATACCTTTCATGTCGCCATGCGACACTTAATTAATTTAGCCGGCCAAGGGGCCAAGGCGCAGGCGGCCAAAACTCTACACACGTTTTGAGCTCCCACGAGTCCCCTAAACAGAACTCGAACGGAACGTGTGACCCCTCCAATAGATTGCTCTCTGGACAAGAAGTCCATTGGTAGGGTCACACGTTCGGTTCGAGTCCCATTGGAGCTCAAAACACGTCTAAAGTATTTTTTTTTTTTTTTTTTTTTTTTTTGCCGCCTGCGCCCGTCTTCTAGCCCACTGTGCTGCGGGGCTGCCAACTTATTTCACTTGCCTGTCTTTTCCAAGTCCAGCCGGCCCCGCGCCGCCCGCCTTTCCGTCCCGTCCTGCCTTTGATACAGTAGATTTTCCATCAAGCCTTCGGGCTGCGGCGGCGGCCCGATGCCCGATCCCCCCCCCTCCTCCCCCTCGGCCCGCCCCTTCCCACTTTACCGTCTCTGCAGTCCAGTTGGTATTCATTGGGGCGGAACTCGGGACCTCGGCGTGCAGCACACACGCGACAGGATACTCCTTCTTCGTCTTCTTCCCTCTCTCTCTCTCTCTCTCTCTCTCTCTCTCTCTCTCTCTCTCTCTCTCTCTCTCTCTCTCTCTCTCTCTCTCTCTCTCTCTCTCTCTCTGCCTACCTCGCGGCCGCGGTAACGTTCCTTTCGGTCGCAGCGCAGCGCCGCCGCCTCCTCCTATTGGCCTGTTTCCACTCGGGAGCCCCCTGCGCCGTGCACTCCAAGGCGCCACTCAGACTGGGGCCTCCCCCTCCCCCTTCCCTCGTCTTTTCCGCCATCTCTGCAGCTTGCTTCAGCGCTCCAGCCTGCCTCAGCCCAACCCTGCCAAGTCCTCCAGCCCTTAGCCCTTGTCATTTCTGCTCTCAGAATGCCTCCCCCCCTCCCTTCCCTACCCTTTTCCAACCCTTCCACAGTGGGCCAGAGAAACCGGTGGAGGCGGTCGAAATCCCGGACGGGTTTTGAACTCCAGAGTCGCTAAATAGGAATCGAATCGAACGTTTCACCCCACCAATGGATTGCTCGCCGAACGAGGAATCCATTGGTGGGGTCACACGTGCGGTTCGAGTCCTGTTTAGCGACTCTGGAGCTCAAAACGCGTATAGAGTCATGGCCGCCTGCGGCGGTCTTCTAGCCCTCTGTGCCTACCCCAGCTAGAGATGTGCGAACAGCCAAGTTCGAATTTGAACGAACACGAACACTTTTAACTTCCAAAGCCTTCGAACGAACCGAACCGAACAGTTTCAAAATTTTCTCGAACGAACCGAACGAACAAGGTTTTTGTTCAGATTCGATCCGAACACTCCCATTAAAGTAATACTTAACCACCTTGCGTGTTCGTGCACGAACATAATCTGTTCATTTTTTCGAACAGTTCGGGGTCGAACACCGCAAGTTCGGGTTCGAACGAACCGAACAGTCCGCCTGTTCGTTCGAGTTCGTTCGAATGCGAACATGTTCGCACATCTCTAACCCCAGCCCCTTTTGACCGCAGCTTCATAGTCCTCCAACCCCCCTCCTCTCCCCCTACCCCTTTCCGTTCAGCCCTCCAGAGCATCGGTCCTCCACTGCGGTCCTTCGGCCCTTGAGCGCTCCGGTGCAGCAGAGCGCAAGGGCGCAAGGGCACAAGGGCACTGCACCGGACAATTATTACCGCCCGCTCTTCCCTCCGCCTCTTCTCCTCCCCAGTCGGCCAGTCGAAACCGACCCACTCCAACGAGCAGCGCGCAGCCTCCACTCCGAATAGGACCCCAAATAGCCCATAAGGCGGCAGCGTGTTCTCCTAAATTAACTGCGTTCTGCCCACCCAGGGTGCTCCGCGCAGGGTTTCATTCGCCATGGCCACGTGAGTGGGAAAAACTTCTCTCGATGCACCAGAGTGGAAAGGGTTGCCAACCTGGGTCTAGCCTGGCAATAAAAAGGCTTTAAGCGTGTCACACGATCGGTTCGAGTCCCATTTAGCGACTCTGGACTGGAAATGAAAACGCGTCCGGGATTTTGACTGTCTCCACCGGTCCCCTGGCTCACTGTGGGGGGCTCCGTCTGAGCGGGAACGTTTCACCCGGGCGGAGTCCCTGGGGCGGCGCGCGGGACGCCGCACGGCTGGAACACGCTGCTCGTGGACGCCCTGCACGCCGGGCGGACAGCAGCCGCGAGTTCCTGAGGGACTGCTTGGCCTCGTCTTGAGCAGCGCGCCGAGCCAGCACAGTGGGCCAGAAGACCGGTGGCGGCGGACAAAATCTCCGGGCGCGTTTTGAGCTTCAGTTCCGAGTCGCCAAATGGCACTCGAACCGAACGTGTGACCCCACCAATGGATTGGTCTCCGAATGAGGATTCCATTCGTGGGGTCGCACCTTTTGTTTCGAGTCTCATTTTTAGCGACTCTGGAGCTCAAAACGTGTCCGGGATTTTTACCGCCTCAACGGTCTTCTGACCCACTGAGCGCCGAGGCTAGCTGTCAGGGCGCGGCGGGGCGCGGCGGGGCGCGGCGGGGCGCGGCGGGGCGCGGCGGGATGCGAGGGCTTTGGCGACTAGGTGTGCAGCTCGTCACGCCAGCGCTACGCACTCCACCCCCGGCACCGCCCTGGCACCGCGCCGCCCCCGCCACCCCCAGGCCCGCGCGCCGCCCCCGCCGGCCCCCGGGCCCCCGGCCGGCCGGGAAGAGCCGGGCTGGGCGAGCGGATCGATGTTCATACCGAGCCTGGATTGGGCGTGGCGGGGCGTGGCGCGGCGTGGCGGGGGTGGCGGGGGTGGCGGCTGCGGGGTGCTGGGTGTAAGCGCGCGGCGGCACGGCGGCCGGCCGGATGGCCTCAGCAGCATCTCTGGGCATATCTAACCGCCACCCCGGCGAGCAGACGAAGCACCAGGCAGGTGCCTACTCAGGATTCGCCCTCTGGGTGGGCGTATCGCACTTTTTGCCGACTGACAGACGAGTTATATACTGATAAAACCTTACAAACTATTTTAGGCCTTACAAAGAAAAGCAGCTTGTTACAAAAAGTATTTTGAGCCTACATAAGCTTACCGTGAAAATACTTCGTAATTTACGAACTACCCCATTGACGAACCACCCCATTCGAGGGCGTTCGCCCACTGTGCGCCACACCTGCAGGCCACCCCACCTGCCTCGTGCACCTGGCGCGTTGTGGGCTCTACGGAGGCCCTGCCGCAGCTGGTCCATTGGCGCGTGCCTCTCTGCGGCGTCGCGGCAGGTGGTTCGGCCTTCGGGTCACGACCGGGCCGTGCCATCTCTGCGAGCTCGCTCCGGGGCGGTGCACGCTGGGACAGGACGCCCCGCTCCACAGCCCCGTGATGAAATGATGGAGCCAGTGACTGCTGCCCCCTCTGCCTCTCTCTCTCTCTCTCTCTCTCTCTCTCTCTCTCTCTCTCTCTCTCTCTCTCTCTCTCTCTCTCTCTCTCTCCCCTCTCTGATCACCGCCATCCCAGGCAAAAGCAATAGTGGGTGGAGAGTGGGGGTGGAGGATTCTTCTCCAGGCATTCGCCTCTCTATGCAAATGACGGGGGAACCGCAAAATCGTGCCCAATCCAGAGTGGGGCTGAAAGGGGAGGGCGGGCAGGGCGGTTCAGCACAAAGAATCCCGGAGCACCCCGACCAGGCTGGCAGCCAGGCTGGCAGTCAGGCCGCCAGCCAGGCCCCGGGCATAGAGACATCTGTAAAGGCGCTGCTGCTGCTGCGTCTGCCCGCCCGTCGACCCCGTCCTACAGTGGGCCAGAAGACCGGCGCGGTCAGAGCACCCAATGCGCGTCTGCCCGCGGCCCATTCATCATTTACAGTTGGACCTTCCCGAGCGCGCTTCTGTCTCGGGAGGGGAAGAAGGAAGAAGAGGGGGGGGGGGCAGCGGTTTATCGCCTCCCTCAACTGAGTCAGTCGCCATGGCGGGGCGGGGCGGGGCGGGGCGGGGCGGGGCGGGGCGGGGCCTGGTTACAGTCCTAGAGCAGAGCAGCGTCCGGCCTTGTGAGCTCGCATGCGGCGTAGCGCGCGATTTGCTTTACTCACTCTTCCCTAACCGGTGCCTTTTCTCCGGGTCGGCTTCGACTTCGTTCGTATATGACTAAAGGAAGTGCGTAGTTCGGCTCCCCTCCCGGTCGCTCCGGTACGGCGAATTGCGCGTTCGGATGTCGTCGGCATTGCGGCCGCCGCGCTCTTCGCCTCCGTTGGACCGTGTTGGTCGCTGGGCCGCAGCACAGTGGGCCAGAGGGCCGGGCGTCATGCAGGCAGCCAAAACTCTAGACGCGTTTTGAGCCCCAGAGACGCTGAATGGGACTCGAACTGAACGTGTGACCCCACCAATGGATTCCTCGTTCGGAGAGCAATCCATTAATTGGGGTCACACGTCCGGTTTGAGTCATGTTTAGCGACTCTGGAGCTCAAAACCCGTGTAGGAGTTTTGGCCGCCTGCGCCCTGCGCCGGTCTTCCAGCCCACTGGGCGCAGGAGCAGCAACGCCCCCCTTCTTTCGGTCCCACAGGACGCCCCGGACAGCGCCTTTGCCAAGATTAATGGCCCAAGAACTCGCATCGGCCGGGGCGTGAGTGGCCGGGTCGTGGCGAGGCGGTGGAGGGAGCGGGGCGTGCGTGGGTCACCCCGGGTGGCTCAGGTCGTGTGACGGCGTCGTCACGAGTGTGTGACAGGCCCAGCCTAGGCCCGTCACATCGTCTCTGCCCGCTAGCCGCTGACTAGTTGTTGCTGGGTATCTCTCTGTGAGTGGGGACTCTTGCGACAAGAACATGGCTCTCTGCCTGCAAGTCGCGCCCATGGACCTTATGCCCTTGCCCTCGCCCGGACCACAGTGGGCCAGAAGACCAGTGCAGGCGACAAAAACCCTAGACACGTTTTGAGCTCCAGAGTCGCTAAATGGGACTTGAACCAAGCGCGTGACCCCACGATTGGATTCCTCGTTCGGAGAGCAGTCCATTTGGTAGGGTCACGCCATCGGTTCGAGTCCCATTCAGCGACTCTGGAGCTCAAAGCCCCGTCCGGGGTTATGACCGCCTCCACCGGTCCTCCGGCCCACTGTGCAGACACGTTTCCTCTCACTAAGTCATGCCCGGCGCGGCCGGAAGGCCTTCCTTTCCGAGGCCGCACTTCACTCCAGGAGATTTCTCCCACTTCGCCAACCCGAGTTCGCCGCCGGCTACTGCCCCGCCCGACTTTCAACTTTTCGTTTTGCGCGCGCGCATGCATGCTGGCCGCGCCACCGGTTGAGCGCTGTTGAACAACTAGTTGCTGCGGCGCGGCCGGTCCGCCGCCCGCCGCGGTCCGCGCCCTGAATTCTTTATTAAACGAGCCATTAAAACTGCGTGGAAGTCCTCAGAGAGAACTAACCCCCTCCCCCTCCCCCGGGGCCATCCCCTTGCTCATCAAGGTGGCGGGGTCGTCTCAGTGGTCCGGCGGGACGCGGCGCGGGCGGCGTGGGCGCACGACGACTGGCCGAAAAGGTCGGTGGGTCACAGTGGGCCGGAAGACCGGCGCAGGCGGACAAAAATCTGGACGCGTTTTGAGCTCCAGAGTCGCTGAATGGGACTTGAACGTGTGACCCCACCCATGGAATCTGTTGGTGGGGTCACATCCTTGCAGCGTGCGGGGGGCTCGTAGACGGCAAAACGGTCCTTGCGGCTCGGGTCCCGTTCAGCGTCTCTGGAGCTCAAAACGCGTCTAGAACCGCCTGCGTCGGCCTTTCTGGCCCACTGTGCGCGGACGAGGCGGCAGCCTGCGAGGTAGGCACTCGCGACGCACCCACGCACGCTGTGCGGAGTTGCTGCCTACCTCCCAGGCTGAGTCTCCCTCCACTATGGTGGTGTACCCGGCGTCTGTGGTGGCGACGCACTGCCCTGTTTCCTCTGTTGTTGTTGTTGTTGTTGTTGTTGTTGTGTTTGTTGTTGTTGCGTTCTAACAATGCCTTCTCTTTCGCAGGCCCCTGCTGCGAGTGCCTCATGGCGTCGTCGTGACATGCGCCACGACGCCTTCGCCCCGCGCGCCGCGCTGCCGTGATGTGACCCGCCAGTGCGTGACCGGCGCGTGCGTGTGTGCGTGTGTGTGTGTGTAACTGGAGGAGGAGGAGGAGGAGGATGCGTGGGTGACATGACGATGAAGCAGCAGTGCGCCGCCGAGGCCGCGGCCGACATGTGACGCGGCGGGCCGGCAGCGAGGCCAGCAGCGCGGCCGTGGCCGAGGCCGCCGGCCGAGCGGGCCGCCACGCGGGCCGAGGCCGCGCCGTCCAGGCCGAGGCCCGGGCCGCCAAGGGGTGCGCCGACGATGTCCCAGTGGGCCCTGTGCTGCGGCTGGCGCTCGCACCGCTCGCCAGGGTGGCGGGGGTAGACTGCGGCTGTGACGGCGGCTGCCGGGGGCGCCGGGGCTGGGGGCGGCGCTGGGGGCGGGGCCGCGGGGAGGCGGGGGGCGGCGGGAGCGGAGAGGCGCTGGGCGAGGCAATGAGCGGCACTTGCGGCCTATGCTCCCTCATCGGTGACGTCTTCCGGAGGCTCATGTGCATCGGGGGATCCCGGCGAGGCTCCGGCGAGTCCTGCTACCAGGAGCTGCCCGACGAGGAGGTGGCCGTGGTGAGTACGCAACGCTTTTATTCGCCTCGTTTCTATGCAGGTTGGACTTTGGTAACTTGGGCTCAGGTTCAAGTTTTGACTCCACCTAGTAGTCCAAGTGGAGAAATCGTTTTGAATAAGGCGAATACCCCCTCAACTAACCCTCTGAGTTTGCCGTCCAAAATTTTATTTCGTTTCCCCGCCGACTGCATGGTTTGAGAATGTTGAACTTGTAGGCCTGCTCTGCGTGTGCAAGGAGAAGAAGAAGGTCATTGAGAGAATACAACACCACATAATTTGGGAGGGAAACCACTTGGGAATAAACGACGGCGATCGCAAAGCTATTGTCTTCGGCAAACAGTCCGGGCGTTGAATAAACGAAACATGAACTACTTTGTGGCACCCCGCCCCACCCCGCCCCTCCAACTTCCTTGTATTGATCTTGGTGACCCGGGCGGTGGGTCATTAGGGGCCGAGCCCGATGATGCGGACGTAAATTCAGACCAACAACCCGAAACACGAAGAAAAGTTCCCCGCGAATTTTGCTGCTCTGTAGGTGCTTTTATTTCGTTATTTATTCCTTTATTTTTCCCGCGCTCGTCCACCCACACGACCCGCTCGCCCCACAGTGGGTCAGAAGACCGCTGAGGTGGCTGAAATCCCGGATACGCTATGAGCTCCTCCTTCGGAGAGCAATCCATTGGTGGGGTCACAAGTTCGATTCGAGTTCCATTTAGCGACTCTAGAGCTTAAAACGCGTCAACGGTCCTCTGGCCCACTGTGCGCCCCCTTCCCCACGCACACCAGGCACGTCACAGCGTGTCAGTCAGTGTGACGGCGCTGTCTGGAGCTGCCGCCGCCGGCCCGCCCGGTCACCAAACCTCGGGGGGTTATATTTAGCCCCCCTGCCGCGCCGCTACAACAGGCGCGCAGCTGCACGTACCTCACACACACATAGGCGCGCACACACACACACACACACATACATATATTCTCTCTCTCTCTCTCTCTCTCTCTCATCTTCGAGTCTTCGCGCCCTTTCCTCCTCCACGGGTGCTGGTCGGTCGGCTCGTGTGTCCACGAAATGCTGTTAGTCCTGCCTGCGGGCGGCGCGTTTAATGTCCCCCCCCCCCCGCATGCTCTGTGTGTGTATGTGTGTGTGTGCGCGCGCGCCCTTTTATACACCTGGTCATTTTCCCTCGGCCTCGCCCTCGCCGCCGCACAGTGGGTCAGAAGACCACGGGAGGCGGTCAAAAGCCCGCGGACGCGAAATGGGACTCGTGCGGAACGTATGACCCCACCAATGGATTGCTCTCCGAACGAGGAATCCATCGGTGGGGCCAGACGGTTCGGTTCGAGTTCTGCTTAGCGACTCTGGAGCGACGGCCGCCTGCGCAGGTCTTCTGGCCCACTGTGCGCTGCCCCCTGCCTCGGCCCCCCTGCTGCCTTTACCCCCTCCCCTTCCTACAACGCCGCCGCCGGGCCGGCCCCGCTCAGCGTGTCACATCTATCCTTTTAATCATCGTCGAGAGCCCCGGCATCCCCGGCGGTGCGGCTCGCCCGCGCGCGCGCGAGCCAAAAGCGACGAATAAAAAGCACACCTTGTTGTTTTTGTTGTTGTTTTTTGGCGTTATAATTATTCTTCTTTATCTGGTTCTCTCCTTTCTTTTTATTCCACACACTTCCGGTCCGCGCGGTGCTCGCCGCTCGAGCAACTCAACCCCCCGCGGTAATATTTTGCCGGCGTTTCATACCTGCCGCGTGTGTGGGGGAAGGCTCGCACTAAGCACGTCCCGAGTGGACGTTAAATAGAGGGAGGGAAAGGGGGGGGGACCGTGTCGTGGAAAATGTCCCCCCCCCCTTTTCTTCCTATTCGTGGGGGGCGAGAGGCAAAAGAGTCAAAGCGGCGTCTCATGCTTGTGTGGCAATGGAATCAAAGTGTAACCAGCGGTAACCCGCAGCTATCATCCGGGACGAATGGATAAGTTTACGTTCGTAGGGTAGTGTAGGGTCGCGAGGAGAGTTGCTCGAGGAAATGAAAGAAGCAGGACGGCGTCCTCGCTCGTCGCTAGAGGGGAGGGGGGGTGGAGGGCAACGAGTAGACGAACCAACTACAACAACAAGAACAGCAGCAGCTGCGATGAACGCAAGCCCTGCTCCTCGTGCCGCACCGCGTGGCGCGGCGGTGCTCCGGACAGGTTTCGGCTTTCCTAAAGCGAGAGCCCTGGCTGGCAGTCCCGGCCCCGCCTGCCCAGTGGAGCGAGCGCTTTTAGGGGGGGGCCTTTGTCTGTGTGTGTGTGTGTGTGTGTGTGCGTGCATGTGTGTGTGTGTGAGTGTGTGTGTGCCTGCCGCGGTGGCGGCCCGTGCATCGCCATTGTTCGGCGGGGAAGCGAAACTTAATTAAAAGAGAACGACGACGCGGTGCCACCAGCCGCCTCCCTGGCTCCTCCACCACACACGCGGTTAAAGCGCCGCGCGCCCCACGCGCGCCCCGCGAACGGTGTCCCTGGAACAAAAGGGGGCCCCTCAAATGACTGAGGGTGGCGGACGCGGGCGCACAGTGGGCCAGGGGCGGTCCAAATCCCGGACGCGTTTTGAGCTCCAGAGTCGCTATATGGGACTCGAATCGAACGAGGATTCTGTTTATCGGCACAGGAGCTCAAAACGCGTCTAGAGTTCTGGCCGCCTGCTGGCCCACCGTGGGGCGAACACACACGCGCGCGCGCACACACACTCAAACAGAGGCAGTGTGCGCGCACGGCTTCACCTATCTGTGTGCATCGCCTTCATTCCGCCAAGTGAGCAAGCAAGGACTCATTGTACGACTGCCGGGGACGCCGAGGACGCCGAACAGCAGGGCTTGTGCTGCTGAGAGAGAGAGAGAGAGAGAGAGAGAGAGAGAGAGAGAGAGAGAGAGAGAGAGAGAGAGAGAGAGAGAGAGAGAGAGAGAGAGAGAGAGAGAGAGAGAGAGAGAGAGAGAGAGAGAGAGAGAGAGGAACCTCACGGCAGGAACAGGAAGCTGCCAGGCCCGCAGGGCTTTGCGCCTCGCGAGAGGACTATGCATTCATCCGACGCGACGCGCGCAAACAAGTGCTGTTGTTTTTGTTGGTTTATTCTAAAAAAAAAAGGTAAAGAAAGAAAGACAGAAAGAAAGAGAAAACTTGTTTGGCAGTAAATGATCGGACAGGGTTTGCCTATGGTCGCACCAACTCTATATTATCCCCAGCCTTGCGCGTCGAGAGTCTAAACGAGAGGCTTAATAATGATAATTGTATCGAGAGAGAGGGGGGGGGGGAGAGCGCCAAGGCGAGCCCCCTTCAAACCCCCCTGCCCCTGGCTGGCCAGACTGCGCACACCATACCCGACAGTTATTATTATGTATTTGTTTGTTCCGCGATTCAAGGCGCACGACCAACCAATGAGGTCGACCGTGAGGAGGAGGAGGGGGGGGGGGAGCTTCAGCGATTACGCCCGTTGACCATGACCGTGACTAGGCGTCGGGTACCCGTGGTGGTGCCTCGATGCTGGCGGTGTCTTTGCGCAGACTCCTCATTGATTGCCATGGCGATCTATTCGCCGACTCCCTTCTTCCTTCGGCGGCACGGCGGCACGGCGGCACGACGGCGCGCTGCTTAGCCTGGCCGTCGTGCGGCGCGGTGCGGTGGCATCTGAAAGTCAAAGCGGCGCCCCGGTGACGTCGGCCGTCCACCGTCCGAAGAGCGGTGCCGGACGACGCACAGTGCGCCAAACAGATCGCGGCTCAAATCCCGGACGCGTTTCCACTTCCAGAGTCGCTAGATGGTACTCGAACCAACCACCGGACGTGTGATCCCGCCAAAATAAATGCTCTCCGGGCGAGGAATCCATTATTGGTGGGGTCTCACACGTTCGCTTCGAGTCCTGTTTAGCGACTCCGGAGCTCAAAACGCGGCCAAGCCTGCGCTTGGTCTTCTGGCCCTGGCCCTGGCCCGGCCAACTGAGCGAAGGTGTCAAAGAGAAATTTGGGGCGGCAGGAAGCGCTAATTCCTTTCTCGTTTTGCTGCCGACCCGCGGCGATGCCAATGAGAGCGCGGGACGTTCTACTTGTTATTGTTGTTGTTGTTCTATGCGCGAGCGTTGCTAACTTTGCTCTTCTTTTCCATGGTTGCAGGTAAGCGAGATAATGAGGTGGCGAGATGAGCGACGCGATGCGTGAGTAGAAGGGAGCACAGGAGAAAAACAGTCTGCGTTGCTCATATTTCGGAAATTAATTTTGAAAGGAACCAGCGTCCAACTACTCATAAATCGAAACGTGATCTTCCGTGGACCGCTTATAAATAGCAACTGATGAATGCACATCTCGCGGCCCGGAAATTAATTTGCTTTTAGTGTGACAAGCGCCTCTTTCAAAATCCACCACAACAAAAGATTCAAATCGTTTTCTTCCCAAGAGGGCGTTTTGTTCCCCGAAATCGTCGCTTTTGTTTCCCCTGGCGTGCACGTGAATCTGAATGTGGACATGAATGTGAATGTGGCGGCCCGGTGTTTTATTGCGGCCCGACGGCAGGGCCTCGTGACGCCGAATGTGAATGTGTCGCAATCAGACGGACTGAGGATGACGATTATTGCCATTGCAGGCCCTCGAACAAAAGGGATGTAAACCGCACAATGGCGACGCGGCGTCGCACAGTGGGCCAGAAGACCGGCGCAGACGGCCGAAACTCTAGATACGTTTTGAACTCCAGAGTCGCTAAATAGGACTCGAACCGAACGTGTGACCCCACCAATGGATTGCTCTCCGAACGGGGAATCCATTGGTGGGGTCACACGTTCCGTTCGAGTCCCATTAAGCGACTCCGGAGCTAATGCGCGTGAGTTTTGGCCGCCTGCGCCGGTCTTCTGGCCCACTGTGCCGCGCAGTCTGCGGGCAGGACGCGAAGCGGACACCACTTGACGTGCATCGACCACTAAAGGCCAAGGAAGGTTGGGCTAATGGTCCGGAAAACAGCCATCACGGCCTAGCACGGCCGGATAGTTAGTCGGAAAAACAAGATTAACCTGCCGCCGGGTAGCAGGTCGCCCGGCCCTGACCCACTAGCAGCGAGTCAGCAGCCCCCTTTACCCTCATCAAGGTTCACACGCTACCCTGCTGCGGTGTGCTCCCCCGCGCGGTTGCCTTCGCCCTGCCACCGCACTCGGTTGTAACTTACCCCCTTGCCACGTCCACCTCTTTGTACCTAACTTTGGGCACTTTCCGCCCTACCTTTACCACGCTGCTGACACTTCATCGGCGTTCACCTCGGCTCCTTATTACTTCTCCGTCGCTACCCCGCCCATCGTCCTCACCCTGGCTTACCCCGTCTTCACTTAACCTTACCCCTTTTCAACCTCTCATACTCCCTCCCGTCAGCAGACGTACCCCTCGTCGAGACATTTTTGTGACTTACCCCTGTCACTACATCGTGACTTACCCCCCGTGCCGCGACTGTTCCCGCGGCGACCCCGCCCTGTTTTGCCCATCGTCCCGACTTACCCGCCGCTGCTGCCGTGCCCACTGTGCCCCGCCCCGCCCCGCCCCGCCACGCCACGCTGTTCCTGATTGCGCCGCTGTCATTGTACTAATTGAAACCGTCCTGTCTCTGTGGTGCGGTGCGCCGCGTCGTGCAGCGCCGTGCGGCGGGGCGCCCGGCAGGCCGGCTCCTCCTCTTCCTCCTCCTCCTTCTTCTTCTCCTCCTTCTCTTCCTCTTTCCTCTTCCGGACCGTTGCTTGCGCCAATCAATGGCCAACAATGCTACAGTTGTAAATTCTATCGACGTCACGCCCCTTCGCTGCTTTTTCGCGCTCACTGTCGTATTTTGTTCTAATCTAAATTGCTCTGCTGTACTTTGTATTTTTTTTCTCTTCCCTCACCCTCTTTCTCTTTCTCTCTCTCTCTCTCTCTCTCTCTCTCTCTCTCTCTCTCTCTCTCTCTCTCTCTCTCTCTCTCTCTCTCTCTCTCTCTCTCTCTCTCTCTCCGATCTCGATCCAACTCGCACTGCGGCACTTGGCAATCAAGAGTACCATTCAGACCAGAATTCCCGAGCCCCACGCTCTCTTACCTTCGGGAGTCGTGTGTGAGTGTGAGTAAGTGAGTGAGTGAGTGAGTGAGTGAGTGAGTGAGTGAGTGAGTGAGTGAGTGAGTGAGTGAGTGAGTGAGTGAGTGAGTGAGTGAGTGAGTTTGTGTGTGAGTTTGTGCGTTCTTGAAGGGTACTCCTCTTTGGTTTCAAGAGTAGCAAGTGCTAAGCTTGAAGAAGGGCGTACTCAAGCATACTGAAAGTCATACGGTCTGCTTCAAGCGTACCGATGGACTCACCCAAAAGTATTGCCTAAATTTAGCAACGATTTGGAATTGGTCAAGAGAATACCATAATCCACTCCAGAATCAATAAATTAAAAAAAACAAAAACAAATAAATAAACAGAATCTTATTGTAAAAACCAGTGAAGTTTGTCCATCTTACACTTAAGAAACTACAGTCAGTTAGTACTGACACGTTCCCTAATTTGCACGTCCCCGTTAGTATTTCTGGGTTGCTTGTACTTACAATAATCACTGCGGCAACTGATCTGAACAAATATGCAGAGAGGGTCACTTCATGGCGTTGAATCCAATTAATAAAGCATCCAAACATAGTGGTTTGAAAACTAGGGGAGTAGGACAAGCAGAATCAGCAGGACAAAGAGGTTAGAGCACAGTGGGCAGCAGGTGTTGATGAAGTAACATTTTCAACACTTTTCAAAATCACTCCAATTTTTACAGTAGTTTATATGATGAAAACCAACCTGCGCCAACAGATGTCACTGATCGCACTGGTCTTTATCTCACAGCACAAAAATAAATTGAATTAAAATGGATGGCCCGGTGCGTGCCAACTGACCCTGGATTACTATGTGCACTACACTGTCAGTATTCGCAGTCACGCCTTGTCAACAACCTCAAACAAAATGGCTACTGCTAGACTCTTGTGTACAAACATTCATCATTTTAATTCAATTTATTTTTGTGCTGTGAGATAAAGACCAGTGCGGTCAGTGACATCTGTTGGCGCTGATTGGTTTTCATCATATAAACTACTGTAAAAATTGGAGTGATTTTGAAAAGTGTTGAAAATGTTACTTAATCAACACTCGCTGCCCACTGTGCTCTAACCTCTTTGTCCTGCTGATTCTGCTTGTCCTACTCCCCTAGTTTTCAAACCACTATGTTTGGATGCTTTATTAATTGGATTCAACGCCATGAAGTGACCCTCTCTGCATATTTGTTCAGATCAGTTGCCTCAGTGATTACTGTAAGTACAAGCAACCCAGAAATACTAACGGGGACGTGCAAATTAGGGAACGTGTCAGTACTAACTGACTGTAGTTTCTTAAGTGTAAGATGGACAAACTTCACTGGTTTTTACAATAAGATTCTGTTTATTTATTTGTTTTGTTTTGTTTTTTTTTAATTTATTGATTCTGGAGTGGATTATGGTATTCTCTTGACCAATTCCAAATCGTTGCTAAATTTAGGCAATACTTTTGGGTGAGTCCATCGGTACGCTTGAAGCAGACCGTATGACTTTCAGTGTGCTTGAGTACGCCTTTCTTCAAGAGTAGCACTTGCTGCGCTTCAATGAAAGCGCACCAGGCCTGAGTACGCTTGAAAGAGGCGTCACACTACGCTTTAGTTTTACCAGTGTCCTGAGTCGGTAAATGGCGCTCGAACCGAACGTGTGACCCCACCAATGGATTCCTCGTTTCGATAGCTATCCATTGGTGGGGTCACACGGTTCCATTTGAGTCCCATTTACCGACTTTTGAGCTCAAAAAAAGAGCGTCTTCTGGCCAACTGTGGGTTGCCAACCGTGCACGCCGGCGGAGCGGAAGAGGAATGGTAGGGTTGCCAACTGAAGGCGATATACTTTACTTCCATACTCCCAGCGCGACGGGCAACGGCGGCAAAAAGGAAACGGATGGCGCGCGCGTCGAGGCTGACCGCCTCCTTCAAGGCCCCGCTGGTCCCGCCCGCCGGCCCACAGTGGGCCAGAAGACCTGCAGGCGGCCCAAACTCGAGACGGATTTTCAGCTCCAGATTCGCCAAATGGGTCCCGAGCGAAAAGTGTGACCCGACCAATGGATTGCTCTCCGAACGAGGACTCAATTGGTGGGGTCACACGTTCGGTTCGAATCTCATTTATAGCGACTCTGGAGCTCAAAACAAGTCTAGAGTTTCGGCCGCCGGCGCTGGTCTACTGGACCACTGTACGACCGGCCCTGGACACCGCGGCGGGCGATTGGAGAGGGGGAGGAGAGGGGGGAGGGATTAAGGAGCGGAGAAAAGGCGCGCGCAGGAGGAGGAAGGATATTGTTAGGAGCCCTCATCGCTGGATTAGCCTGGCTGGTCCGCCAGGCGGCTAGGGGCTTGTGGCCGCCCCACAGTGGGCCAGACGACTGGTGGAGGCGGTCAGAATCCCATACGCGTTTCAAGCTCCAGAGTCGCTAAATGGGACTCGAACCGAACGTGTGACCCCGCCAATGGATTGATCTTTGAACGAGGAATCCACAGGTGAGGTCACTATCGTTCAGTTCGAGTCCTGTTTACCGACTCTGGAGCTCAATACGCCTCTATGGAGCATTGGCTGCCTGCCGTGGTCTTCTGGCCCGTTGTTCCCTCTGCCATCCCGAGCCCTTGTGTTCGAGCCAAGCGCCACGTCCGTTCCGCCCCTGCCAGGCCGCCGCGGGTACACCCTTCCCCCCCCCCCCACCCGCCCCGCCGTCTGCCACTCGACGGCGTGTCGTTGTTGGCCAAGCGGGGTGCTATCTCTATCTCTCTGCGTCATAGTATCTCTATCGCGCTCTGCGATTGGGAGAATGGGGTGACTGCGTGTCCGTCCGCCAGGGCGGGCGGGCACCTGAACCCTGGACGCCGCCGTCCTCCTGCCGGTCGCTTCCTTTCTGTCTCTCTCGCACGCCCGCGGGACGCCTCCGTGAGAGAGAGAGAGAGAGAGAGAGAGAGAGAGAGAGAGAGAGAGAGAGAGAGAGAGAGAGAGAGACGAAAATGCGCTGTTCGGAGGCTGCGTGGGTGGCCCGGGGGCTCCGGGATAGCCGCGGCCGCGGGGGTGACAGGCCCGTACTCGACGATTTGATATTCCACGGGTCAGATGACAGTGGTGTGGCGCTGTCGGGAAGGGAAGGGGGAAGGAAAGGGGAGGGGGCGCCTGGACGTTCCCGCGGTGCAACAGGTGGGGTCGTGTTACACGCCACACATGTGCATATCAAGGATGAAAGATTCACCACGCCGTGCGGTGTCCGGGCACAGTGGGCCAGAAGGCCGGCGCGCTGGACGCGCGTTTTGAGCTCCAGAGTCGGTAAATGCGACTTGAACCGAACGTGTATGACCCCCATCAATAGATTGCTCTCTGAACGCGGAATCCATTGGTGGGGGTCACACGTTCTGTTCGAGTCCCATTAAGCGCCTCTGGAGCGCCTCCACCGGTCCTCTGGCCCACTGTGTGGTCCGCGTCTCGTGCCGCACGCCGCGCACGGCGGCGAGTGGCGAACGTAGCGAACGTGGCGCCGCCTATCGCGGACGTGCTTTATCGTGGAGGCGCGCGCCGTGCCGCGAATGCCGCCCGCCGCGCCGACAATGATTCCGTTTTCGTCGCTCTGTCTCCCTCGCACCCACGCGCGGAACGCCCCATGAGTGCGAGAGCTGCAGAGCGAAGAGACCGACTGCCGGAATCAGCAGGCGCCGCAGCTGCCAAAATATAAGACAGTTTTGACAAGCGGCGAATTCGCTGTGCTCCGAGGTTTTCCTAAAAAAAAATTAAAAAGTTCAAAAATTTTCATGTTAGAGAGTTTCCAAAATTTCCTCAGCTGTATGAAAGTGCGTGACAGCTTTTGGAAGAGTATGATGATAAAAAAGTAAGATTAATCCCTACAGTAGTACTCACCGCGTTATGCTAGACTGCCCGCTGGCATTGGGGCTTGGTTTTATTCCCGCGTCTTCAATTGACGCGGAAAAGTCGGGAAAAGTGAATGGTTTGATTCTCGGTCTCCTTAACACTAACGAGCCCCGTGCAGCCGGCAACGGAGTCGAACCCATTCCCGATTTCGTCGCATCGACCTTGCGGACCCTGTGTGTGTGAAACTCCTGTGTACGTCGAAATTGAAAGTCGTTGCCATTTCCGGGGCGATTCCGAAGAGTCGTTTCGTCGCTCTGTCTCTCTCACGCCGGCACTCGGTGGGCCAGAAGACGGATGCAGGCGGCCGAAACTCTACCGCGTTTTGAGCTTTAGAGTCTCTTGAATGGGACTCGAGTCGAACGTGTGACCCCACCAATGGATTGCTCTCCGTAGGGGGAATCCATTGGTGGGGTCACACGTTCGGTTCGAGGCACGTTTCCCGACTCTGGAGCTCACAACGCGTCAAGGGTTTCGGCCGCCTGCGCCGGTCTTCTGGCCCACTGTGTGCCGGCGCGCATCGGGCCGTCATGGCAGGCCATGGGTTGGCATACGCGAGCGGGTGCCGGGTGGGGGCAGCAGGTGTGCACCACGGCGCGCCACGCCGCGCCACCGTACGCCACTCAGTCGGTGAAGGTCATTCTTCTTCCTGAACTCTCCCCGCCCCGCCCCGCCCCGCCCCGCCCCACCACGCCCCGGCCCGCCACGCCCCGGCTCAGACACGCTGTGTCTCACGTCGTCATCGTCTGAGGTCAGGTCCGCGCCGTGTGACCCACAAACACCCCGGAAGTGGACGAGCGGACGGCGCGGCCCGTCAGACAGGACAGACATACAGACAACGGACGGGTGGGCCTAACCGATTCGTGTTCTGCCCCTGTCATCCGAGGGAGGGAAGGGTCAGGCGGCCAAGGCGCTGGCTGAGCTGCCGCTGCGTCCGAACAGTTCAAGGAAGTAATCTCGTCGGTGGACTGTCTCTCTCACGCCTGCGCACAGTGGGCCAGGAGACTTTTGGCCGCCTGCGCCGGTAGTCTGCTGGCCCACTGTGCATCGTCGGGGTGCGAGAGAGGCAGAGAGAGAGCGACACGACAGCGTCATAGTGTACAGCTTCAGAAGCTCGTCGCGAATCAGGTCAACGTGTTGTGATCCCTCCCACCGCCACGCTCGCTGTCGTGGCCGCGGCGGCTGCTGCGTGCAGCCAGCCCCTTCCCCGTCTCTCACGTGGCCCCCGCCCCGCCCCGCCCCGCCCCGCCCCGCCGCCAGGCCCCACACTCAGCGGCGAGCCGCGCCCCGCCGGGCCGCGGAGCCGAGTCAAGCCAAACGCAGCGCGACCGCCCGGGATGGCCTGGCTGGCCTGGCTGCCGGTCTGACATTTCTTTTAGTTTCCGCTCCACTGCCATCGAGTGCGCGGGTGCAGCCTCGCCCAGCGCGCCGGTGGTCAACCCGTGGTCAGTGCAGTCAGTGAAGCCGGCGCGAGGCGTAAAGGGAACGCGAACGCGCTCGGCCGGCGCGGTGGCGGCGGTTCACGCCCTCGAACACGCCCACTGGCCCACTGTGCGCCGGTGTGTGGCAGCGTGCCACCGCCATGGATCGCATTTGGCCGGACAGCAACGTGCGCAGCTTCGTGTCCTCGGCCTTCTTGGCCTCGGCGCCCTCGGCGCCCTCGGCGGTCCGTCCGCCGCCGCGTCCCCAGGGCGGCCACCAGCAGCACCAGGTAATGGACGGACGGCGCACAGTGGGCCAGAAGACCGGTGGAGGCGGTCGTCGAAATCCCGGACGGGTTTTCAGCTCCAGAGTCGCTAAATGGGACTGGGACCGAACGCGTGACCGCACCAATGGATCGCTCTCCGAACGAGGAATCCATTGGTGGAGTCACACGTTCGGTTCGAGTCTCATTTAGCGACTCTGGAGCTCTAGACGCGTCTAGAGTTCTGGCCGCCTGCGCTGGTCTTCTGTCCCACTGCGCCGCGGCGCGGCGGCGAGCGGTTTCGAAGTTTGGCGCGCTCCCGGGACGCGGCCCGCGGCCGGAAGTTGGCAACACTGTCGAAGGGCAGCCTTGCCGCAAGGCGGTGGCCGTCACCACTGCGCATGCGTGCACCGTCCTGCCTGCCCCCTTCCCCCCCCCCTCTCGCTCTCTCTGTCTCTCTCTACTCTGGAGTGTTTGTTGACATACAAAGAGACTGCCGTGCGGCCACCACCGCTGGCGTGCTGCTGCTTTTTGATCGGGTTCACGCGGCGCGGGATTCGTTCGGGAGACTGCGCGTGCGAGAGAGAGAGAGAGAGAGAGAGAGAGAGGGAGAGTGATGCGCCGCGATGGGCGACGCGGCCTGCGATGCGGGCGGCGGCCCCGCCGGAGCGCAGCCAGCGCAGCCTGACTGGAGGAGGGACGTCGCCAAGGTAAAGACGTCAAACTTTGAGGTTAGGGTTGTCTTGTTGGTTCTCAAGTTGGGCCAAAGTACACACGGTGTCGTGACACTGTGTGTCGTCGCCTCCTTTCCACGACGACTCGCCTACTCGCCGACTCCCCCTCCCCCCCTTTTTCTTGTCAAAGTTCTCGTCGCCGCGTGCTTACGTGTGGGCGAGTGCGTGCCGTGTGTGTGTGTGTGTGTGTGTGCGTGTGCTACTCGCGGTCGCGGCAGGCAGGTTCACATGCGGCGGCGGCGCGCTCCGCGACGTCGCGTTGCCGTGCCCCCCCCTCCCCTTTCCCCTTTCCCCTATTCACTTCCCCCTATCTCCTTCCCCTTCGTTCCACGAGCTCGTTGACTATTTTCCTTGCCTTTTGTTTTGATTCTATGGTCGCCGCGTGCCGCTCGGATCTTCATTTTCACCGTTTATCTCTGTGTTTATCCTCTGTGAAAGTCGTACATAATCTGGGAGCGTGTGTCGCTCTGCGCCGCCCCGCTCCCCTCGCCCCGGACACCCCCCCCTCCTCCCCCGCCCCTTTTCACAGCACCTCCCCCTCCCCTCCCACTGGCCAGCAGGCACACGTGACGGCCGATGATGTGTGAAGAATACAGGGCCTGCCTGCAGGGCGCGACTGCTGTGGCCTTCTTAGTCATTCCGTGGTCGCGTCGTCAACTTTCACTGGGAGACTCTGTAGTATAGTCGTCGAGAGAGAGAGAGAGAGAGAGAGAGAGAGAGAGAGAGAGAGAGAGAGAGAGAGAGAGAGAGAGAGAGAGAGAGAGAGAGAGAGAGAGGAATAGCCGCTTCTAACGGGCGGGCGCGGTGCGATGCGGTTGAGGGGGTGGGGGGGAGATGGGGGGGGTGTCCGCACGCGCACAGTGGGCCAGAGGACCGGCGCAGGCGGCCGAAACTCTTGACGCGTTTTGAGAGCTCCAGAGTCGCTAAACAGGACTCGAACCGAACGTGTGACCCAGCCAATGGATTCCTCGTTCGGAGAGCAATCCATTGGTGGGGTCACACGTTCAGGTCTGAGTCCGATTGAGTGACGCTGGAGCTCAAAACCCTTCCGAGACTTTGATCACCTCCTCCACCGCGGTTTTCCGGCCCACTGTGGCGCGGGGCGCGCGTCTGTTTACCGACTGCAGCGTCCGCTCGCCGCGTTGTCGAGCACGGTGTCCGGGACAAGGATATGCAGGACACGGCCCGTAATGAGGGACATCGCTCTGTCTCTCTCGCACTCGTTCCGCAGCACAGGTGCGAGAGAGAGAGAGAGAGAGAGAGAGAGAGAGAGAGAGAGAGAGAGAGAGAGAGAGAGAGAGAGAGAGAGAGCGACGAATCAGTCCGCTGTTCGCCGTGGGACGCCGCGACGCCGCCACCGCGCCAGGCGGGCGGGGGAAGGAAAGGGGCAGTCCCTCCCAGAGTTTGCCAACGCACAGTGGGTCAGGAGAAGGAGACCGGTGGAGGCGGGCCAAAATCCCGGACGCGTTTTGAGCTCCGGAGTCGCCGAATGGGACTCGAACTGGACGTGTGACCCGACCAACGGATTGCTCTCCGAACGAGAGGAATCCATTGGTGAAGTCACACCGTTCGGTTCGAGTCCCGCTTACCGACTCTGGAGCTCAAAATACACGTCGCCGCCTGGCCCACTGTGCGTGTGGGGTCTTTGTCGGCTGGGCGGAAGGAGGAGGGGGGGGCAGGGCAGGGAGAGGGACGGAGAAGGAGGAACGGGAAACGGATAGGCCGGTTGATTTGGCGTCGCGGCGGCCACCCTACGTGTGCCGATGTGTTTCCGATAAGATAAGAAGCGACCGCGTGGCGATACGAGTCGTGAAAGGCGAGCCGTAAAAAAAAATAATGGAAGAAGGCCCGATAAGCAAAACGCCTATTGCCTTTACGCCCGTCACGCCGTCACGTTTTTGTTTTTTTTTCAGTGTATTTTATTTAAATAATTCTTTGTTTTGAAACTCCTGACAAGTAATTGTTTCCTTCATATCAAAACATTTTGTGTTGGATTACAGATATTTCTTCAATTAATACGAATTTTTTGCTTTAACGTATTATCAACGCAAGATGTGTTGTTTCAAAGAAAGCAATTTTTGGGTGAATGATGAAGCTTTTCTCACATCGTGTCAACGAGACTTTATCTTGACAAAGTCGCAAGACAAGAAAGGCATCTCCAAGGGCATTTCCAAGGTTCACCAGTTTAGCGAATTTTAGTTTAGTGAGTTATGTGCTACCGTATCAGTGTCTACCTTTCGTAAACATACGTATTTTGCTTCCTAAAAAAAAAAAAAAAACATTTTTTTATCATTTTTTTGCCGTTTCCTATCAGCACACGCAGCGTGGCTGTGTGGCGATAATGCATGCGATTCATGGGCCCGGGAATCTCAATGGGCCGAGACGGGGAGTCTTTTTTACGACGCAGCACGTCTTGCCCTCTTGGCACCGTCCGCTCGCGCGCGTGTGTGTGTGTGTGTGCGTGCGTGTGTGTGTGCTTATGTGTGTGTCAGCACATCGAACCAAATACCTCTTTGAATGGGGACTGTGTGTGCGTACAACTCGCTCACGCACGCACAGACAGACAGACAGACAGACAGACAGACAGACAGACGCATACACACACAGCCACACACACAAACAGCCCTCGCGCGGAAAATGAAAAATTGCAGAGATCGTCCGCCAGGCTCGCAGACCTTCGTTGTTTGGAGCAGCAGAAAATAAAACGGCGCGAGGCGCCATTGGTTGGCAGTCTGCAGTTTTTCGATATTGACGTCGAACAAAACGAAATCGGCGAGGTGAGGCGACAGAGGCGAAGGTTTTTTTTTATTATTCGCATTATTATTTTACGTATTAACTAAGTTTTGAAAGGCGGAGTCCGGCTTTTCCGTCGCTGCGTTTTTGTCTTTCCCACTCGGAACGGATAGCGATGGTAAACTCCTTCTTGCACGTGTGTGCGCTGGCGGCGGGCCCTGCGGCTCCGGACCGATTCCGCTCTGTCTCTCTCGCACCCTGACGGATGCTCCCGCGAGAGAGAGAGAGAGAGAGAGAGAGAGAGAGAGAGAGAGAGAGAGAGAGAGAGAGAGAGAGAGAGAGAGAGAGAGAGAGAGAGACTCTGTTTGGGATGAGCCCACAAGCCGATAGGCCAACACCGTCTTTGACCTACATCTCGATGCAGATGTTTGTCGCTTGCTTGCTTAACCTTCCCCAGAACGTCGCGGCTTCAGGTGGTTAATCTGCAAAGCCCTTTCCTTCTCTGGCGGCACAGTGGACCAGAAGACCGGTGGGGGCGGTGTGACCCCCACCACTGGATGGCTCTCCGAACGGGGAGAGCTTCTTTTTCAGCTTGCTTTTCTTTTTAAAATGTTTATTTATTTTTTTTTTAAAAATCGTACTGTAGTTGGTACTGCTGCCTGGCGGCCGCCACTGCGTCTGTAGCGGACGAATTTTGCAGCTCCATTAGGAATGTGTTGCTTTGCGTCACGTTGGTGGCCGTGGTTTGGACCGCCCCTATCGCGCACGGGCCATCTCGTGGGGAACTCCGCCGTGTCCGGACCTACCATACCAACTGTCAAAAAAAAAAGTTCGTTGCAGACATTTTAGAGCCAAAAATAGGAGCTTTAAATTTGTCTAAATTGCGTCGTAGCGTGGCAGTGAAGTGGCGTTGAATTTATTTGTTTTGCTTTATATCTGTCACGTTGGCGGTAGTACTCAGCTGCGATCCAATCCATTCAGCCGATGTAATGTAACGGAGCGCGCTTGCAAGGTGCGTTGTTGTTGGAATAATGGTCTGGTGCTGCATCATGAGCTTTGCCGACGGGGTGTGGATTGTTGTTGTTTTGTTTATTCTGGTCGCGCGCGAAGTTATGCGCGCAAAGAAAATAGAAAATTAATAAGCGAGTGACTCACGTGGCCGCCGGCACGCCAGAGACTGCAGAGGCACCCCAAGGGGGCACCCTCATTCCCTGGGACTGCGCCAGGTCCCCATCGTCAATGTCGGGGGTGCTCTTTCAACCATCAAGGTTGCTGTTTGTTTCTTAGAGGACGGAAAAGGAGACAACTCACCACTTTTCTTTTTGTTTTTTGCTTTGCACACCTCCCTTTGGTGCGTGGGTTGCCGCCCGCTGCACAGGTTTGTCTAAACGCGCACATACTGCAAAAACAAGAATATAAATAGTTTCTCCCTCGTGTTGTTGTTGTTGTTGTTCAGTTTTTTTGGCTCGAGGTGTAGCGTTCGCCCAGCATAATTGGTGGCGAGCCTTTTTGACGACCCTTGTTAGTGTGACACGCAACCTTGGGGCCGCGTGCCGGGCGTGCCGGCCGTGCCGGGCTAATCTAATGCCAGACAGGTGTCAAACAGCTGTCGCTGGAAAGGCACGACGCGACGCCGCACAGTGGGCCAACTGTTTGTTTGGGCGGCTGGTGCCAGGAGCAGACTGAGCGACGGCGCTCGGAAGCAGGAGGAGCAGCGAGTCCGTGGACTCAGTGGAGCCAACGAGGGTCAAGTGGAAAGGAACAAATGGAGCAAATCGGGCGCTATCGGGGCGCCATTGGTGGCCGCCTCGGAGCGAGGCCTGCCGCGCCGCCGCACCGCCAGGCCGCCGAGCCGTCAGGTGAAAGGCCCTAAAGGCTGATCCCAAGCAGTCCTGCCGCCGCTGTGTAACTCTCTCTATCTCTGCGAACCCACAGTGGGCCCGAAGACCGAACGTGTGACCCCACCAAAGTGGTTGCTCTCCGAACGAGGAATCCATTGGAGGGGTCACATGTTCGGCTCGAGTCCTAACTTGCGACCCTGGAGCTCAAAACGCGTCTAGAGTGTTGGCCGCCTGCGGCCCACTGTGCAGCGCCTTTGCGAGTGCGAGAGAGACGGAGCCACGCTGTTCGAAGTGACCCTCCTGTCGGCGCCGCGACGGTTTAAAATACCGCCACTATAAATCTGCAGGCAAGGCAGCAGGTCGGACGGCATACGGGGATGTCACAATCGCACGGGTCACCGACGGAAAAGTCACACTGGGAAACCACGAAATTAACGTCAGTTTTATTTGAAAATAAGTCACGCGAGAAGAAACTCAGAGAAGCGCGGCGCGCAACCTCGACGAGTGTCTCTTCTTCCCCGGCGGACGACGCGACGCGTCTACGCGATTGTGTGACGTTTGGAAAGAAAGAAAGAAAGAGAAGATCATCGTTTGTGCGTGCGCGCGAGCGTCGGGATTGTATTCGCGTGCGTTTACGAGTGTCTGTGTGTGTGCGTGCGCACGCGGTGCATGTGCGTGTTCTTTGTGTCTGTCTGTGTGTGTGTGTGTGTGTGTGTGTGTGCGAGAGTGTGTGTGTCCGCGCGAGATGCACATTCAGACACACCCCTCGCGCCCTGACCCGCACGCCCACCGCGTTACATAATGGCACAGCTTGGCCGCCGCGCCGCTCGCCCCGCCCTCGTCGCGGAGGCCGCGCACCGCCGCGCGTCTCTCTCTCTCTCTCTCTCTCTCTCTCTCTCTCTCTCTCTCTCTCTCTCTCTCTCTCTCTCTCTCTCTCTCTCTCTCTCTCTCTCTCTCGCCGGTGGCGCTGTGACCGGCGACCCTCATGAGAAGCTCTTGGCAGAGTGGCTATGGGCAGCAGCGGTGCCGCGGTCGCGCGCGCGGATTCAATCATCAAATTCAATCTTTTCGCCGCGGCGGCCGAAAGGCCGAAACGAAAACAACAACGAAGTTGCAAATGAACGAGGTGATTGCGTGCGCGCGCGCGCAGTGGGCCAGAAGACCGGTGCAGGCGGCCCAAACTCTCGACGCGTTTTGAGACGCAGCAGAGTCGCTAAATGGGACTCAAACCGAACGTGGTGACCCCACCAACGGATTCCGCGTTCTGAGAGCAAGCCATTGATGGGGTCACACGTTCGGTTCGAGTCCCATTCAGCGACACCGCCTCCACTGGTCTTCTGTCCCACTGTGCGCCGCCGTGTCTCCGTGACCCGTCGCCGTCGTGACGCGACGCGGGCGTGACAGTCTCGGCGTGACGGGCGTGCCCAGCAGCCCATTCATTGTCCAGCTCCTCATCGTCTGCAGGCAAAAGCTGCGCCGGAGCTGTGCTGGATGGATGTGCTGCTGCTGCCCTGGAAAAAATTTGTTGTCACTTTATGACAAAATCTTGGATGATTTTTATTCCATCACTTTTAAATGTGATGACAATGTCGTCGCAAATTGATGACATTTTCACCAAAGCTCCTATACCTTCTGCATGGGCGTGACAAAAATGTCATCAATATATTTAATGACATGCTTGTAAAAAAATAAAAAATTAGTCTCGGAATTGTTATTAAGTGACAACCAAAATTTTTACAGTGTGCGGTAGCGCTCGAGCAAAGCCAAAAAAAATGAAAATAAAAGAAAGGCCCAAAAAAGGCGAGCGCGTGTTATGAATTTTAGTTTAGTCCGGTCGGTGGCAGTATATACGCGACGCTGTCACTCCGTCGTCGCCGGCGCTCCCCTCTGCCAAGAAAACAAAATCGACGCGCGTGAAAATACTATATCGAAAAGCCCGAAAAAAACAAACACTCAAATAAGCTGACAGCAGCGCCTCAGTTCTGCACGCCGTGTGTGTGTCTGCTGGCGCTGATACCGTGAGCGCGCGGGATTTGGGCCCGAAAAAGTCGAACGACGCACGGTGGGCCAGAAGACCGGCGCGTTTTGAGCTGCAGAGTCACTGTGTGGGACCCGAATTGAACGGGTGACCCCACCAATGGATGGCTCTCGGAACGAGGGATGCATTGGTGGGGTCACACGGTTGGTTCGAGTCCCATTAGCGACTCTGCAGCTCAAAACGCGTCCAGAGTTTTGGCTGCCCGCGCCGGTCTTCCGGCCCACTGTGCGACGCGCGGATGTCTAGGGGCGGAGGGGAAAGGGGGGGTTCTTGGTGTCGTGTGTCGTCTCTTGTTGGCGCGGTGCTCGGAAGGGTAAGGGGGGGGGGGGGTTGAAGGCCGCCTCTACTCGCGGTGCGTGCGGTGCATCCCAAGGGATCCTGAGGGATGCGTGAGCTGGTATTTGTCTTCTTCGCGGCCCTGGCCCGGTGGCCTGCTCTGTGTGTGTGTGTGTGTGTAAGGGGGGGGGGGGGGGGGCTCGTGCGCGCGAGTGAGTGAGTGTGTGCGGTGTTGTTGATGAACGACGTTACTTGCACTGCCAGCTTACACAGGTCATTTTTTTGAGGCAGCAGGGCCCTGCTGGCCCGTCGCATACACACAGTCACAGGGTCACACGTTCGGTTCGAGTCCCATTTAGCGACTCCGGAGCTCAAAACGTGTCTCTAGAGTTTTGGCGCCGCCTGTGACGAAACTGTACCAGTCCAGGTGACGTTGTACTTCTAACAATTCTGATTCTTCTTTCCACAATCATCGTTGTACTTTTTTCTACAATCCTTGTCGTATCCACATTTTTTCATGCAGTGCGGGGGGAGGGGGACAGAAATCAACGGGATGAACCCAATAAAACGCTGCAATGTTCGTGCTGTGACGTCATGGGGGTGGCAGCAGGGGGGGGGGGAGGAGGAGTCCTTCTGAGATTCTGGGACACAGGAGTGAGAGGAGAGCACTTGGAACGAGACTCGGAATCAGGCGGCAGTGAGTGAGGGGTGCGGCATCCGGGGCGGATCCAGTAGTGAGTGACTGATGGCGGAGTGAGAGGGACTCAATGACTACTCGACACCTATGGACGCTCCATCTCTGAGAGAGAGACAGAGACAGAGACAGACAGAGAGACAGACAGAGAGACAGAGAGAGAGAGAGAGAGAGAGAGAGAGAGAGAGAGAGAGAGAGAGAGAGAGAGAGAGAGAGACAGAGAGAGACAGAGAGAGAGAGAGAGAGAGAGAGAGAGACAGAGAGAGAGAGAGAGAGAGAGAGAGAGAGAGAGAGAGAGAATCTTGGCCCGCCGAAGGAAGGCCGCAGAGTGGTCCTTAATTACCCAGCACTTAGGGTGTCCCAGAAAGCGTAACCGCCGCAGCGGGCACAGCAGCATTACACTGGCCGGGCAGGCACAGTGGGCCAGAAGACCACGTCGCAGACGGACAAAACTCTAGACGCGTTTTGAGCTCCAGAGTCCACTAAATGGGACTCGAAAATGGGACGCGTGGCCCCACCAATGGATTCCTCGTTCGGAGAGCAATCCATTGGTGGGGTCGCACGTTCGGTTCGAGTCCTGTTTGGCGAGTCTGGAGCTCAAAACGCGCCGGTCCTCTGGCCTACTGTGGCTGCCGGGCAGGGCTGGGACCGCGGCCGGGACGCCCTCTCCGCTACCGATATCGCCCCGCCACATGCTGGCCGCCGCCCCACGGCGCCCCTCCGCCACGCCCCCGGCCTGGACATGCCCCTCCCCCGGGGCCCCCGCGGGGGCTGCTCTGACGTCATGGCGGGGAAATAGGTCGTGTCTGGGTCCCGCACAGCCCCGGCACGCCCCACCCCGTCCCACCCCGCGCTATCATGTGGAGTGCCCCCTCCAGACGCCGAGCCAGCATCACGGTGCAGGCCTTCCAGGCCATCGGCGCAGCCAGCGCAGCTTGCCTGCTGCCAATGCGACGACCTCCCAGTGGCGTAGGCGGGCCGCTGCCAATGCGACGACCTCTCTTCTGGCCCACTGTGCAGTGGCCGAGCCGGAAGGCCTTGGATGTGCGCGCGGCCCTAAACACGGAGCTCTGGTGCTCTGGTAGAAGGAGGGAAAACAGCCATTGGCTGCCGCTGGCCCGATCCGCACAAAACGGCGTGGTCTTTGCTGTAATGATCCTTGTTTGAATTGGATCCAAGTGGCCGCCGCCATGAGAGAAGGGCGCACCGTGGGTCAGAAGACCGTTGAACCAAAACTCTAGACGCGTTCTGAGCTCCAGAGTCGCTAATAGGACTCGAATCGAACGCGTGACCCCTCCAATAGATGGCTCTCCGAACGAGGAATTCATTGGTGGGGTCACACGCTCGATGCGAGTCCTATTTAGCTCAAAACGCGTCTACAATTGTGGCCGCCTCAACGGTCTTCTGGCCCACTGTGCGCCGCCGCCCCAGCGCCGCCCTGCTGTCGAGCGCTCTGTCTCTCTCGCACTCATGGCGTGTGCCGTTGGGGTGCGAGAGAGACGGAGAGAGAAGCACGGCATCGCTCGACGACTGTCCGCGCCCCTCAAAGGCGCCACGGAAGCGACGACGCCGCCCTTTGCCGCACAGTGGGCCCGCTGAGTGTCTCTGTCGTTGACGTGCCCCTTTTCCACCCTCTCCACCTCCTCCTCCTCCTCCTCCTCCCGTTTGCGGCGTCGGCGGCCGAAGTCTCTGGTCGGGGACGGAGTAGGCACGCCCCGTATCGAAGCGGGGCTTACAATAGATTCTCGAAGATTGAAGGTGCGCTCTGAGCCACCCCATGCTCACCGGCGGCATCCTTTTCCGAAGTGGCTGGGCTCGGCGCTTGCACGTCCTAAGCCCTCGTGCGCCCTGGGGGGGCGCGACCTCGCCCCACCCCGCCCCGCCCCACCCCGCCCCGCCCCGCTGCAAGCACGCCGAGACGCACGCGCAGCACCTTTCATTACTGGGGGATTAAAGGGTCGCTCGGGGACCGGCGGGAAAGCAAGACCTCGCCAAAGACGCGGCCGTGGTGGCGCTGCCGGCTTCTGGGGCCTTCAGGACTCGCTGGAGGACCCACACAGTGGGCCAGAAGACCGGTGAAGGCGGTCAGAATCCCTGACAGGCTCCTGCGTCGCTTAATGGGACTCGAACCGAACGTGTGACCCCACCAATGGATTCCTCGTTCGGAGAGCAAGCCATTGGTGGGGTCACACGTTCGATTCGAGTCCCATTAAGCGACTCTGGAGCTCAAACGCGTCTATGATTTTGTCCGCCTCACCGGTCTTCTGACCGACCCACTGCGCGCTGCTTTCAGTCCCAACTAAACGCCGGCGTGTTGGTCTGCTGCCGGACCTTTTCTTTTCCAGTGGGGCAGTGGGTGGGCAGACCGACCCGTCGTCGAACTCTCGCCAGGGTCTGCTCTGCCAGAGACTGCCGAGGGCCCCCCGAGGCGAGTGTGCCCCCTCGCCGCACTTTACCGCCCCCGCTGCCCCCGGGCTCGGGGAGGTCATTAGGGACCCCCACCCCATCCCCGCCATGGCGAACTGCCGGAGAAAAACTGGGCTGTCTTCGGTACGCCGCGAGGATCGAGCAGACGGAAATGGGACACGCACTTGCGCGCCTCGCGAGGGAAGAGCACAGTGGGCCAGAAGCACTCCGTTGGTGGGGTCACACCTCCATGGTTCGAGTCCCATTTAGCGACTCAGGAGCTCAAACCCCATCCGGGATTTTGAGCGCCTTCACCGCGCCCGCAACTTGGTTGTGTGGGTGGGCGTCCTACGGGGCAGGGGCGCAAAGACCCTGGCCGGTGGCCAGGGCTCGTTTGTAAGTCCTTAAAACAATAAATCAAATCAAAATCGAATCAAACCTCCTTCTCTCTCTCTCTCTCTCTCTCTCTCTCTCTCTCTCTCTCTCTCTCTCTCTCTCTCTCTCTCTCTCTCTCTCTCTCTCTCTCTCTCTCTCTCTCTGTATCACTCTCTCTTCGCGTGGTGGCGGTGGTGCCTTGTTACGCCCGTGTCCGTACTACACGCGCGTAGAATACTAGCGGTGATCATCCCCCCTCTCTACCTGTTAGCATGTATTGATCCCTGGGCACGCCCCCCTCTCTACCCCTTTCCTCTGCCTCTCTCTCTCTCTCTCTCTCTCTCTCTCTCTCTCTCTCCCCCCCCTCTCTCTCTCACACACACACACACACACACACACACACCCTTGAACCTATAGATAGCCCCCCTGTAAGGTAGGCAAAAAGCCACACTTCGCCCCTGTTAGTGGTTCCCTATCCCTAAGGCTCCTGGATCCGCCACTGCTTGGTCGTCCAGGTGGCCGCTGCCCTCCTCTTCCGGGGTGGTCCCCCCCCCCTCCCCCGGCCCCCCTTCTCCTTGAATTCACTTGCGCGAAAAGTTGGCGCAAAGCAGGCAGGCAGGCTGTCGGGCCGTGCCGTGCTGTCGGGGTGGCTGGGGAGCTCCTTGAGGGAGCCGACAACCTGTCCGTCCGTCAGGCGGCGCCGCGCCGCGCCCCTGGGCCCCTGGGGCCTCGCAGCAGCGCGGCGACGCCCCGCCACGCCGAACCGCGCCGCGCCCCTCCTCGGCCAGCCAGCCTCGCGAAAGTTCCATCGAGAGGGAGGAGGAAATTGACCCCGTCGGTAGACCCAATAGATGACCGCCTACCGGCGCAGGCGGCCGAAACTGTAAGCGTCTCGAGCTCCAGAGTCGCTGTCGTTCAGAGAGCAATACATTGGTGGGGTCACACGTTCGGTTCGAGCCCCATTCGGCGACTCTGCAGTTCAAAACGCGTCTAGGATTTTGACCGTCTCTACCGGTCTTGCGGCCCACTGTGCGCCACCGCAGAAACTGGATTTCATTAGGCAGCTTGTGTCCCCAGCACTCCAGCTCAGCAGGCTGACTGCGAACACTGCCCCCGTCGCCGCGCGTCTCGCTCGCACCCCCACCGGGCGCCCCATGAGTGCGAGAGAGACGGTCGGCGACGAAGACTCCTGTCCACACCCTTCGGAGTCAGACTGCCCCCGCAGCGGCCTAATCTCTATTGCGTTATGTCGGCCGCGCGGCGGCGGCGGCGCACCACACCACCACCTCCACGAAGGCCATGAAGGCCATGAAGGCGGTGAGGGATGTGGTGGAGTCGTGACGCGCGGGTCAGCTCGCCACGTACGGTGTGTACACTTGCACCTAGGCCGCTCTCTCTCTCTCTCTCTCTCTCTCTCTCTCTCTCTCTCTCTCTCTCTCTCTCACCACGTGCGCGCTCGCGCACAGAGAGGATCCTTTGATCTATGGCCCCGTTTAGGCGCCAGAGGCCCCGCGGCCCATGTCGGCTCGTTGGAAGTCTTTTAGTAGCAGCCCGCTCGAGCGGTGCGGGCCGTGCGCGCGTGCGAGCCGTGTGTCCTTCCCAAAATGATGTTCCTGACCACTGATGGCTTTTACCCCCTCCCTTCCTTTTCCCCAATCCGTCGTCCATAGCATCCCCGGCCGATGCACTTAATTTGGGCATCCCGCTCGCCTCTCTCCGCCGGCTGATGGGGATTTATGTTTGATTTATAATTCACGATCGGTTGCTTGTTTTTTCACGGCCCCTGGCGCACTGTGGCCCGCCCCGCCCCGCCCCGCCCCGCGGCCCGCCCGGTCCGGCCCGATACTAAAACTGAGGCTAATTGTTTGATTTATTTTTATCCCGGCCGAGCGGCGCGGCGTCTATTCCGGATTAGTCGTCCGCAACGCGTTACCTAAGGGCGCCTTGCCATTTCGGGCCTCCACCGAGTCCAGTGGGCCGCCATTTTAATTACGGCGCGTTGGCGTTGTTTGTTTGTTTGTTTTTTTTTGTTTGCTTGTTTGGTTGTTGTTGTTTTTTTTGTTTTGTTTGTCATGGCCGTTGTTGTCTGTTGCAGAGGACCGTGGAGCGGGCGGACGGCGGGGTGCTGCTTCGGGTCTCCGCTGGTGAGTCCTCCTTTCTTTCTCTCCTCTCATTGGTCGCCTTCCGGTGAGTTATTTTGTTTCTGTTTTTCTGTTTTTTTTTTCGCAAATTTGAGGAAATGGGGGGAGCAGCAGGAGGAGGAGGAAGATGTGAAAGTGGACATGTAATAACGCGAGGAGTGTGTGCGCGTTTGTGTGTGAATGTGCGTGTGCCTTTGAAGCTTCGTTTCGTTCGCCTTTTGTCCATCCCCCCCCCCTCTGTGTCTCAGGCGGGACGACGTCTCCAGATTGTCTGCAAAATGAGAAAAGTCTGGCCGCCTGGCAATGCGGCGGGGGGTCGGCAGCGACACACGGAGGGTCGGCTGGTCAGGCGGCAGGGTGTTGTTGGCTTTACACGTGGCCCTTGCGGGACGATTCACCTTCTCCTTTGATGCCTCTCAACAAAAAAAAACCGCTAAACAATTTCAAAGAACAAAAACAATTAGAGAGAATTTTTTTTATTAAAAAGACCTCCGACAATCCACCTTGATAAAATCCATTCTTTTCTTTTTCTTAATTCGACTCTGTCTCTGATTTCAAAATTTCACGCTGCCTGCAGCTTAACGCCATCCTTTACCCGTCACCTAGCATGTGCGGAATCTGCATGAAAATATTGCCGTCGAGCGCGCTTTTAAATTGAAGCAAAGACGAGTTTTTTTCCTTTTTTTTTTTTGTTGGGGTGGCTATTCACGAGGTAGCGGCGTGGAAGCATTATTGCCGATAAATCTTGACTGCTGACTGTGACCCCCTCTCCCTCATGCAAACTCGCCCGCCACGCCCCGCACAGTGGGCCCGGAGACCGTCGCAGGCGGCCCAAATTTTCGACAGGTTTTGAGCTCCAGAGTCGCTGCGACTAGAATTCAACGTGTGGCAGTGTGACCCCACCAATGGATTCCTCGTTCAAAGAGCAACTCATGGGTTGGGTCACACGTTCGGTTCGAGTCCCGTTTAGCGACCCTGGAGCTCGAAACGCGTCTAGAGTTTTGGCCGCCAGCGCCGGTCTTCTGGCCCACTGTGACCCGACGGCACGCTGCACAATCATAATGTGTCCCTGCTCCGATGGCGCGGGGCTATCTGCCCTTTGCCTTGGAAGTTTGTTTTCCACCGCGACGCGCCGCTGCGCTTCCTCGCCGCCTCAGTGACGACGAGCGAGAGAGGCAGACAGAGCGAGAAGACCAAGTAATTAGTTTCGCCTCTCTCTGCCGCGCGTGCCGCCCAGTGGGCCAGAAGACCGTCGAGGCGGCCAACATCCTGGACACGTTTCGAGCTCCAGAGTCGCTAAATGGGACTCGAATCGAACGAGTGACCCCTCCAATGGATTGCCGCTCCGACCGAGGAATCCATTGGTAGGGTCTTACGTTGGGTTCGTGTCCCATTTAGCGATACGCTGGAGCTCAAAACGTGTCCAGGATGTTGGCCGCCTCGACGGTCTTCTGGCCCACTGTGTGCCGTGGCGTGGTGAGCCGCGCACAAAGGGCCACCCCGGGGTATACTTTGAAGGCGGCCGGTCGGGGGGGATCCTTGGATTATTAACACTCCAGACCATAGCGGCCGTGCCACGCCGTGCAACGCCGGGCCTTGCTCGCCCACCCCACCGAGTCCTCGCACGGGGCGCACGATCGCTCGTCACCTCGCCATGGAGTGCAGTGCAACCCCGACCGGACTGCGTGGTTTGCGCGCCGAGCGCCTGCCTGGACCCGGGTAGGCAACCCGCCCGCCTCCGCGCGCGCCGGGTTGCCTATCCTGGAGTTTGCGGGCGCTCCGCCACCGCGCCGCGCGACACCGCGACTCAACACAGTGGGCCAGATGACCAGTGCAGGCGCTCACATCCAGGACGGGTTTGGAGCTGCAGCGTCGCTACGCAGCGTTGCTTACGTCCGTCGAGGCGCTCCAGTTTTCCGTTTCGAGTCCCTTCGTTACTCCGTTCCCAAACGCCTGCGAATCGGAGGTTAGGCAACCCGGGGCGCGCGGCGGCGGGCGAGTTGCCCACTCCGGCGTCGGCAGGGGCCCTGCCTCTGTCTCTTTCGCACGCGTCGGGCTTCTCGTGTAGGAGAGAGAGAGAGAGAGAGAGAGAGAGAGAGAGAGAGAGAGAGAGAGAGAGAGAGAGAGAGAGAGAGCGACGCGGGGCGGAAACAGACTGCTGCTTTGCTGGAGCAGCGGCCTGGCCGGGCTGCCAAGGTCTGGTGGGGCCTTGCGGGGCCTCCCCATTGTCTCCAGCATCCAGCCCCTCCTCATCTGGCTTCCTAATGAAGCGACCCACATGCGGGAGTCCCGTCCACCTGTGCAACACACAATCGCACGAGTGTAGTGTGTGTCGCCGCCGAACTAGTACGACATCTCCGAGCGGCTTGCGGTGCTGTCGCTGGTGTCATTGTTGTTTTTGTTGTTGGAGCCTTCCGGGGGAGAGGGGTGGTGGCTCCACGTGCCACGCGACTCTCTCTCTCTTTCTCTCTCTCTCTCTCTCTCTCTCTCTCTCTCTCTCTCTCTCTCTCTCTCTCTCTCTCTCTCTCTCTCTCTCTCTCTCTCTCTCTCTCTCTCTCTCTCTGCCTGGTACACCAATCAGGTGCCTGCGATTTAATTAGCCAGGTCGGCGAAGGTCGTGATTTGAATCAGATGACACACGTGTGTCTGTCTGTGTACGCGTGTGCCGCGGTGCGCCCCGCGTTTTCCAGTGCTGTGGGTCCACAGGGTGGCGCGGTTGTCAAGACGGTGTTTCTGTCAAAAGGCCTTCCTAGGATTGGCTTGGTTGGCTGGATGCTTGGTCTTGCCGCTGGGGAAAGAGTTAAAGAGGGGAAGAGGTTGCCGGGAAATGGCGCGGGGTAGACCGACCAGGAAGGCGGGGGGAAAGAGGGAGGGAGAGAGAGAGAGAGAGAGAGAGAGAGAGAGAGAGAGAGAGAGAGAGAGAGAGAGAGAGAGAGAGAGAGAGAGTGTCTCTGAGCTCATAAAGAGGCCCTCGGCAAAGATAATGAAGGATTTACGGAGGGAATAAACGGCGATGTCTTTCCTTCATTTCTTTTCATTCATTCATTCATGCATTCATCCATTTCATTACCTTTGCAAAAGTCGCCCCTCCCCACCCCGCCCCGCCCATCGCAGGTAGAAACAAAGACTCGCAGGCGATGAAAAGGGGAGAGAGAAATGCGGGACAATTTATACTCCCCAGATACTCTCTGTTTGTGGTGTCTGTGTGTTGGCGTGTCTGCGACTATGGTGTGTGTGCGAGTGAGAATGTCGGCGTGTGTCTGCGAAGGTGTGTTTGGCGGTACCTGTTGTGTGTGCCTTCTAGTAGGACAAGGAGGCAAGGGGATGGGGTGGGGGATGTCCAGGTCCCCGCACGCTTATTTTCTGTCCCGCATCCGCGTGGCGCCGCGTTGTAAAACGTCCGGCCGGCGTACGGTGGGCTAGAAGACCAGCGCAGGTGGCCGAAAGTCTAGACGCGTTTTGAGCTCTAGAGTCGCCAAATAGGACTTGAACCGAAGGTGTGACCCCTCCAATTTATTCCTCGTTCGGAGAGCTATCCATTAGTGGGGTCACACGTTCGGTTCAAATCCTACTAAGCGACTCTGGAGCTCAAAACCTGCCCTGGATTTTGACCGCCTCCACCTGTCTTCTGGCCCACTCTGCGGCGGCTGGCTGGGGAGGCCGGCCAGGGGGTCTTTCCCCCAAGTGTAAGTGGTCGTGCAACTTTAATGCGGTGGTGCCTGCTGCTTCCCCCCCCCTTTTTTTCCTCTCGCTGCCGTGTGGATGTGCGGCTCGCTGGGCACGCGGTCCCAATACGTCCCACTTCTCGAGCGCGCTGCCTGGTTATCGGTGCGCGCTGACCAGGTCTCTCTCGCTCGCTCTCTCTCTCTCTCTCTCTCTCTCTCTCTCTCTCTCTCTCTCTCTCTCTCTCTCCTCCCTCTCTCTCCCCCTCTCTCCCTCTCTCTCCCCCTCTCTCCCTCTCTCTCCCCCTCTCTCTCCCCCTCTCTCCCCCTCTCTCCCTTTTTCTCCCGTTCGGCCCAATTTTCGGTGCTTTCCGCGTCATCGAGGAGTGCCACTGTGCTGACTGACTGACTGGCTGCCTGGCTGCGCACAGTGGGCTCAGAAGACTGCTGGAGGCGGTCAAAATCTCGGACGCGTTTTGACGTGTAACCCCACTAATGGATTGATCTCCGAACAAGGAATCCCCTGGTGAGGTCACACGTGTGCCTCTAGTCCTGTTGAGCGATTCTATGGAGCTCAAAACGCGTCTAGAGTTTGGGCCGCCTGCGCCGGTCTTGTGGCCCACTGTGCACCGGAGCGGAGTGCGTCGAGCAGGCGTGGCCGGCCGGCCCACCCACCCTCCCTGCTCCTGCGCTTTAAAGTCGCACAGGAACGAGAGGCCGCAATTTAAAAAAAAATGTCCCGTCGCCCATTTTGCTGCTGCTGTCGCTCGGGCTGCAATACAAAACGAATAAAATATAAAATGCCGCGCTGCCTTCGCAGTCATCCAATTAGGGGGCACAGCGTAGCGGTGGTGGGAGGGGAAGGGGGAGGGGGAGTTGATTACCGAAGGAGGACTCTCAAACTTGTCGACGTGCTTTTCAATTATCAATTGCTGAGCGATTTATGTATGCGAGCGAGATTTTTTTTTCCCTCCTATCCCTTTTACTTTTTTGGGAGGGGGGAGGGGAATGTGATTATATTACCCGCGCCTGCTGCCCTACTTCCATCGTGATTAATGACTGTATCTTTTTCCCTGGATCGGGCCGTTTCCAAACGAAACGAAATCCTCGCATCCCAGCAGGACGTATATATCTGGGGCAGAGAGACAGAGGCCCCATCCCCGAGGCAGCAGCATCGGAGGCAGCGTTTTATTTTCTTTTAAACTCGGAGCGCCCCATCCCCCCCCCCCCTACCCCCCGGAGCCTACTGTCGTCTGTCTCGCACAACGCAACGCACCCAGCTGGCGCACAGTGGGCGAGAAGATCGGCAGACGGTAAACTCGAGACGCGTTTAGTTGCAGAGTCGCTAAATGCGACTCGAACCGAACGTGTGACCTCACCAATGGATCACCGCTCCGAACGAGGAATCCGTCGGTGGGGTCACACATTCGGTTCGAGACCCTGCAAGCTCTAACGCGTGTAGAATTTTGGCCGCTTGCGCCGGTCTTCTGGCCCACTGTGTGGCAGCAGTCTTAACCGGCTCCTTCTCGACAACAAACTTCTAGTCATGTCTCAATTATTTAATGCTGTTTGTCTTCAAACCTCAGGTCAATTAGGCCGCTGTGTTTTTTTTTTTATTTTTTTTTTTCGAAACAATTTTTCGGGGGGGAATTATCTACTGTAATTTTGTTTTTACCAGTGGATCTGACGAGCCTGTCTCCCCCCTGTTCGCAGAGCCCGGCGCGGCGGAGGTTGGCGGTGCGGCGGCCGCGACGCGCGTCTCCTCCCTGGACTGGGTGCTGCTGGGCGCGCTGGACACGCGGAGCGCGCGCCACACGGGCCGCTTCCTGACCATGCACAAGCGGCGGCGGCGGCGGCCGACGACGCGCAGCCTGCAGCACCACCCCGCCCTGCTGGACGACATCCACCACGGCCTGGTGCAGTGCGTGCTGGACCGGGTGTCGGCCTGGCCCTTCAACGCCTTCGCCCTGGACACAGTCACCGGCGGTGAGTGAGGGCCGCCAGCACGCGGCACCCTGGACTCGAACCGAACGTGTTACCCCCACCAATGGATTCCTCGTTCGGAGAGCGATCCATTATTGGTGCGTCCAGAGTTTTGGCCGCCTACGCTGGTCCACCCAGTAGAGGGTGACTGCAGCAGCCTGGCCGCTGCCTGCACTTGAGGTTTGCAGTCTGCGTGCCGAGTCTGTTGTAGTTGCTTACTCGAACGCTAAAGGTCTTTTGAGACCTAAAAGCGCTGATGATGATGATGATGCTGGTCTTCTGGCCCACTGGGCGCCGCCATACAGTGCACCAACACAGTCAAAAAAAAAACATCTGTAGTCACCGGATCTGGGATCTTTGGAAAGTGCCGAAATTCCGGCCCGACGGCTCTGGCGCCTCGTTGACTCGGAGACGTTTGTTTCCCCCCACGGCATTGCGTGGGAAGGCAGCGACTCGCCCACTGTGTCCTCTCCGCGGGCAGACCAATCTTTTCCTCATCAAGTCCTCTGTCTGTTGTTTTGACCGTGTTTGCTCCGCAGGCCGCTCCCTGCCCGTGCTCTGCGTCCACCTGTTCCACTGGTACGGCCTCATGGACCACTTCAAGCTGGACGTCGTCCGCGTCTGGAAACTTTTCAGTGAGTAATATCATCCCGCCGCGCGCGCGCGCGCGGAAAGGTCATTTGAGCTTCCGAACCCTTCGGTTTTCTTTCCTCCCTTTTTTTTTGGCGGGAGATTTTAAACATAAATGTTAATTAGTATTTTAGAGAGAGAGAGAAAAAGAGAGAGAGAGAGAGAGAGCGAGAGCGAGAGCACTGGCGGGGCGGGTCCTCTGGCGCTACTCTTTGGCCCCAATGGTCACCCCGGCAGGACCGTCGTCGTCCGGCCAGCGAGCCAACGGAGCGATGGCGAAGGTCATCGGCCACCGGACCACCCCTCCGGCCCCACAGTGGGCCGGGCCGGGCCTCCACGGGTCTTCTGGCCCACTGTGCGCCCGCCCTCTGCCCACGCGGAAGGGACGGCTTCTGGCCCCGCGGCCCCGCGGCCCGGTCGCTGCTGGTAGCGCCACGCATCTCCATGACAATGACCATCGCCGACAACTTTACCGAGAGGGTCGGCAGGACCGGGTTCGAGCGCGGCCGCCGCCGCCTCGCTTTTGTTCTTGGCGGGAGCTTAGAGGGAGCAATAAGTCGGCTTCCCCGCCGCACCTCTCTCTCTCTCTCTCTCTCTCTCTCTCTCTCTCTCTCTCTCTCTCTCTCTCTCTCTCTCTCTCTCTCTCTCTCTCTCTCTCTCTCTCGGTCTCTCTCTCACAGGAGTACAAAGGGGCGTGTCGGCTCGATAAAACTGTTGGGGTGGCAGGCTGATTCCGAACATTGCTTCCGTCGCTCCGCTGTCCCTCCCGCACGGTTCGAGTCGTGTTTAGCTCAAAACGAGTCTAGAGTTTCGGCCGCCTGCGCCGGCCTTCTGGCCCACTGTGCCCCGGCTGACCTTTGGACCAGCGCCGCCTCTGCCCTGCCCCTTTGGCTCCGGCCCACCATTTCTATGGCCCGCCTGATTCGTGTGTGGTGGGCCAGCGAGCGCTGCACAGTGGGTCAGAAGACCGTTGAGGCGGTCAAAACTCTGGACGCGTTTTGAGCTCCAGAGTCGCTGAATTGGACTCGAATCAAACGTATGACCCCACCAATGGATTGCTCTCCGAACGAGGAATCCATTGGTGGAGTCACACGTGCGATCCGAGTCCTATTTAGCGACTCTGGAGCTCAGAACGCGTCTCGTGTTTTGTCCGCCTCCACCGGTCTTCTTGCCTACTGTGTGGCGGGCGGGCGGGCGGGACCCATGAATGGCCGCCCGGCAATTGGGCGTCTCTCTATCCGTCTCTCGGTCTATTTCTATCCGGCGGCCGCCGCTCCCGCGCTTGTGCCGCCGCTTGCCCATTTCCGGGCGGGGCGGTAGTATCTTCCTGCGCGTCGCCGTCGATGGATCCGTATTGATTATGTCGTGGGCGGGAGGGGCAGGACGCGTGTGGCTGGCTGCCTGCCTGCCTGCCTGCCTCGCTGGTTGAAAGTGGCGGGCTTCGCCGGCCCGCCGGAAGAGCTGCTGTGATTGGGTGCCGGGGGCAGGAAGCGCGGCGAAGCGTGGCGGGGGCGCGGCTCGGCGCGGAGCTCGCGGAGCGCCGCCCTGTCCAAAGTGGCGAGAAGTAAGCCGGTGGGAGTGGCACCGAGTGGGACCACGCGGCACGGTGGGCCAGAAGACCGGCGCGCGCGGCGGCCGAAACGACGCGTTTTGAGCTCTAGAGTCGCTACAGGGGACACGTTCGTGTGACCCCCGCCAATGGATTTCTGTGCGAACAAGGAATGCATTGATGGGGTCACACGTGCGGTTCGAAGTCCCATTTAGCGACTGTCTGGAAATCAAAACGCGTCTCGAGTTTTGGTCTTCTGGCCCACTGTGCCCGGGGTGGAACACGAGGGGTGGGGCACGCGGGGTGGGACCACGACCACGTGGGGCGGAACCCCACGCGGAAACGGGAACGCGATGAGGAAATTGTGGCGGCGAAAGCAGAAATGGAGAATGAGATGTTTGTCCGGGTCAGCCGCCCGGCTGGCTTGTTGGGGTTGGCGTTGATGATGATGAGGAGGAGGCAAATAAGTCTGACTGTTTCCTGTGCGTCGCAGGTCTGGTCGAGGACGGCTACCACGGCAACAACCCCTACCACAACTCGATACACGCCACTGACGTGACGCAAGCGATGCACTGCTTTCTGCAGGAAGAAAAGGTGAGCGACGGCGCCGACTCACAGTGGGCCAGAGGACCGGCGCACGCGACCCAAACTCTGAAGGCGTTCGGGATCACTCGGTCGGTCCGAGTCCTGGAGCTCAAAACGCGCGTCTAGAGTTTTGGCCGCCTGCGCCGGTCTCCTGTTCCACTTAGAGTCCTTAAGTGACACTTAAGGACTCTAGTTCCACTGTGCTTCCCTTCCAATGCGCTTGGGTTCTCTCTCACCTTTCTGTTTTTCCTTCCGTCCAAGATCCGTAAGTACATGACGCCGCTGGAGATCATGGCCTCGCTGATCGCCGCCGTGACGCACGATCTGGACCACCCCGGCGTGAACCAGCCCTTCCTGATCGCCACGTCGAACCACCTGGCGGCGCTGTACGAGGTAAGACGGCCAGTAAGTACAGGCAGGGGCAAGAGGTAAGCGCGAGCCGGCCGCCGCAGCTAGGAGGGAGGCCTGTCCAGCCTGTGGCCCGAGCGACTGGAGATGCAGCGTGCGTGGCCAGCCCGGTGGAGGTGGTCGAAATCCCGGACGCGTTTTGAGCTCCAGAGTCGGTAAATGGGACTCGAACCGAACGTGTGACCCCACCAATGGATTGCTCTCTGGACGTGGGGTCACACGCTTGGTTCGAGTCCTGTTAAGCGACTCTGGAGCTCAAAACCTGTCCGAGATTGTGACCACCTCCACTGGTCTTCTGGCTCACGGTGTGCCGCCTGTACCGCCTGTACTCGCGGCGCAAGGCCCTGGCTGCGCGGCCGGCCACCCCGTGTGCTGTCGAGTGTTATTTTGTCCCGTCCCATGGACCCATCCCTATCCCATGCGCACCAGCCCTCATGTAGGCGTTGCCTGAAACAGTGATCGTCTTCCCTGCCTGGACTCTTGTTCTCTCCATGTTTCATTTTTGTTTTTGTTGAGGTCTCATTTGGATGGACTTTCTGACGTTTGACTGTCATTTTAGAATACATCGGTGCTGGAGAACCACCACTGGCGTAGTGCTGTGGGTTGTTTGCTGGAGAGCAATCTCGCCGATCAGTTGAAGGATTGTCGCAAGGAAATGGAAGAACAAATAGCATCCCTCATTTTAGCTACTGACATAACTCGACAACAGGAATTCCTTACTAAATTTAAGGTAGTTGATATAACCATTTTTGCTACTGTGCTGTCCTAGTCACTGATGTTAATGAAATTTTTGTTACTTTCAGAAATATCTTGACGACAAATCTCTTGATATGACCAAGCATGAAGACCGACATTTCATTCTCCAAATAGCCTTGAAATGTGCCGATATTTCAAATCCTTGCCGACCATGGGATGTTAGCCGCAAATGGAGTCAGAAAGTCTGCGAAGAATTTTTCCGACAGGGAGATTATGAGCGCCAGCTCAATTTGCCAATAACTTCTCTATGTGACCGTACAACAAACTCTGTTCCAAAAATACAAGCAGGTGCTGTATGGTAACTCATGTAGCAAATTAATTTGGGTCCTTTGTTTTGTTTGTTATAATAAAATTTGTGTCCACAGGTTTCTTCAAATTTGTTGTTGCCCCATTGTTTGAGGAGTGGCACAGATTTTTAGATACTCCTCTATCATGTAATATGATAAGTCATCTCCGAAATAATCAAGCCAAATGGGATATTCTTTGCCAGCAAGAAGCTGACCAGGAAATCCGAACCGAGATTTCAGATGCTGAGGTAAGGTCAATAGATATTATGATAAATGTCACAATTGCAGACAGACTAACATAACCTTGCACTCCCCACACACTATTTTCATGTCGATTCCTTAGGTCGCTAATACTACTTCTTTTTTGATCAGTCACAGGTTGCAGAGGCAGAGAAGCTTTGTGAAGACGCAGATGAAGATGTTGATGACAATGGCAAGGGCAGCCAAGAACATCTTCTTTCAGAATCTCCAAGAAGACCATCTCTCCCTGCTGAGTCTTATGAACCAGACCAGTGTACTTCCGGAACTTCAACCACCATTGGCCGACGTCACTCAGTTCCTCTAAGCAGATCTTTGCCAAAGACAATTGTTCGGACAGAAGGTGGTGGAGTGGTATGTGTTCTCCCATGTTTTTTACGTACAGATTTGCTCGAAGAAACATATATTGAATTCCTTTTCATTTCTTTCCAGTCATCTGACAGAGGAACAACGAGGCGGTTCACCCTTGTTCCTGTACTTCACTTGGAGGAAGATGAAAATTCGTGTGGGGATGTGGCTTTGGATGACTTCCTTACGCATTCGCAACTCTCACTTCAGTCATCGTGCTCTTCATCCATGGGAGCCGATCGAAGTGGGGAGAGGCCAGTAAGCGCTGAAAACCTTCTTCCTGAGCCGAGCATTGCATCCATAACAACCAGCACAGAGGCCAGCAGACTGTCTACTGTAAGTCACCAGCACAAACTTCACACATGAGCCAAGTTCATTCTAGTTCGTAGAAATTTAAGCAACTGATAAATCAATTTTTAGGTGCTCCATGGAGGAAATGGTAGTGCAACTTCTCCTGGTACATTAGCTCCTCCTCGCAGTCTAACAAGGCAACAGACCTTCCCACCAGTTCAGCCCTATGTACGAGCAAGATACATGTCCACCACCGTTGAGATGTCAACATGTCCTGAAGGAGTTGCAAACACAACTAGTAGTTCATCCAGTTCAAGTAGAACAGAACTTACAGGCACCGCGCTTCCTAAACAGGATGGATCACCGGTCAGTGCCTAGCTGTTTGCTCCCCTTGTTCTATTCTTGTCAAATGCCAAAATCTAGCTCAATCCAATATCTCCTCACCTTATGCTTCTTTCTTTTGATCTTATCTCTATCTTTTGAGTTTATGTCTCTCTGTCTCAAAGAGTGAAAGTCTCAGAAAGCTGCTATTGCTTCAACAAATTCTTAGCAAAGTTGGATGCATCAAATTAAAACTGTCCCGTGAACTTCCAACTATTTTGATTGAATGCGATATCCCTCACAGCTCTGTAGGATTTGATCTATTCTTGTTTAAATATTAGCATATGTAAAAATAGCCTGTTCATGACCTTTCTAGGAGTTGCCTGTCTCTGTTTCTTTGTACTCCTGAAACTACAACACCTACCATCTGCTTGTGTTTAAGCAACTTGCATATGCAGCACAAAAAGGGCCTCGACTGCATGATATCTTTTCAATTTTGAGATTGATTTTGTTTTTTGTTTTGTTCACACTGCACATATTTTGTCTGGTGTTCTAGCACAAGTGTGTACTGGACTCTGACTTATCCCGTCTCTAATCTGCCTCATTTTGTGTTGTTTTTTTGCTGAACAAGTACCCTTTGGTTGTGATCTTGTGTACAGTGAATGCATTTGCCTGTAGGAGGAAACACATCCTTCATGTGATACTTCCTGCTCTTTACTTTACTGCCTGTATTTTTTACTGAATGTTATATTTTTTAATGTAGCTGACTCATATCGATTGTTTTTCTGCTTCTTTTAAAGTGTGGCCACAATGGATGCAACACTCCACCCACCCATTGGACAAAGTCTCTTCGTACGAATAATGCACAGTCGTCCTCAGCAGTGGACTCAAGTTTACAACCTGCTGTCAAGCGCTCAGAGCCTGCGGAACAATCAAGTGATCACAAAGCAAAGGCCAGCAAAGTTGCAAGATTATCCCTCTCAGACCCGAATGCTGCAGAGAAGATATCTTTGGCAGCAGCTGCTTTACGACTTCAGCACAAGGAAAACGTTGATCCTCAATGTGATATTGTGAGCAGTACTTCGGGTGTGAGCAGTGCTCGTAGAAGTGTTCCTCAGGTGAATGGTGTTGTTTGTTTTATGATCTTCTGTTAACTTTTTTGATATAACTGTAGTCTAAAGTTTTACTATACTCCTTTCATCAGGGCCTTGTTCTAAGAAGAGGTTCAGCCCCAGTGACTTTGAGCCCCCGAGAAGATGTGCCACCTGGTGTGTCGATAAACCTGAGACCAGGAACGGAAAGATTCTCTCGAAGAGGTTCTGTTCCAATCGACATCTCACGTCAAAGTAGGAACTGTTCCAGTTTAAGTAGAGCACTGTTGTTTGCTGGTGGTGGTGGAGAAGGACTTGTGCGACCTATAGTGCAATAGTATTTATTTCTTGCCAAATAATTGGACTGGCTCAGAGGACATGAGTTACTTGAGATAGGGGAAAAAAAAAAACCTTGGGAGGGGAGAAATTAATTTTTCTGATATTCATGGCATATTTTTAGAAGAAATGGAAGTATCTGTGGATACATCTGTTTTTTGCTCTCTCAATAAGCAGAAATGGTTGTGCCAGTGCCTGTATTCTGATGCCACTTGATGTGTTTTTCTGTTTACTGGAAACGATGCTCTCCAACCATCCTAAAACGTCCTAAAGTCTTGAGACCTCTCGTTCTTTACAGTGCCTTTTTTTCCCCCTCCAGTGTATCACTGGTTGGATTTTGCCATGTACTGTGTGTAGATAGTATGTAGTTTCAGTATCAATGTGTGATGGTTTGTGCTGAACTATTGGGCAAACATTTCTTGTACATAATCATACTTACACCTTCCTGGCCCAAGAGTATGGGCAAAAGCTGCCATCCTGCCATCATGATATGTGTATCTTGCTCTTGCATTCCCATTGCACCACTCTGCATTCTGGTGCATCTGTGAATTTGTGTTCTCCTTTTTTTGCACATGAGTTTGATTTTTGCTTCCTAGCACCTCTTGAGCCCTTCAATCTGGTTGTATTTTTCTAAATAATTTTGATTTCAGTGTTTAACTCTATAATTTCATCTCTTGACAGTCTCAATTAAATTTAGATTTGGAAGTGTCGATTATCTGTCATTATATAAAAACCCTTAATAACTAAACATAAAGCACTTTTCAAAATTTAATTAGCACCCAACATGTTTTTTCCATTTTTCTGTCTAGCTTAATATAATAATTTTAACACATTCCGGTTAATATGTCAATGAAGTTTCAACTACCACTAATACTTTCAGCTGTCCTACACACTATTCTTTTCATCTTTGGGCAAAAATTCTTTTTTTCTTAACAAATTGTGAATGGGTCACCCTCTGATATGTCCTCAAAAGGTGTTCCCCCAGTCCCCAAATTGTTACGTTGCTGAAATAATAAGTATGCAGCGGGCAAGATATCACTTGTGGAGAATTTCATTGTGTATTATTGTAGTCAGTCCAGCATGCAATCGTTTGTTAGTACTTATACCAACTTCTGTTTTATCCTTGTTATTGCCATATTTATTTATTATCATCATTCATTTGTTATCACAATTGTATAGGAACAGCAATCCTCCCATCTTTTTCAACTGTTTATCTGTTCATTTTTTATAATAAAATTAAGTAACGTCTATATTGCGTATGTCAACACGGGCGACATTCCATTCAATTTTATTTACTCACAACAGAGCTTGTTCTCTTAACACCTCATGAATTTGCAGGGGCAGATAATCTTAATTCAGCTTTCTTGCATAGGCATACATGGCAAAAAAACACCACAAAAACCAGTAAGGCAGATTGCACGCATTTTATTCTTGTCCTTTAAGAATTTTCTGTCTAATGTTGATCTGAAAGTTATTCTTTTTCCTCCAAAGTAGAGTTTAACTTCTTTGGTTGCATGTCTATGTAGTTATTTTTTTAAGTATTTTGTATCTCTTAACTATATGTTGCATGTTAATTGCTACTTCAATGGTAACTGATGGTGGAGAGTATCTTTTCCTGAGATGGACGAACGTCATGTTCCTGTGTGTGTTCCAGAATATTGAGGTCAAAATACCATGGGGGGAATGTAATGCATGCAACCTGCCCTTGTGATCATGTAACTGATTTTTTTTTAAACTTTTTTTTTTTTTTTTTTTAAGGAGCTTCATTTAATTTAAAGGAGAAGAACAGAAATACCTCAGGGCTCCTCCCATTCCAGTGGAAGTGTCCAGTTCCAAATTCATACTCTCCTTTCTTTCTTTTCCTGTGAGAATTAAAATGGTAACAATCGTTAATCATTATGTCTGCTTCATACTGCTTCATGGCATTAGTTCTTGAGGCTCTAATGATGCAAAGACTGTTAGTTTTTGTTCGGATTGTTTCGTTGATTTTTTGTTGTCTTTTAAAATTCATAAACACAGCTCTTGGCTCCGATTCATTCGTTAAGAAATTATTTCAAAACTCATCTCTAGGAGTAGGCAGAACATCTCACCTGCATCTATCAACTAGTTGACATGACTGACACATGAATCAGTAAAACAACTTGCATGGACTTTGGTATTTGTTTGGCATTGACTAAATTTCCTCCCATTAAAAAAAATTAACAACGACAATGGCAGATATTGTCAATATTTCATACTTTAATTTCCTGCTGTTCTGATGTATCTGATTAAACATTAAATTAAAACTGTGCCACTTTACTTACTAATGTACAGTACGTGAACAATAATAATTTTTGATTCGCTCTGATGTGATTTTTCATGCTAGATCGCTAATTTGCTGTTAATATTAGTTGTGTTGCTGTCTGGCTTCGCTTATGCAGGTGTTTTAAGACCTCTGGCTTCCAAAGAGAATCTTGGCTGCTTCTCCTCCCCTGCTCAGCCACTGCAAACAGCCACTACATCGCTCAATCAATCTACATCCAGCAATACAATACCGCGACAGTCGTCTCTGCCTCATGATCTTGCCAGGCAGTCGCAAGGTCTGCCAGCCTCATCCAGCCCAGCCAGTACGCCTGTAACAGCCCCTGCAGGCAAGTTATTTATTCGTAGTGCTCTTATGCAACGCTGCTGAACTTTATTTGATTAATTTGGTTGTGACTTGCAGGGTTTGGATTGAAGGACAGTGAGGGAAACTGTCAAAAAAGTGTGTTCTGGGATCCGATTGGAGGGATTTTACTATGGCCTCAAGAAAAATCCAAGTTGCCATCTAATTACTCATTTAGCGCTGACTTAATTCATCGTCTGGCTGCACCAGACAAGAAAGTTCGTTCTCCTGCGTCCACTTCTGTGTCAGTTGGTGGGCCATGGGTGAGTGGAGGCTACCAAGAATTCAACCGAAAGTGACTTCCGTTGATTTTGTGGGTTTTAAATTTTGTTTTTGTTTTTCGACTGCAGGTGAATAGGCAGTTGCATTATTTAGATGTGCGTCGTAGTTCCGTTCCAACGGATATCAGCTTGGAACTGTTGCGCCGACTGACAGAGCAGCCTTCCGGACCAGGGCGCTCATCAAGCAACAATACCAACAATAATAACAACAATACCAGTAATGGTAAATCCAGAAACAGCCGGGTCAAGAAAGTTCTGCGCAGGTATGTAGTCAAGTCAACGATGCAAAAAATCTGCACCCAGCGGAGCCCTGGACGGATCATGACTTATCTTGTGGTTGTGTTCAGGCGCAGTTCTGGAGGCCCCGAGCTGTTTCTCACCGACTGCACTGTAGATAGCAGCACCTGGCAGCGCTGGCGCCGCGAGGTGCTCCTGGTCCAACGCATGGGGGTGGCGGACCCAGCCCCTGTCCTTGAACCCCTACTGTCTCGGAGGAGAGGTTCGCTGCCCGTAGAAATGTTGGCAGCCACTCAATCAGGTGCGTAATGCTGCAAGCTGCCAATCATGTTTTGTTTTTTTGTGTTTTGTTTTTCTAGTTCAGTATTTTGGACAGAGATTGGAATAGTTACAGAGAAATGGGTTTCGTCATTTGTTTTTGAAATTAATGTGACGTTTGGTTTGCTTGTGCAGGGCTGCGTTCACCAGAGGAGGTCTAATTTCTGCAACCCCTTGCAAACAAGTGTTCATTGACAAGTTACCCCAAGTCAACCCTTGTTCAAGAATCCACCGAAACTTAATGAAATTGTTATTGAAGTGAAACCTTCAGAAACTTCTAGGACTCCTGTTTATGGATGTTAGTGGTTTTGAGTTCATCTTCCAGATTATTCCATTGGAGGAAATAGACTGTGAAGTTCAATAAATAATAATTAAAATAATAATAATGACGCTAAGGAAAGATCACTTCCAAACTGCCAACAAGTGTATGTTGTAAAATTCAAAATCAAACAATAATGTGTCCTATAATTGTAGATACAGATTAAGTGTTTTCCTTTGTATGTTCTTTTCATGTTGTTGTTTGTATGTGTTTGTTCTGTTCTATTTATTAACAAATGTGAAGTGTTTAGGGATGATGGACCGAATGTTGTATTACATGAATTCAGGATTAGATGAATATGAATATGTGATGAGACATCGGTTATAGTTATTAACATTTGTGTTGGACCTGTACATCTTGTTACTGTACATCAGTTCATCCACTTTGAATGGTATTTTCATGCTCAAGATCAGAGATTTACAGGTCTAAGCCTTTTCTACAGCCCATTTTAAGATACTGAGTAAGCAAAGTCATAAAGTCACTAACGACACTTTGTCCCAAACAAAATTTGGCTTTGTTTCCAATTTTCTGTTTTAGTGGTCCTGGTATTGTGCATCAATCTGCACTTCATTTTGATGACAACATGATGCTGTTAATTAAAGGAGTAACAATTCTATTTGGTTTCTCTTTTTTGAATTTAAATACTTATGACATTATTTTAATGTTAGCCATAGTCAAAAGAACCTCTACTTTTAAATCTCTAAATGTTGTAACTGTGACTACACAAAGCCACTATCTTTTTTTGGGGGGGTCTTTTTTTGCTCAATTGAAAAAAGTATTTGGTTGTGTTATCTGAGGGTCATGAGATCTCGCAATACCGTACTAACATTATACTTGTTTCCATCATCAAGTGCCATCGGATGATCAGTGCGGTCTAATTGGCTAGTGACATTGCACAAAACAAATCTACTTTTTCCAGTATTTATAATGCTGTTTCTTTCTGTTTTTTTTTTTTTTTGTTTTGTTTTTTGAAATTTTTAATGTGCAGTTTTTTTTCTTATATGTTATGCAATTCTATAAAGGGCCATCTGAACCTATCCTCTTTTCCCATTGTCTCCAACATTGAATTTTCTGACACACCATGATCCTTTTACCATCTGTAATTTTTTCATCCTGAGTGCATAGATTTGTCTAAGTGATGGAGTGATGGAAAGAGAAGAGTTCAAGAGTGTTTACCCGAGTAACTGTTTGCTAGCCGAAAGTAACAAACAAACAAAAAAGAGAGCTCAAAAATGTTCTTGATGCTTTATCGTGTTTCTCCTGTAATAAGATGATCATTGAATGAGTCGACATCAATACAATGAATCATGATACATATTGTATGGGGACCAGATCATCACATTTTTTTTTTACTTCTTCATTCATTGTCACCATTATATATATACTGTATTTTTCTTTTCCCTGCTATTCCTTCAAGTGGTATCTTTTCTGCAGTTCAGACCATGTGTATTCTTTGTGTTTGCCTCAGACAATCGAAGGAACAAATGAGGAAATCATCTCCTTGATGCGACCATCAATGTTATGTTATTACTTTCCTATGAAATTTCCTATTTATTTTCTATGACTTTTGTCTCTAAAAATGCAATAATTCTTGTGGACTAGCTACTTGACAATTCTATACCTATCTTAATGTATGTTGTGACTGTAAAACCAGTGTTTTGGCCATGGATGGACATGAGTTATGTAACATTGCAGAGGCTAGAAAATTGAATTTTATATCCCAGAATATCTTATTTTTTTGTTGGTCAAAATTATTCATGAAGAAGCAACTTGAAGGAATTTTTAGAGAACTCAGACATCACTTTCAAACTGTATAATTTTAAGTTTGTTATCCTTGTAGTATCTTTGCAATAGTAGAAATGTTGGACAGAGCGAGGCCAAACCCAGAAATTTGTCCGTTGTTGTCTCACCCGACTGAAATCTTTAAGTAAACTTACTGCCCACAGCCATTGTAATTGCCCTTCACTATTTGCTCTCTGTGGTAAAGCTATGTTATTACTTTACTTCTCTTGTATGCATCTTTATTTCTTTAACAGCTTTTATCAGTGTTATTATTATTATTTCAGTCCTATGCCAAAAATTACCTTTTATTGTTCAAAATCTTCCTAGTCAATTTTGTTTAGTAAATACTGATTTTTGAACTGTTGTTGAACTTGCATCTGGTGCGTACGATGGCTACCAAATGTAAGGTTTCAAGTGTTTACGAGATTTTTTTGTTCACATTTTTGCAGTGATATGTTTGCTTGGACTCATTAGCCCTTGCTTTATAAGTTGTTTAAAAAATTAAATTCACTCAGCTATCTGAGTTTGCTATGGTGTTTCGTTATTGTTGTGAATATTTTGTTCTATGATTTGTTTTGGGGATGTCATGAGGTGGCTGAAGTGAAACTGCGAAGGTTACTCTCTCACCACGTTTCTCCCCCAATGTTCCCTATACATGTGATACAATCTGATAACGGTAGTGTTCTCTGCTGCCTCTTGTCCGGTATGAAAGTGCAAAATTTTAATTCTATCTTATCGATTGTTATGTTTTAATATTAGTAGAATTTAAGCCACCATTGTGCCAAATATTGGCTTGACTGGTTTGCCATTCTCTTCTCTTTTGTTCCCTTGGTTAGGTAATACAATTTTTTATTTTGAGTTTTTATTTTGTACTCAGTGAAAAACTCTTTCAACATGACCATCTTAGGTCATTGTATTAACTACTGTGCTTGGGTTACAAGCGTTAGAGAAAAAGAGGCAGTGGCAGTCTTTCAGTATTACTCTAAAGGTTTTATTTTAGGACTACCATATCTTACTGTGTTCAATGTTGTTAATGCGTATGCAGGTTTTTCAGTGCTAATGTATACTTGATACTTGAGGTGGGAAGAGATGTTTAGTTGTATATCCCCACTAGAACTGGCAGACTTCTCTCATTGAATAATGGTGATGTGTCAGTTTGCAACTTGTGTGTTAGCTGTTTGCAACTTCTATTGTTCACTCTCATGTAACTTGATGTGATTTTGTTTTCTTAAATTGTATAAAAGAAAGCATGCAGTTTTCTTAATGCAGTCAGTAGTCCTTATCAATGAGTTGTCTGAGTCTTGCAATATTTCTGCTGACATTGCCCTGGTCAAGCCCTTTATTAATCACATCAGTTTACACCCCACTTCCAAAATTACATCCTTTTTTTCTGTCTCCAATATTCTGAAAAAAAATAAAATACTGTCTTAAATTTAAAACGAACCAAAAACGCGTGTCAGAATGCACAAATTCTGCCACAAGAATATATTTTGAGATTGTACCTGATCTTCTCAGTGTGTATTCTTCCTCTTTTTTAAGTGCACATGTTCAGGCTTTTTATTTTTTTGTTGATATTGACTGTCCAGTTGTGTCTGAACTGAGGAGTTATTCAGATTATTTGAGAGCCATTTCTTTTAATCTGACAATCTTTAATTTGAACCTTGGAAAGTCCACCAAGTGTTGTAAAATCAACCAACCAACCAAAATTCTAGTCTTCAAAATCCGATGCCATTTCTGAGTCAATATTGTGTCTCTCATTCATATTTACCTAGGCTCAGTGGCATTTCCAATCATTGAGGTAGAGCTAAACTTGTGTGTATCATTGCACATTCTAAGCAAAGTTATTTCATTCTTCTGCCAGTCCAACAGTACTGTTGCGGGCTGCATGCATGGCATGCCTTCTGTTTCTCTATCTTGGTTTGATGTATTTATTGTAAGGATTGAATTTTGTGGAAATGGACTTTTTGACAAGGTGTTAAGTATCATGTTTCGATTGTTAAGTGGAAGGGAGTCGTATGCTGAAACCAAAAAAAAAATATTGGGTGCTAACATCAGTTTGTTAACTTGGCAAAATAATGTGGAGTCATACTCCACTGACATTAAAGTGTGTTTATCATCAAAGTTTTTATGTCTCTTTCCTTCTTTCTCCTTACACATTTCACCGACTGGATTAAAAAAATGTGTGCACAAGGCTGAAACAAAAATCAGTTACTCAGTGAACAGTGGGAAAATGAACAACCACACTGTAAATGTCTTAAGGTGAAAGGCTGCACCAACATATCATGATGCAGATATTTTCCATAATACAAGGAAAATTCCACAAAATATTTAAAAGGTACGAATAATTTTGAAAGGTATGTTACAAAGGCAGCTGCACCTCCATATTATAGAGGATTTTCACTTATAAGACATTTAGGGTGCGGGGAGACGACGCAGAGCTAAGACGCTCGGTGGGCAGCGTGCGTAGCGCCTGCTAAGCATGCCCACCTTAAGGTCCGCAGCACGCCGGTGTGGAGACGGCGGCCTACCTCCTCCACCGCAGGCGTTTCCCCCGGGCGGCCCCCGCCGCCCCCGCCCCACCGAGTAGCCGCGCCGCGCCGCGCCGCCCCCACCGCGGCCCCCGGGCACAGTGGGCTCGCGCGCCAGAGCCAGTCGCCGCTCGCAGCCCGCGGTGTCATGATCTCCTCCGCGGCGTGCCCCTCTCTCGCCCGCCCGACGAGACCGTAGCGGCCTCGTGTTGCGGCTGCGTCGTTGCCGCCAACAACAAGTGCGCGCGCGCGCGTGTGTGTGTGTGTGTGTGTGCGAGCCAACACAGTCCGCGACTGCCGGACGAAGTGACATAGTGTGGCAGTGATACAACAGTGATACAGTGTGTGAGGATTACGGATTACGTCCAAACACCCCCGGCGAACACCTCGAGGTCGGCGTCGCCGGTCGGCCGCCACGTTCGGAGCCTTCTTTACCCCGGGCATGAGCTGCTGAAAGGTACGCTCAGTTCGACGAGGGTCAACTAGCGGTTGTCCGTGCGTGAAGGCAAAAAAAAATATTTTAAAAAAAAACATCAAAACGACTAGGTTTTGTGGGAAATTTGGGTGGTTACTGTGGCGGCAAAAGGCAACTATTGTACGATTTTTTTTGTGCTCTATTGAGCCGCACATACATCAGCAACGCCACCCCTTGCTAGCCGCGCGTGCTAGCGTGCGTGCACAGCACCGGGGTGTGTCGCACGCACCCCGCTTAGCATGCGGGAAGTGCGTGAGTCGTGTTGCCTTCGCGAAGGGGAAAGGGTTGGGGGTAGGGGTGGGGCGAGGGGGAAGCAACTCAAAATTTTTGTGTGCGTTTTACAAAATTTCTTGAATTTTTTTAAATGTTTTGAAATTTTTGAAATTTTTCTAAAAAAATTTTTTTACCGAGACTTTTTGTCTTTTTTTTTTCGCGCATTCCCTCGGGGACTCGGTGGACGTCGGCAGCCAGCAAACGGCCATCGAGTGCCAGGCCGTCAAGAAGACCGGCTCGGTGATGGCTCGGCTCTGCTGCTCGGGGTTCGGTACGTGATGCGAGCAGCCCGAGCCCGGCAGCCCCGGCAGCGGACTCTGTCTCTGTCGCACTCACGGGGCGTCGCGTGGGGGAGCGAGAGAGACGGAGCGGCGAAGCTCGCTCGGGGTGATGAGCATCGCCAGGCCTAGCAGCGGGTTCCGCGGCGGCCGAGCCGATTTCGAGGTTCGACGATGGCGATGCGTGCTAGCCGGCGATGCCGCCATGTCGTTGACCGCGCACGGCATTCCACCACTGCCTCCTCTGATGAAGCCGGCCCGGCGAGGCGGACGCGGGTTCGATCCCCGCCGCCGCCGCGGCGGACAAATTGACATTTTTTCCCCCCTGTTTCCGGTTTGCCCGGGCTGGGGCTGTGGATGTGGGCCGGTGCATGACGCGCAGGCCGCACTGTGGTCGCGTAGAATGGTTCCGCGACTCGACTGCACTGACAGGGCTCTCGTCGCTCTGTCTCTCTCGCACTCATGCGGCGTCCCGGAGAGTGCGACAGAGACAGAGCGACAGCGGTTCGGAATCAAAGCGTACCTGCCGCCGCCGCTCACTTTTGTGTCCGCGGCCAGAACGGCCTGAACTGACCAGAACGACTCGCTGCGGTGGGAAAACTGGTTCGCAGCGGTACCACCATTATTTGTGTCCGAGTGGGATTTAAGTAGTCGGACTACCAGGACTATGAGTGGTCTGGTCGTCTTCTGCCATTTTTACCTCGGTGTGCCAAGCCTCGGGCGACGCGGCCAGAAAAATTCCACTTACGTTGAGACCAGTATCAAGGCTTTTATCGGTCTCAATTTAGCGCGAATCTTTCTTCCTTTTTTTAGAAAAATAGTTTTCGTTAGTGCAGAAACACCTCTTCTACCGTGCAGAGTGTACAGTGGGCCAGGTGGCCAAAACTCTAGACGCGTTTTGAGCCCCAGAGTCGCTACATGGGAACTCGAACCGAACGTGTGACCCCACCAATGGCTTCCTCGTTCGGAGAGCAATCCATTGGTGGGGTCACACGTTCGGTTCGAGTCCCCTTTATCGACTCTGGAGCTCAAAAGGCGTCTAGAGTTTCGGCCGCCGGCGCCGGTCTTCTTGGCCCACTGTGCGGCGGCCGCGCCCCATGCAGGTTCCGCCTGCTTGGCGGTGCTCCGCGGCGCTCCACGCGCCGCCTTCCGGGCCGCAGATTTCGCGGTTCATTTCACGGTAGGGGCGAGAAAGGGGGCTGGCCCGCGGAAGGGCTCAGTGGCAAGGCCCTCGTGAAGAAAGGGGCACCAAAAAAAAAAAAAAAGCGACGAAAACGAGCAGGTATTTTTCCGCTGGACATAAAGCAGCGGGCCGTGATGATATGGCACAGTCAAGCGGTGAGCTTATTTGGCGGCAAGGAGAGAGAGGGAAGTGTTTACTTCCGGTGGGCCAAGCCAAGGCTGGTGTGGCATCTTTTGGACTTTTCGTGGCGAAGCTATGGAGCGTGGCTTACAAGAAACGCCCAAAACTTGCGGAAAACGCTAGCGATCTTTATTCAATAATCCTCTACAGCTCTCAAATCATTCGTCGACAAATACGTGTCATTTACTGAGAGTCAATTTCTATTTAAATTTCCCGAAATTTACAGTGTATTTTACAATTCAAATACAGAAATTCACCTTGAATTATATATGAGGACACCAGGAATCAAAGTGGTTTCCAGTCACAGTTTTTCGGCCTGCCTGTCCAGTTTGGCCGCACCTTAAGACCGCGGCGACATTTAACCTAAGTCGTTCGGTCCGCCTGTCCGTCTGTCTGTCTGTCTGTCTGTCGAGGTGCGGCCGTCAGAATCGGCCTTGAACGCCAAGTGGAGTGGGACCAGTGGGGAACTAATTCCCTGCTTGGCTCGCTGCTCCCCTTAACGGGCTGCAATTAGCATTCCTCCACAGACGGCGAGCGTTTGCGGCGTTTTGCGTTCGTAAAAACGCATTCGCGATGCTGATGCCTGTATACACTGCACTCGTGCCGCCGCCGGGGAAGGGAAGACTGCGGCGCTGCAGTGGGCCAGAGGACCGGCAGGCGGCCTAAACTCTGGACGCGTTTTGAGCTCGAGAGTCGCTGGACAGGACTCGAACCGAACGTGTGACCCTACCAATGGAGTCCTCGTTCGGAGAGCAAACCAGTAAAAATAAAAAAAATCAAAAAAAATCTGCCAAGTCCAAAAAGAACTTGGACCGCTAAAAATGTAGATGCAAAACATTCAGCGCGGATCCGATTGCAGTGGGGGACTGCAATGCTGCATGCCTTGGCGTGGCGTGCAGTGCAGTGCAAGTGCAGTGCAAGTGTGCAGTGCGGAGGCTGGCGGGCCTTTGCTAATGAGTCGCCATGCCGTTACCTCGTCGTCTCGTCTCGTCCTGTGCATGCCGTCGTCGCTCTGTCTCTCTCGCACCCCTGCGGGACGCCCCATGAGTGCGACGGAGATGAAGCAGCACTGTTCCACGTCCTCAGCCTGGCACTGCGCTAAATGGCGGGCTGCTATGCTATGCGAGCCGCGCAGCGCGTGCGGCCCAGAGGTCCACCGGCTGGGGCGGCCGGACTCACCTTGGCCCAGATGCATACCATGCTTTTGGGGGCTTTGACACACGGAGGCTAAACTTCATTTTTTTTTTAACTTTGGCTAGACTTTAGAAATTGAAAAAAAAATCTTTTTTTTTTTAAAAAAAATTACTTGGGGTGGGGTTTGACAGCCTGGACCAACTGGGATAACGATGCTTCGGTGGATGACGAGACTCGATCGGAGGTATACGGCGCCTGTCTAGCGCCTTGAGTGGTGATCCTTCTTCCACGTCCATGTTACAATGACCCTGCGAAAAAAAAAGAAAGAAAATGTCCGCGCATAGCCTTGACAGCCACAAGTACTACACCACCACAAGGCACATCGCTCGTAACGGCGCCGCCTGCCGCCTGGATAGGCGTTTCGGTGGGCCTCGTTTGTGTGGACTGCCAGTGAAGCTGCCGGAGCAGCGCCCTCACGCGCCGTGAGAGCGAGAGAGACAGAGCGACGAAAGCACCGCTCGGCAGCGGCCCTAGGGTTTACTGGCTCGGAGCGCTGGTCAATGCGACGCAAAAACGGCTGACGAGACGCGTCAGTCTCCGGTCCCGCGCATTTTTCCTACCTCCTTACAGACTGTCAATGGCCGCGGGGGCCCTGTCAGCTCCGTGGCAGCCCGGCCGGCCCGGCCCCGCGCGGACCGGCACGCTGTGCTTTCTGCGTCGGTCGGTCGGTCGGTCGCCTCGCTTTGGACATCCATGTAGGGCCGCGGCGCACTTGTCCGGAGAGAAAGGGCGAGGGACAACCAGCGGCTCTCTCTCTCTCTCTCTCTCTCTCTCTCTCTCTCTCTCTCTCTCTCTCTCTCTCTCTCTCTCTTCTCTCTCTCTCTCTCTCTCTCTCTCTCTCTCTCTCTCTCTCTCTCTCTCTCTCTCTCTCTCTCTCTCTCTCTCTCTCTCGCACCCACACGGGACTGTGCCCTACAAGGCGCGCGCCGTGCCCTTTCCGGGAGCACTTTCCGCGTATCTCGGGGCGGGGCGGGGCGGGGCGGGGCGGGGTGAGTGTCTTGACTGCCGGGCGGAAGGCAGTCTGCCTCTCTCGCACCCCTACGGCTCGCCCTCCTGAGAGTGCGAATCTCTGACTATGCCTCTTGCTCCACAGGGGTCGGTCGGAGCGCCTGCCCGGTTGGCCGGGTTCAATTACCAGCATTTTTTATTTTTTACTGTCTCCTCCAGTGTGCTTTAAACCCTCAGCAATGCGCGACCATCACCATGCGCCGTGGTGGCTCGGGCTGGAGACGCGTTGGTTGCCTAGTATGAGGGTCGACGGTTCAAATCATATTACTTCACAACTTTTTTTAAAATCTCTGACTGCTGCTCATTGTCGCGTCAAGAACCCGCTTCAATCGACCTCAGACATGAGCCGAGGTGGCTGAGGGCGTTGAGGCGTCCGACCCCGACCTTAAGGTCCGGGGATCGAATCCCAATATTTCCTTTCCTTTTTCGACTGGCTTCCTCCCACTGCGACTCAAACCCGTCGTCCAACACTCGGCAGACGTGCAAGTCAGGGTGGTGTAGTGGTCTAGGCTCAATCCAGGCCATTACACCCGGGTGTCTAAAAAGCAGTCCGCTTCGGCGGATTGGCCTCGGCACTGGTTCGGTCCCCGATCGAGCCAGCCACTCGAGATTGGTCGCGAGTGGGTCCATTCGATTCGTCGGATGGAGTTGATAAGTCCTTTGAAGCTGGCCCACTGACTGCATGTTCGGGTCTGGGAGCGCCGGACAGCGGGTGTACCATTTGGGTACCGACCAGCCTGCGCAAACAAAAGCTCCCAAAACTACTCTCTCTCTCTTTCTTTCTTTCTCTGTCTCTCTATCGTCTCTGCCTTACTCTACTCTGCCCGTGTTAGAGCCGTGTCGGCGGCTCTGGTCCTACTGGGTCCCCCGGCGTACGATATCGAAGTCGCTGGATCGGATTAACCCCAGTTACCTGATAGCACCGGTTCCCATCCCGAACACCGAAGTAAAGCAGGAGGCCTCCCCATTAAGACTGGGGAGGGGGTGTAGAGTTCCATTTTTTTAAAATTAATTTTGGCCGTCATTCTTGTGGGCCACTGCTTCGCTGCCCACCATGCCGTCCCCGCAGCTCGTCGGTCCCCGTCTCGTCGATCAGGGATGCCTTCGCCTTCGTCGTGTCGACAGCCGCTGGCCGCGGCGGAGCGTGGAGCGGAGGAGGAAATGTCGACACGAGACACGACGTCCACGGCGACCGCGCGCTGGCCATAACCATGCCGCACTGCACCGCGCCGGCCAGCGCGCCCAACAGTCGCTTCCTTTGCTTCTCTCTCTCTCTCTCTCTCTCTCTCTCTCTCTCTCTCTCTCTCTCTCTCTCTCTCTCTCTCTCTCTCTCTCTCTCTCTCTCTCTCTCCCTCGTAGCGTAGTGTATGGGTGAGCTGCACTGCGGTATTGTTACGCGGTGAAAGGGACAAAAGTGCCGTCTTATTATCGTCCGTTTTTTTTTTTTACGGCCGGCGTGTTACTGCGTTGCAGCGAGCCGTGCGCGATCATTGCTGTCGAAGCCTCGTTGGCACTGGACAGTGGGCCGGAAGACCGATGGAGGCGGTCAAAATCCCGGACGCTTTTTGCGAGCTCTAGAGTCGCTAAACGGGATGAGGCCCGAACGTGTGACCCCACCAATGGATCGCTCTCTGGACGGGCAATCCATTAATGGGGTCACACGTTCGGTTCGAGTCCCATTTAGCGACTCTGGAGCTCAAAACGCGTCTAGAGTTTTCGGACTTCTGGCCCACTGTGCACTGCCCAGTCCTCCACTTTTGAAGCATTCGCCACAACTACTGTGCTTTTAGCGGGTGCAGCGGGGATAGTCGGCACGCGACGCGGGATGCGATTCTTGTTTCGCTTTCAGATTGGCGCAGTGATGCGTGCGTATGGCGCGGGGCGGGGCGGGGCGGGGCGGGGCGGGGCGCGGCGGGGCGCGGCGGGGCCCTATCAACGTGCAATTGGGGAAAGATGATGCGAGGCGTGGCGGAGCGTGGCGCCGAGGACACACTGCCGGCCCGCCTCGGCCGCTCGTTACCGTATATACTGCTTTCGCGTGGTGGGCGAAAGCGTCCGTCTTTTCACGGACGCGGGTTCAGGTTTTCATCGCGCGGGCGCAGCGCGATCGCGCAGTGGGCTGCACGTGCCGCCAGCAAACTCGCGCTGCTTCCGGACGGTCTTCTGCCTCAGGCGGCGCACAGAGGACCAGAAGACCGGCGCGTAGGCGGCCAAAATTCTAGACGCGTGACCCCACCAATGGATTGCTCCCCGAACGAGGAATCCGGTGGTGGGGTCAAACGTTCCGTTCGAGCCTCATTTAGCAGCTCTGGAGCTCAAAACGAGTCTATGACTTTTGGCCGCCTGCGCCGGTCTTCCGGCCCACTGTGCAGCGCAGCTAATTGTTATTCCGGCGGGCGACACGTCGCGCTGCGGTCTGCGGTCCTCCGCCAGTCCGCGTCGCGCTGTCTCTCTCGCACCGCTACGCCGCGCCCCACGAGTGCGAGAGAGACAGCGCGACGACGACGGAACGCTGCGACGCTGTTCGGACTCTGTCTCCAGCACTGCAGCAGGGCGTCGTGCTTGTGGCGGCGGTCGGTGCCATCGGTGCGGTGCCCTCGGATAGCATTCCCGGCCAGTCGAGGACCCCGACGACGACGCCGACGGCCTCCCCATTGTGGCGTCGGTCTGTGATGGGACGACGCGCGGCGCTCTGCCAATAAGCAAATGACTCCTATTGTCCCGACGACGCAGCAACGCTCGCCGCGCCACGCCACGCCACGCCGTGGTCTGAGCTCGGGGCTGAGCGCGCGCGTGTGTTTCCTGCCGCCGTCGTCGTGGTCGGTATGGGTTCCATGCCCTCGTAGGTCGCACTGTGGGCCAGAAAACCAGTGGAGGCGGTCGAAATCCCGGACGTGATTTGAGCTCCAGCGAGTCGCATAATGGGACTCGAATCGAACGTGTGACCCCACCAATGGCTTCCTCGCTCGGAGAGCGATATCCAGTGGGGTCACATGGCCCACTGTGGCGGCCGTTTTGCCGGGCGGAGTGTTTACTTCTCGTCGCGCTCAGGCATGTCGTACTGAGTTTGGGAAAAGTCGCAGCCCCGGGCGGTGTGGGTTGCACTCTAAAAAAAATCAGTACAGAATTTTGTAACATGGTTACGCAGCATTTTCAATAACATATGTTACAAAAATTTGTATCATGATGGATACAATTTTGTTTTTGGTAACTTGGTTACAGAATTTCGTAACGGTAATAAAACTTCTTAATACATGTTATTCTTGCCAAACTAAGCATCAAAGTGATTATTTCGATCGAACCTCATCTCTTCAGTTCAGAGTCTAGGTCCCTATGAATCCTTTCGGGTACTTCTCTCTCAGAAACTCTGAGGTTTCGGGAGTCGAACCTCAGATTCTGGCTCGGCGACCCGCCGCGCTACCAACTGCGCTGTACGGACGCTGTGGAGGGAGCGGCTCAGGTAGCCGGTGACGTGAAGCGCGCGCGGTGAGGGACTGAGGCCTCGTCTGCCAAGCATACATGAAAACTCAACGATTTATTTGTCTATGGGCACTGCCGTTCAATTTATGCCGTTAAAACATTCTTTTTTGATCTCTGATACAAAATTTTGTAACAAGTTACAATAATCTGTAACAGTTATGATACGATCAGAATTTTGTAACCTTCATGTAACAAATTACTGTAACGAGCTGCAAATGATACATTTTTCTGTAACCAGCCCATCTGTTACAAAATTCTGTACCACTTATACAAATTTTTGTAACGAATGCAGGTGATACAAAATCCTGCATCAAAAATGATACAAAATTCTGTAACTTTTTTTAGAGTGTGGGGTGTGACGTACACGTGCGCGGAGAATGCGCCAGCTGGGATCGTCGCTCGCGTCCGGGAGGCTCGGGGTGGGCGTGGGCAAACTACTGGCCCGCATGATGGCTACTGTAAGCGTGTCTCTCTCTCACGCATACACCAGGACGCGCGCTCACTCTCACACACACAAACACAGAGACAGACATACAGACAGGTGACGGTATTGGAGCATACCAGTTGACCGTGTGCAGTCTCTCTCTCTCTCTCTCTCTCTCTCTCTCTCTCTCTCTCTGTCTCTCTCTCTCTCTCTCTCTCTCTCTCTCTCTCTCTCTCTCTCTCTCTCTCTCTCTCTCTCTCTCTCTCTCTCTCTCTCTCTCTCTCACTCGGTACATCGGCGCGCTCGACTCGCGGGCCTATTTCCAGTGCAAGGCGCTCGCCTCACATTACGTGGGCCGCATAGGCATGAAATGTCGCCATGCGTTGGCCGCCGGTATCTATCTGGAACACCTGCCGCGCGCCTATTAGTGTGCGCGTAACGTGTGTGTGTGTGTGCGCGCGCGCGTGTGCGTGCCTTACGTAAGCCTGGTTGTTGCCAGTTGCCATCAACAGGGACCCGCTGCTTGCCGATACCTCCGCGGCTGGTTTGACTGGACCCGCGGCCGCGTTGTTTGGCTGCTGCTGCTGCTGCTGTGTGGATGAGACAACACGCCGGCCGTAACAGTTTGGTTGATTTAAAAAAATTAAAAAAAAAAAAAAGCGAGTGTTTTTTTTTTTGTTTTTTTTTTTTGTTTTGTTTTGGAAGCTGCGTCAGTGAAATCTGGAGGACGCGACCGAGGACGAGCTGCTGCTTTCCCGTTAACGCCCCGTTGGCCGGCGCTCCCGGTCGGCCTGTTCGTGGCGACTGACTGGTGGCGACCCTGCCGCCCGGTTTCACTTTCGGCTGTTGGCACCACGGGGCGGCGTTCCCTTGATTGTTTTCTCCCTTTTAAATGCCTCAGCCGCTCTCGTCATCGCCGAGGTGCAGCTGGGGGACGGCCCTGGCAGGCCCTGGCAGGCCCTGGAGGGGAGGGAGGTCCACCCACAGTGGGCCAGAAGACCGTGCGACCCCGCGCCTACGGATTGCTCTCCGACCGAGGAATCCATTGGTGGGGTCACACGCCCGGTTCGAGTCCTGTTTGGCGACTCTGGACCTCAAATCGCGTCTAGAGTTTCGACCGCCTGCACCGATCTGTGCAAAGGTTTCCTCATATTCTTTTCTCGCCGTGAAAGCCTTACGAGTAGTGGAGCTCGAAGATGATGATACTTGTGACGGTTCAAGGCACTCACCACGGCGGCGTTCTCCGCGCCATCCCCAAGGCGGCGCGGCCTGCTTCCGCTTGTTGCGGCACGAGGAGGAGCAAGCAGTGCGCCACCGCGGCGGAGCGGCGCGCGCGCCAACCGAAACATAATCGTAATCGCACACGGTTTGGGGCGCAGCGCCCAGCGCGCCGGCGGCAGGGCCTCGCTCGCCCCACTACGCCACCGCCAGGCTGATGGGGCTCTCTCATGGGGAGAGAGAGAGAGAGAGAGAGAGAGAGAGAGAGAGAGAGAGAGAGAGAGAGAGAGAGAGAGAGAGAGAGAGAGAGAGAGAGAGAGAGAGAGAGAGAGGGAGAGGGAGAGGGAGAGGGAGAGAGAGAGAGAGAGAGAGAGAGAGAGAGAGAGAGAGAGAGAGAGAGAGAGAGAGAGAGAGAGAGAGAGACGCCCCCGCACGCGCGGAATCAGCCTGCTCCTGCCGGGTAACACACCCGGCAGGACGCAAGCAGACGCAGTGCCGAAACACGGCGCGCAAGACGCTACCGGAAGCACGCACACAACCACACCAAACTGCACACAGACACGCCCCCGATCACACACACACACACACCTACATGCACTCCTTTACTGAACCCGCGCGCCGCTCCCCGGAAAACACGAGTCGGATGCTGCTGCTGTTAGAGGAGGTGTTTTCTTGTTGTGTGTGCATTAGTGCGTTTGTCGAACAGCCTCTCCGCACGGCTCGGCACGGCAGCAACAACACCCAACCAAGAGACACACACCGCGTACAGTACAGCCGCGTGGTTACAGGCGTCACTCGTCAAGTCCGAGGTTGTGCGATCAAATCTTCAATGCGTTTTTTTTTGTTTTTTTTCGTTCGTTCCAGCACCTTAACGAAGCAGGTGCTCGGACATCTGAGCCGCGGCGGTGATACACAGCGCCGTGTGGCGCCGTCGGCACACCGTATCTCGAGGCGCTCGGGGGCGTGACGCGTGGCCGCCCCTGGA
>CM060089.1:15416490-15520399 GCA_030522485.1 Stenchaetothrips biformis | reverse complement strand
TGTTCTATGATTTGTTTTGGGGATGTCATGAGGTGGCTGAAGTGAAACTGCGAAGGTTACTCTCTCACCACGTTTCTCCCCCAATGTTCCCTATACATGTGATACAATCTGATAACGGTAGTGTTCTCTGCTGCCTCTTGTCCGGTATGAAAGTGCAAAATTTTAATTCTATCTTATCGATTGTTATGTTTTAATATTAGTAGAATTTAAGCCACCATTGTGCCAAATATTGGCTTGACTGGTTTGCCATTCTCTTCTCTTTTGTTCCCTTTGTTAGGTAATACAATTTTTTATTTTGAGTTTTTATTTTGTACACAGTGAAAAACTCTTTCAACATGACCATCTTAGGTCATTGTATTAACTACTGTGCTTGGGTTACAAGCGTTAGAGAAAAAGAGGCAGTGGCAGTCTTTCAGTATTACTCTAAAGGTTTTATTTTAGGACTACCATATCTTACTGTGTTCAATGTTGTTAATGCGTATGCAGGTTTTTCAGTGCTAATGTATACTTGATACTTGAGGTGGGAAGAGATGTTTAGTTGTATATCCCCACTAGAACTGGCAGACTTCTCTCATTGAATGATGGTGATGTGTCAGTTTGCAACTTGTGTGTTAGCTGTTTGCAACTTCTATTGTTCACTCTCATGTAACTTGATGTGATTTTGTTTTCTTAAATTGTATAAAAGAAAGCATGCAGTTTTCTTAATGCAGTCAGTAGTCCTTATCAATGAGTTGTCTGAGTCTTGCAATATTTCTGCTGACATTGCCCTGGTCAAGCCCTTTATTAATCACATCAGTTTACACCCCACTTCCAAAATTACATCCTTTTTTTCTGTCTCCAATATTCTGAAAAAAAATAAAATACTGTCTTAAATTTAAAACGAACCAAAAACGCGTGTCAGAATGCACAAATTCTGCCACAAGAATATATTTTGAGATTGTACCTGATCTTCTCAGTGTGTATTCTTCCTCTTTTTTAAGTGCACATGTTTAGGCTTTTTATTTTTTTGTTGATATTGACTGTCCAGTTGTGTCTGAACTGAAGAGTTATTCAGATTATTTGAGAGCCATTTCTTTTAATCTGACAATCTTTAATTTGAACCTTGGAAAGTCCACCAAGTGTTGTAAAATCAACCAACCAACCAACCAACCAACCAACCAAAATTCTAGTCTTCAAAATCCGATGCCATTTCTGAGTCAATATTGTGTCTCTCATTCATATTTAACTAGGCTCAGTGGCATTTCCAATCATTGAGGTAGAGCTAAACTTGTGTGTATCATTGCACATTCTAAGCAAAGTTATTTCATTCTTCTGCCATTCCAACAGTACTGTTGCGGGCTGCATGCATGGCATGCCTTCTGTTTCTCTATCTTGGTTTGATGTATTTATTGTAAGGATTGAATTTTGTGGAAATGGACTTTTTGACAAGGTGTTAAGTATCATGTTTCGATTGTTAAGTGGAAGGGAGTCGTATGCTGAAACCAAAAAAAAAATATTGGGTGCTAACATCAGTTTGTTAACTTGGCAAAATAATGTGGAGTCATACTCCACCGACATTAAAGTGTGTTTATCATCAAAGTTTTTCTGTCTCTTTCCTTCTTTCTCCTTACACATTTCTCCGGCTGGATTAAAAAAATATGTGCACAAGGCAGAAACAAAAATCAGTTACTCAGTGAACAGTGGTAAAATGAACAACCACACTCTAAATGTCTTAAGGTGAAAGGCTGCACCAACATATCATGGTTCAGATTTTTTCCATAATACAAGGGAAATTCCACGAAATATTTATAAGGTACGAATAATTTTTAAAGGTATGTTACAAAGGCAGCTGCACCTCCATATTATAGAGGATTTTCACTTATAAGACATTTAGGGTGCGGGGAGACGACGCAGAGCTAAGACGCTCGGTGGGCAGCGTGCGTAGCGCCTGCTAAGTATGCCCACCTTAAGGTCCGCAGCACGCCGGTGTGGAGACGGCGGCCTACCTCCTCCACCGCAGGCGTTTCCCCCGGGGGGCCCCCGCCGCCCCCGCCCCACCGAGTAGCCGCGCCGCGCCGCGTCGCCCCCACCGCGGCCCCCGGGCACAGTGGGCTCGCGCGCCAGTCGCCGCTCGCAGCCCGCGGTGTCATGATCTCCTCCACGGCGTGCCCGTGCCCCTCTCTCGCCCGCCCGACGAGACCGTAGCGGCCTCGTGTTGCGGCTGCGTCGTTGCCGCCAACAACAAGTGCGCGCGCGCGCGCGTGTGTGTGTGCGAGCCAACACAGTCCGCGACTGCCGGACGAAGTGACATAGTGTGACAGTGATACAACAGTGATACAGTGTGTGAGGATTACGGATTACGTCCAAACACCCCCGGCGAACACCTCGAGGTCGGCGTCGCCGGTCGGCCGCCACGTTCGGAGCCTTCTTTACCCCGGGCATGAGCTGCTGAAAGGTACGCTCAGTTCGACGAGGGTCAACTAGCGGTTGTCCGTGCGTGAAGGCAAAAAAAAATATTTTTAAAAAAAACATCAAAACGACTAGGTTTTGTGGGAAATTTGGGTGGTTACTGTGGCGGCAAAAGGCAACTATTGTACGATTTTTTGTGCTCTATTGAGCCGCACATACACCAGCAACGCCACCCCTTGCTAGCCGCGCGTGCTAGCGTGCGTGCACAGCACCGGGGTGTGTCGCACGCACCCCGCTTAGCATGCGGGAAGTGCGTGAGTCGTGTTGCCTTCGCGAAGGGGAAAGGGTTGGTGGTAGGGGTGGGGCAAGGGGGAAGCAACTCAAAATTTTAGTGTGCGTTTTACAAAATTTCTTGATTTTTTAAAAATGTTTTGAAATTTTTGAAATTTTTCTAATTGTTTGAATTTTTTTATTTTTTTTTACATTGTAATTTTTTGTAATACATTGTAATTGTCGGACGCTTTAACGCCCTCAGCTACCACGGTTCATGTCCAGGAGCCGATTGAAGAGGGCTCTTGTTGTGACAATGAGCAGCGGCTAGAGAAAAAAGTCGTGAAGTAATGAGATTTGATCCGCCGATCCTCATACCGGCACCAACGCGTTTATACATCCAGCCACCACGGCACATGATGGAAGCTGCGCATTGCTGTGGCTTTGAAGCTCACTGGGGAGGGCAGTAAAAAATACATTTTTCGTATTTTTTTCAAAAAAACTTCAAAATTTGTAAAAATTTCAATAATTTTTTTAAATTGTTCTATAAAATTTTTCAATTTTATTTTTTTATTTTTTTACCGAGATTTTTTTTTTTTTTTTTTTTGCGCATTCCCTCGGGGACTCGGTGGACGTCGGCAGCCAGCAAACGGCCATCGAGTGCCAGGCCGTCAAGAAGACCGGCTTGGTGATGGCTCGGCTCTGCTGCTCGGGGTTCGGTACGTGAGCATCGCCAGGCCTAGCAGCGGGTTCCGCGGCGGCCGGGCCGATTTCGAGGTTCGACGATGGCGATGCGTGCTAGCCGGCGATGCCGCCATGTCGTTGACCGCGCACGGCATTCCACCACTGCCTCCTCTGATGAAGCCGGCCCGGCGAGGCGGACGCGGGTTCGATCCCCGCCGCCGCCGCGGCGGACAAATTGACATTTTTTTCCCCCTGTTTCCGGTTTGCCCGGGCTGGGGCTGTGGATGTCGGCCGGTGCATGACGCGCAGGCCGCACTGTGGTCGCGTAAAATGGTTCCGCGACTCGACTGCACTGACAGGGCTTTCGTCGCTCTGTCTCTCTCGCACTCATGCGGCGTCCCGGAGAGTGCGACAGAGACAGAGCGACAGCGGTTCGGAATCAAAGCGTACCTGCCGCCGCCGCTCACTTTTGTGTCCGCGGCCAGAACGGCCTGAACTGACCAGAACGACTCGCTGCGGTGGGAAAACTGGTTCGCAGCGGTACCACCATTATTTGTGTCCGAGTGGGATTTAAGTAGTCGGACTACCAGGACTATGAGTGGTCTGGTCGTCTTCTGCCATTTTTACCTCGGTGTGCCAAGCCTCGGGCGACGCGGCCAGAAAAATTCCACTTACGTTGAGACCAGTATCAAGGCTTTTATCGGTCTCAATTTAGCGCGAATCTTTCTTCCTTTTTTTAGAAAAATAGTTTTCGTTAGTGCAGAAACACCTCTTCTACCGTGCAGAGTGCGCAGTGGGCCAGGTGGCCAAAACATCTACACGCGTTTTGAGCCCCAGAGTCGCTACATGGGAACTCGAACCGAACGTGTGACCCCACCAATGGCTTCCTCGTTCGGAGAGCAATCCATTGGTGGGGTCACACGTTCGGTTCGAGTCCCATTTAGCGACTCTGGAGCTCAAAAGGCGTCTAGAGTTTCGGCCGCCGGCGCCAGTCTTCTTGGCCCACTGTGCGGCGGCCGCGCCCCATGCAGGTTCCGCCTGCTTGACGGTGCTCCGCGGCGCTCCACGCGCCGCCTTCCGGGCCGCAGATTTCGCGGTTCATTTCACGGTAGGGGCGAGAAAGGGGGCTGGCCCGCGGAAGGGCTCAGTGGCAAGGCCCTCGTGAAGAAAGGGGCACCAAAAAAAAAAAAAAGCGACGAAAACGAGCAGGTATTTTTCCGCTGGACATAAAGCAGCGGGCCGTGATGATATGGCACAGTCAAGCGGTGAGCTTATTTGGCGGCAAGGAGAGAGAGGGAAGTGTTTACTTCCGGTGGGCCAAGCCAAGGCTGGTGTGGCATCTTTTGGACTTTTCGTGGCGAAGCTATGGAGCGTGGCTTACAAGAAACGCCCAAAACTTGCGGAAAACGCTAGCGTTCTTTATTCAATAATCCTCTACAGCTCTCAAATCATTCGTCGACAAATACGTGTCATTTACTGAGAGTCAATTTCTATTTAAATTTCATGAAATTTACAGTGTATTTTACAATTCAAATACAGGAATTCACCTTGAATTATATATGAGGACACCAGGAATCAAAGTGGTTTCCAGTCACAGTTTTTCGGCCTGCCTGTCCAGTTTGGCCGCACCTTAAGACCGCGGCGACATTTAACCTAAGTCGTTCAGTCCGCCTGTCCGTCTGTCTGTCTGTCTGTCTGTCTGTCGAGGTGCGGCCGTCAGAATCGGCCTTGAACGCCAAGTGGAGTGGGACCAGTCGGGAACTAATTCCCTGCTTGGCTCGCTGCTCCCCTTAACGGGCTGCAATTAGCATTCCTCCACAGACGGCGAGCGTTTGCGGCGTTTTGCGTTCGTAAAAACGCATCCGCGATGCTGATGCCTGTATACACTGCACGCGTGCCGCCGCCGGGGAAGGGAAGACTGCGGCGCTGCAGTGGGCCAGAGGACCGGCAGGCGGCCTAAACTCTGGACGCGTTTTCAGCTCGAGAGTCGCTGGACAGGACTCGAACCGAACGTGTGACCCCACCAATGAAGTCCTCGTTCGGAGAGCAAACCAGTAAAAAAAAAAAAAAAAAAAAAAAAAATATTAAAAAAATCTGGCGGGTCCAAAAAGAACTTGGACCCCTAAAAATGTAGATGCAAAACATTCAGCGCGGATCCGATTGCAGTGGCGGACTGCAATGCTGCATGCCTTGGCGCGGCGTGGCGCGGCGTGGCTTAGGATGCAAGTGTGCAGTGCGGAGGCTGGCGGGCCTTTGCTAATGAGTCGCCATGCCGTTACCTCGTCGTCTCGTCCTGTGCATGCCGTCGTCGCTCTGTCTCTCTCGCACCCCTGCGGGACGCCCCATGAGTGCGACGGAGATGAAGCAGCACTGTTCTTCGTCCTCAGCCTGGCACTGCGCTAAATGGCTGCTATGCGAGCCGCGCAGCGCGTGTGGCCCAGTGGTCCACCGGCTGGGGCACCCGGACTCACCTTGGCCCAGATGCATACCATGCTTTTGGGGGCTTTGACACACGGAGGCTAAACTTCATTTTTTTTTTTTCACTTTGGCTAGACTTTAGAAATTAAAAAAAAAAATTCTGTTTTTTTTTTTTTTTAATTTTACTTGGGGTGGGGTTTGACAGCCTGGACCAACTGGGATAACGATGCTTCGGTGGATGACGAGACTCGATCGGAGGTATACGGCGCCTGTCTAGCGCCTTGAGTGGTGATCCTTCTTCCACGTCCATGTTACAATGACCCTGCGAAAAAAAAAGAAAGAAAATGTCCGCGCATAGCCTTGACAGCCACAAGTACTACACCACCACAAGGCACATCGCTCGTAACGGCGCCGCCTGCCGCCTGGATAGGCGTGTCGGTGGGCCTCGTTTGTGTGGACTGCCAGTGAAGCTGCCGGAGCAGCGCCCTCACGCCGTGAGAGCGAGAGAGACAGAGCGACGAAAGCACCGCTCGGCAGCGGCCCTAGGGTTTACTGGCTCGGAGCGCTGGTCAATGCGACGCAAAAACGGCTGACGAGACGCGTCAGTCTCCGGTCCCGCGCATTTTTCCTCCCTCCTTACAGACTGTCAATAGCCGCGGGGGCCCTGTCAGCTCCGTGGCAGCCCGGCCGGCCCGGCCCCGCGCGGACCGGCACGCTGTGCTTTCTGCGTCGGTCGGTCGGTCGGTCGCCTCGCTTTGGACATCCATGTAGGGCCGCGGCGCACTTGTCCGGAGAGAAAGGGCGAGGGACAACCAGCGGCTCTCTCTCTCTCTCTCTCTCTCTCTCTCTCTCTTCTCCTCCTCTCTCCTCTCTCTCCTCCTTCTCTCTCTCTCTCTCTCTCTCTCTCTCTCTCTCTCTCTCTCTCTCTCTCTCACTCTCTCCTCTCTCCTCTCTCTCCTCTCTCTCTCTCCTCTCTCTCTCTCTCTCTCTCTCGCACCCACACGGGACTGTGCCCTACAAGGCGCGCGCCGTGCCCTTTCCGGGAGCACTTTCCGCGTATCTCGGGGCGGGGCGGGGCGGGGCGGGGTGAGTGTCTTGACTGCCGGGCGGACGGCAGTCTGCCTCTCTCGCACCCCTACGGCTCGCCCTCCTGAGAGTGCGACTCTCTGCCTATGCCTCTTGCTCCACAGGGGTCGTTCGGAGCGCCTGCCCGGTTGGCCGGGTTCAATTACCAGCATTTTTTATTTTTTACTGTCTCCTCCTGTGTGCTTCAAGGCCTCAGCAATGCGCGACTATCACCATGCGCCGTGGTGGCTCGGGGTGGAGACGCGTTGGTTGCCTAGTATGAGGGTCGACGGTTCAAATCATATTACTTCACAACTTTTCTTAAAATCTCTGACTGCTGCTCATTGTCGCGTCAAGAACCCGCTTCAATCGACCTCAGACATGGGCCGAGGTGGCTGAGGGCGTTGAGGCGTCCGACCCCGACCTTAAGGTCCGGGGATCGAAACCCAATATTTCCTTTCCTTTTTCGACTGGCTTCCTCCCACTGCGACTCAAACCCGTCGTCCAACACTCGGCAGACGTGCAAGTCAGGGTGGTGTAGTGGTCTAGGCTCAATCCAGGCCATTACACCCGGGTGTCTAAAAAGCAGTCCGCTTCGGCGGATTGGCCTCGGCACTGGTTCGATCCCCGATCGAGCCAGCCACTCGAGATTGGTCGCGAGTGGGTCCATTCCGATTCGTCGGATGGAGTTGATAAGTCCTTTGAAGCTGGCCCACTGACTGCATGTTCGGGTCTGGGAGCGCCGGACAGCGGGTGTACCATTTGGGTACCGACCAGCCTGCGCAAACAAAAGCTCCCAAAACTACTCTCTCTCTCTTTCTTTCTTTCTCTGTCTCTCTATCGTCTCTGCCTTACTCTACTCTGCCCATGTTTGAGCCGTGTCGGCGGCTCGGGTCCTACTGGGTCCCCCGGCGTACGATATCGAAGTCGCTGGATCGGATTAACCCCAGTTACCTGATAGCACCGGTTCCCATCCCGAACACCGAAGTAAAGCAGGAGGCCTCCCCATTAAGACTGGGGAGGGGGTGTAGAGTTCCATTTTTTTAAAATTAATTTTGGCCGTCATTCTTGTGGGCCACTGCTTCGCTGCCCACCATGCCGTCCTCGCAGCCCGTCGGTCCCCGTCTCGTCGATCAGGGATGCCTTCGCCCTCTTCGTGTCGACAGCCGCTGGCCGCGGCGGAGCGTGGAGCGGAGGAGGAAATGTCGACACGAGACACGACGTCCACGGCGACCGCGCGCTGGCCATAACCATGCCGCACTGCACCGCGCCGGCCAGCGCGCCCAACAGTCGCTTCCTTTGCTTCTCTCTCTCTCTCTCTCTCTCTCTCTCTCTCTCTCTCTCTCTCTCTCTCTCTCTCTCTCTCTCTCTCTCTCTCTCTCTCTCTCTCTCTCTCTCTCTCTCTCTCTCTCTCTCTCTCTCTCTCTCTCTCTCTCTCTCTCTCTCTCTCTCTCCCTCGTAGCGTAGTGTATGGGTGAGCTGCACTGCGGTATTGTTACGCGGTGAAAGGGACAAAAGTGCCGTCTTATTATCGTCCGTTTTTTTTTTACGGCCGGCGTGCTACTGCGTTGCAGCGAGCCGTGCGCGATCATTGTTGTCGAAGCCTCGTTGGCACTGGACAGTGGGCCGGAAGACCGGTGGTGGCGGTCAAAATCCCGGACGCGTTTTGCGAGCTCCAGAGTCGCTAAACGGGATTAGGCCCGAACGTGTGACCCCACCAATGGATCGCTCTCTGGACGGGCAATCCATTAATGGGGTCACACGTTCGGTTCGAGTCCCATTTAGCGACTCTGGAGCTCAAAACGCGTCTCGAGTTTTCGGACTTCTGGCCCACTGTGACTGCCCAGTCCTCCACTTTTGAAGCATTCGCCACAACTACTGTGCTTTTAGCGGGTGCTGCGGGGATAGTCGGCACGCGACGCGGGATGCGATTCTTGTTTCGCTTTCAGATTGGCGCAGTGATGCGTGCGTATGGCGCGGGGCGGGGCGGGGCGGGGCGGGGCGCGGCGGGGCCCTATCAACGTGCAATTGGGGAAAGATGATGCGAGGCGTGGCGGAGCGTGGCGCCGAGGACACACTGCCAGCCCGCCTCGGCCGCTCGTTACCGTATATACTGCTTTCGCGTGGTGGGCGAAAGCGTCCGTCTTTTCACGGACGCGAGTTCAGGTTTTCATCGCGCGGGCGCAGCGCGATCGCGCAGTGGGCTGCACGTGCCGCCAGAAAACTCGCGCTGCTTCCGGACGGTCTTCTGCTTCAGGCGGCGCACAGAGGACCAGAAGACCGGCGCGTAGGCGGCCGAAATTCTAGACGCGTGACCCCACCAATGGGTTGCTCCCCGAACGAGGAATCCAGTGGTGGGGTCACACGTTCCGTTCGAGCCTCATTTAGCGGCTCTGGAGCTCAAAACGAGTCTATGACTTTTGGCCGCCTGCGCCGGTCTTCCGGCCCACTGTGCAGCGCAGCTAATTGTTATTCCGGCAGGCGACACGTCGCGCTGCGGTCTGCGGTCCTCCGCCAGTCCGCGTCGCGCTGTCTCTCTCGCACTCGTGGGGCGCTGCGCCGCGCCCCACGAGTGCGAGAGAGACAGCGCGACGACGACGGAACGCTGCGACGCTGACTCTGTCTCCAGCACTGCAGCAGGGCGTCGTGCTTGTGGCGGCGGTCGGTGCCATCGGTGCGGTGCCCTCGGATAGCATTCCCGGCCAGTCGAGGACCCCGACGACGACGCCGACGGCCTCCCCATTGTGGCGTCGGTCTGTGATGGGACGACGCGCGGCGCTCTGCCTGCCAATAAGCAAATGACTCCTATTGTCCCGACGACGCAGCAACGCTCGCCGCGCCACGCCACGCCACGCCGTGGTCTGAGCTCGGGGCTGAGCGCGCGCGTGCTCTGCAAACTCAAGTGTGTACATAGTACACTCTTATTAGAGCATGCTTCCAAGCACGCTCTTATTTACAGCATACTTGCTAGGTACACGCTAAATAAGAGTGTGCCTGGCATGTACACGCAAAACAAGAGTGTACCTGCAAGTACACGCTAAAATACACTCGATTAGTCCTATCTTAAAGCATGGGTCAGTTTAAGTGTACTTGCAGGTACACTCTTATTTAGCGTGTACATGCCAGGCACACTCTTATTTAGCGTGTACGTAGCAAGTATGCTGTAAATAAGAGTGTGCTTGGAAGCATGCTCTAATAAGAGTGTACTATGTACACACTTGAGTTTGCAGAGTGTGTTTCCTGCCGCCGTCGTCGTGGTCGGTATGGGTTCCATGCCCTCGTAGGTCGCACTGTGGGCCAGAAAACCAGTGGAGGCGGTCCAAATCCCGGACGTGTTTCGAGCTCCAGCGAGTCGCATAATGGGACTCGAATCGAACGTGTGACCCCTACCAATGGCTTCCTCGCTCGGAGAGCGATATCCAGTGGGGTCACATGGCCCACTGTGGCGGCCGGTTTGCCGGGCGGAGTGTTTACTTCTCGTCGCGCTCAGGCATGTCGTACTGAGTTTGGGAAAAGTCGCAGCCCCGGGCGGTGCGGGTTGGGGTGTGACGTACACGTGCGCGGAGAATGCGCCAGCTGGGTTCGTCGCTCGCGTACGGGAGGCTCGGGGTGGGCGTGGGCAAACTACTGGCCCGCATGATGGCTACTGTAAGCGTGTCTCTCTCTCACGCATACACCAGGACGCGCGCTCACTCACACACACAAACACAGAGACAGACATACAGACAGGTGACGGTATTGGAGCATTCCAGTTGACCGTGTGCAGTCTCTCTCTCCTCTCTCTCTCTCTCTCTCTCTCTCTCTCTCTCTCTTTCTCTCTCTCTCTCTCTCTCTCTCTCTCCTCTCTCCCTCTCTCTCTCTCTCTCTCTCTCTCTCTCTCTCTCTCTCTCTCTCTCTCTCTCTCTCTCTCTCTTACTCGGTACATCGGCGCGCTCGACTCGCGGGCCTATTTCCAGTGCAAGGCGCTCGCCTCACATTACGTGGGCCGCATAGGCATGAAATGTCGCCATGCGTTGGCCGCCGGTATCTATCTGGAACACCTGCCGCGCGCCTATTAGTGTGCGCGTAACGTGTGTGTGTGTGTGTGCGCGGGCGTGTGCGTGCCTTACGTAAGCCTGGTTGTTGCCAGTTGCCATCAGCAGGGACCCGCTGCTTGCCGATACCTCCGCGGCTGGTTTGACTGGACCCGCGGCCGCGTTGTTTGGCTGCTGCTGCTGCTGTGTGGATGAGACGACACGCCGGCCGTAACAGTTTGGTTGATTTAAAAAAAATTAAAAAAAAGCGAGTGTTTTTTTTTGTTTTTTTTTGTTTTTTTTTGTTTGGTTTGGAAGCTGCGTCAGTGAAATCTGGAGGACGCGACCGAGGACGAGCTGCTGCTTTCCCGTTAACGCCCCGTTGGCCGGCGCTCCCGGTCGGCCTGTTCGTGGCGACTGACTGGTGGCGACCCTGCCGCCCGGTTTCACTTTCGGCTGTTGGCACCACGGGGCGGCGTTCCCTTGATTGTTTTCTCCCTTTTAAATGCCTCAGCCGCTCTCGTCATCGCCGAGGTGCAGCTGGGGGACGGCCCTGGCAGGCCCTGGCAGGCCCTGGAGGGGAGGGAGGTCCACCCACAGTGGGCCAGAAGACCGTGCGACCCCGCGCCTACGGATCGCTCTCCGACCGAGGAATCCATTGGTGGGGTCACACGCCCGGTTCGAGTCCTGTTTGGCGACTCTGGACCTCTCAAATCGCGTCCAGAGTTTCGACCGCCTGCACCGATCTGTGCAAAGGTTTCCTCATATACTTTTCTCGCCGTGAAAGCCTTACGCGTAGTGGAGCTCGAAGATGATGATACTTGTGACGGTTCAAGGCACTCACCACGGCGGCGTTCTCCGCGCCATCCCCAAGGCGGCGCGGCCTGCTTCCGCTTGTTGCGGCACGAGGAGGAGCAAGCAGTGCGCCACCGCGGCGGAGCGGCGCGCGCGCCAACCGAAACATAATCGTAATCGCACACGGTTTGGGGCGCAGCGCCCAGCGCGCCGGCGGCAGGGCCTCGCTCGCCCCACCACGCCACCGCCAGGCTGATGGGGCTCTCTCATGGGGAGAGAGAGAGAGAGAGAGAGAGAGAGAGAGAGAGAGAGAGAGAGAGAGAGAGAGAGAGAGAGAGAGAGAGAGACTGAGCGAGAGAGAGAGAGAGAGACGCCCCCGCACGCGCGGAATCAGCCTGCTCCTGCCGGGTAACACACCCGGCAGGACGCAAGCAGACGCAGTGCCGAAACACGGCGCGCAAGACGCTACCGGAAGCACGCACACAACCACACCAAACTGCACACAGACACGCCCCCGATCACACACACACAATCACCTACATGCACTCCTGTACTGAACCCGCGCGCCGCTCCCCGGAAAACAAGAGTCGGATGCTGCTGCTGTTAGAGGAGGTGTTTTCTTGTTGTGTGTGCATTAGTGCGTTTGTCGAACAGCCTCTCCGCACGGCTCGGTACGGCAGAAACAACACCCAACTCAGAGACACACACTGTGGACAGTACAGCCGCGTGGTTACAGGCGTCACTCGTCAAGTCCGAGGTTGTGCGATCAAATCTTCAATGCGTTTTTTTTTTTGTTTTTTTTTTCTTCTCTCCTCGTTCCAGCACCTTAACGAAGCAGGTGCTCGGACATCTGAGCCGCGGCGGTGATACACAGCGCCGTGTGGCGCCGTCGGCACACCGTATCTCGAGGCGCTCGGGGGCGTGACGCGTGGCCGCGCCCTGGAGCACGCCGAGATAAGCAGCTTGCAGTCTCCTATCGCGGGGTCAGGCAACCACCGCCTATGGGCTGCAGGGCAACGACACAGCGCGCGGAACGGACGGACAGACAGTTAGACAGACAGACAGACTGCATCGCTGCTTCCACGTGCACAAGCATCCCATTTAGCGACTCTAGATCTCAAAACGCGTCCGAGATATTGACCGCCCCCACCGGTCTTCTGGCCCACTGTGCAGTGGCAACTTTATTTTTTGGCGAGCCAGCAGCCAGCCGTCGTCGCCGCAACCTCCTCTCTCGTCTCTGCTGCCAGGAAGCGAGCGCCCCGCGCGCAGCCGAGCGCCCCCCGACACGACTAGACTACTCGCGTGCGCGGAGCCGGGCCTCATTCCGAACAGAGTGCTGGCTGCTCTGTATGCTTTCGTCGCTCTGTCTCTGTCTCTCTCTCTGTCGCACCCCTTGGGTGGCGGGCGCGCCGTGCGTGCGAGAGAGAGAGAGAGAGAGAGAGAGAGAGAGAGAGAGAGAGAGAGAGAGAGAGAGAGAGAGAGAGAGAGAGAGAGAGAGAGAGACACAGAGAGAGAGAGAGAGAGAGAGAGAGAGAGAGAGAGAGAGAGAGAGAGAGAGAGAGAGAGAGAGAGAGAGCGTCGTCCGCGTGCGTGCTGATAAGACCCGATAAGACCACGGAAACGATATCACAAGAGGAACGTGAAGGCCGTCCGGCACAGAGGTAAGCGCGCCGTTTGCGCCTATCGCGGCGGCGGAGGGGTGGAGAGGGTAGAGTGGGGTGGAGTGGGTGGTGGCCCAACAGCCGAAGTCCAGGTCTAGGAAGCGGGGAGGCTGGCGTAATTAACAAGAAGAGCTGCGTGCATCGAATTTCTGGTTGGGTTGATTAAAAAAAATAAGAGCAATCAAAAATATTTTATTTTATTTTAGAAAAAAATTAAAAATAATTTTTATTGCAAGAGTTTTCAGAAGTTGGACTGTGGGTAGTTGAACCCGTGACCTCTGCACTGGGTGTCGTCAGCGCCTCTACCCTCGCGGCCACCAGGTTAGATGGATGGTAGGGGATCGTGGGCGGCCCGTTAGGCGACCGGGACGCGTCGTGCATTGGGACGTGGGGACTGGCGACGGGCTGGCCAGCAGCGGCGGCGGCAGCGGCAGGCGCACAGTGGGCCAGAGGACCGACGACGTCTTCTGGCCCACTGTGAGGCGGCTGTATTCATCGAAAGCTTTCCCTTTGCCGCACCTGGAAGGCAAGCGGTGGCCCTTGCCACCTGTCCTGTCCCGGAGCCATAAGGCCGGAGTCATCTGCGAGGCGATGGAGCTGCTGAGATACTGCCATGCAAACTCCTCCTCACACAGACAGACGGACAGACAGACACAGACACACACACTCAAACACAAACACACACACACACACACACACACACACACACACACACACACACACACACACACACACACACACACACACCGGCCCCACACCCAGAGGATCATACACCGGTTGGACCGGGCTCGTTTGGAAACCGTTTCTCCCTCGACGGGGCCGTCTCCTCTTCCACGTGCTCGTTCGAGTGGCGCAGCGCACAGTGGGCCAGAGGCAAGAGCGCGGGCAAAATATGCCGCGCTAATTTGTGACTCGTTCAGATTTAGAGGTTACGCCGGAGCAAACACACAGACACACAGACAGACAGACACACACATACACACACTCGTATGTGTTACTCGCCTGGGCCGGCCGGCCGGGCCAGTTCGCTGCCCCTCAGGCCCACTCGGCAGCACGTGTGTGTGCGTTGCGTGTTGCGTATGCGTTAGCACGCCCCAACACTACGACTCGCGCGGCCAACTCGGGGCAGGAATCGCAATGAGTGTGTGTGTGTGTGTGCGTGTGCGCGCGCCATGACGAAATGGACAGGCAAACTGGCTGGGGTGTCATCGCGTGCATTATGTGCGCCGAATGACGGTGGGTGGACGACGCTTGGACGGCAGCAGGGACAACAGCATAGTCAATGGATCCCTCCTCGTCCCGAGAAGAAACGCGTCGAGAGTTTTGGCCGCCTGCGCCGGTCTTCTGGCCCACTGTGCGCTTGCTTCTGTCGAACGCGGGCGCGATGGCTCGTGTTCGCGCGCCCTCCCACGCACTTACAGCGTGAGCCGCGTCCTTGGATTCCGAAAGGAGGTTTCGACCGAGCCGCCGAGCGCGGTGCGGCTCAGCGCCGAAATCAATTAGCCTTGTTGGAAAAACGCAGCCCGGCTCGTGCAGGGCCGTCATTAGGTCCAAGGCAGCCTCGGCGCGTAAGTGTATGGTAGCTGTAAGAAGGGAAGGCACAGTGGGCCGGAAGACCGGTGGCGGCGGTCAAAACAATCCCCGATGTGGTCGCTTCTGCCTTGTTTTGCTTTGCCGGCACCGAGGTGCAGGTAGCGGGTTCGACTCCCAGCGGCGGCGGGCGGCGCTTTGTCTTTTCCTCTCTCTCTCTCTCTCTCTCTCTCTCTCTCTCTCTCTCTCTCTCTCTCTCTCTCTCTCTCTCTCTCTCTCTCTCTCTCTCTCTCTCTCTCTCTCTCTCTCTCTCTCTCTCTCTCTGTCTCTCTCTCTCTCTCTCCTTTTGGCGAGCCTTGTTAGTGCAGCGGGTGCAACGGGCACCGCGGTGTCGACCGCCGAGTCGTCCCCGTCATGGCGATCCCGGCTTCCCGACCGAGGCACAGTGGGCCAGGCCCAGCCAGGCCCAGCCAGGCCCGTGCCGGGGCGTGAGTCTTATGTCACGCGGCACTGCCGTGCCATGAGTTGCCCGGCTCAAAGTCGCCCCCCCCCCTCCCCTCACCTCCTCCTCGTCTTATCCTTGGCGCGGTGACCGAGCGCCCCCGCGCCGCACCTTACCTCAAGAATGTGAAAGCGGTACTGCGCGATGCGCTCTGTGTGGGTCCCGGCGGCCCGCTGTGTGCGTGTGTGTGTGCGGACGTCTTGTTTACGGATGAGACTGGTGTCGGTCCTGTTGCTTTTTGCTGCACCCATTCATCCGTCTATCCGTCCAGTCCGTGATGCCTGCCTGCCTGCCCACGGTGGTGGGCCAGAAGACCGGCGCAGCCGGCGAAAACTCTACACGCGTTATTTTGAGCTCCAAAGCCACTAGATGGGACTCGCATCGAACGCGTGGCCCCACCAATGGATTGCTCTCCGAACGAGGAATCCATTGGTGGGGGTCACACGTCCGGTTCGAGTCCTGTCTAGCGACTCTGGAACTCAAAACGCGGCTAGAGTTTCGGCCGCCTGCACCGGTCTTCCGGCCCACTGTTCTGCCTCCTCCATCCACGTTATCCACGTCCCGCTGCAGCCCACTGACGAGGCCGGCTGAAGGCTAACCGCCAAATTGAATTAAAATCGAATTAGCTCCCCCCCCCCTCTCTCTCTCCCTCGTCCCGTTGGAGGGATTGCAGTGGAAGAGCGAGACGGGTGCCGCCGGACCGGACGAGTTTTGAGCTGCCTTGCCCCGCTGCACGTGTTGCCCCACGGCGGCGGCTGCAGCAGGCTCCTTCCAAACAGTCTCTCTCTCTCTCTCTCTCTCTCTCTCTCTCTCTCTCTCTCTCTCTCTCTCTCTCTCTCTCTCTCTCTCTCTCTCTCTCTCTCTCTCTCTCTCTCTCTGATGATGGGAGCCCGTTGCCATCGTGCGTCAGTCCACTCTGTATAACACAAGACCGTCATCTTGCGGCCTTGCGCGATCGAATTTCTGTATAATAATAAAATAAAAAATTAAAAAAAAAAAAAAAAAAAACCGCACGCGCGGCGGCGACGGGGATCGAACCCGCAACCTTCTGAAATGAGGGTTCGCGCGTGCGGATGGGGCAGTGGCGCGATGCTGCTGTCACCTTGACCACTCGGCCACGGAGTGTAATGGCGAAGTGCGAGGTGCGTGATTATGCCAGACGAGCGAGCAGCCAATGCCTCTCGGAGGAATGAAGCGGTTGGCACGGCGTGCTCGCAGAGGAAAGCAGTCACACACGAGAGAGAGAGAGAGAGAGAGAGAGAGAGAGAGAGAGAGAGAGAGAGAGAGAGAGAGAGAGAGAGAGAGAGAGAGAGAGAGAGAGAGAGAGAGAGAGAGAGAGAGAGAGAGAGAGAGAGAGAGAGAGAGAGAGAGAGAGAGAGAGAGAGAGAGAGAGAGAGAGGTATTATAGCGCACGCGCGTGCCGCATAGCCACTCGGTCGTGCTTCGGTTTTAATTGGGAACCGATTTCATATCTCGCGCCGTGCGGCGTGACAAAATGCCGCAGCCAATCAGGAGAGCGGGTTGACCGCGGCGCGGCAAAGCGGTCAGCAGGTGTGCGAGGTCGACCCGCCGCCTGGAAAGCGGAGGGCCGAGGGGCTGCAAAAAAAAAAAAAAAAAGGCTTGCTTAAAATAGACTGAATTTTTTTTCCAGTTTTTGGAGCGCATAGAGCGCATTCTGACAACAACCTTCGCCCAGCGGCGAAACAAGAAAATTTCGAAATGACGTCATCAATCAGCAGTCGAATCAGTACCGACACCCCATGTGGCGTGCTTCAGTGTTCTGCCTGGGCGGTGGAAGTGAAAATTATACCATTTAAATTATCTTGATTCTTGAATCTGAATAAACATGAATTAATTCGATACGTAACTCCCCTTCCCGAGTCAGTCTCTCTCTCTCTCTCTCTCTCTCTCTCTCTCTCTCTCTCTCTCTCTCTCTCTCTCTCTCTCTCTCTCTCTCTCTCTCTCTCTCGGCTGGGCTTCCCTCCGCCTGCCTGTCGCGGCGAGAGGTTTCTCTGTCGGACTCCGTCTAGGCGGGCGGGCCACAGTGAGCCGGGCGGGCCGGGACTCGTTCCGTACCGTGGCCATGCTAGGCCGTCCCCGCCCCGGACCATGTATGCGTTGGGTGAAAGGGCCCAGCCCGGCACGGCACGGCCCACAGTGCGGCCCGGCGCCGCACGGCAACGCCTTCGTGTTGTCGCGCGGCTTGTCTTTCCGGGGCCCACGCGACCACCACTCCCCAATCATCGACTTCGTCAACACGAAAGAAAATCAGCTCCGCGACAAAATATGCGCATAGGCCTTAGTTCCCTGCGGAGACAACTTTACTATTCATCACTTAAAAAAATCCACAGCAGTACTGCAGGGTCATTGTACTATGTGCATAAAATGGAGTCAAATACGGTTCCGTGGTTTCGCGGGTTCCTGGTTGTCTTGCGGTGTCGCCGCCGGCTCGCGTGCAGTTACAGGTGCACTGCTGCAGTCCGGCGCCGCACAGTGGGCCGGAAGACCGGCGCTGGCGGCCGAAACTCGAGACGCGTTTTGAGCACCAGAGTCGCTTAATGGGACTCGAACCGAACGTGTGACCCCACTGTTCGGAGAGCAAATCCATTGGTACGGTCACACGTTCGGTTCGAGTCCCATTTACCGTCTCGGGAGCTCAAAACGCGTCCGGGATTTAGACCGCCTCCCCCGGTCTCCTGGCCCACTGTGCGCGTCTCGGCCAGGCGTCAGGGCCTAGCAAGCAGGGCGTTTGAACCGCTCCAGAGCGGCCAGCAGCAGTAAATTGTTGCTTACGCAAGCAAGCCGAGTAGCTGCAGCAGCCGCGCTCAGTCCTGTGCACGCTACACTGCAACTGTTTGGCACTGGCCGCGTCCCCTGCGAGGCTGCTGCTGCATACGGCTTCCAGACAGAGCATGCAAACTCGAGGATGCGCTTCATGGAGCCTCCAGTGATGGACACCTCCCTCCCCCTGGCCTTCCGCCAGCACGCCCCACTCCAGCAGGCTTCTCCAGGCTACTCCAGGCAGGGCCGCTGGCCGCGGCCGCCGCCTCGGCTGTTGGTATGCCTGGCCCACTGGGTGGCAAGCTGGAATGCCTGGAATATCCAGCGAGACATGGATGGCGTCAGGCAGGAGGCAGGCTGGCTGGCTGGCTGCCTGCCTGCCTGCCTGCCTGGCGAGTCAACGGCCAACCGAGAGGCAGACGACCTGAGAGGACGCGGACTACGTCGTTCCGTATGCAAACGGATTCCCAACTTTTGCAAGTGGACCGCGACTAGTTTCATCATGGACTTTCCTCGTCGGATTCTAGAATAGGTGCTCAATTTTCTTTACTTCAGGTCCAAAATACTGAAGGAAATGCGGTCTTCTGGCCCACTGTGTGACGGGCCTGTGTGTAGGGGCGTGGGCGGGATGGGCTTGGCAGCAGAGGACGCGGAGGGCACTTGGCCATTGTGTGTGGGAGGGGCAAGGGGAGGGGGGGAAGGAATCCCGGCCTATTGAGTGTTTGGCGCTTCAAGTCGCGAGGATCCTTTTATTCCCCGCACGTCCGTCCAAAGACCGACTTCCCCCTTCCTCCCCACCCGTCCCCGTTGCTCCCTGACCAATGCCCTCGATAATTCTGTCACGGACACGAACGCAGCGAAAAGGGGAAACAACAAGGCGTGCGTATGGCTGGGGCTACTGTACTACTGCACGGAGGGCCGGAAGACCAGCGCAGACGAGCACACAACTCGAGACGCGTTTTTAACTCCGGAGCCGCTAAATGCGTCTCGAACAGAACCACCCCACCGATGGATTCCTCGTTCGGAGAGCAATCCATTGGTGGGGTCACACGTCCGGTACGAGTCCCATTAAGCGACTCTGGACCTTGAAACGCGTCTAGAATTTTGCGGGTTCCTGGCCCCCTGTGTATGGCTTCCATGCTCGGTGCAAGGTGCAGTGCAGTCGCGGCGAGCGGCGTCTGGCCTTGGTGACACAGCGGTGCATGTTGTCTCGTACCGCTTGCCTTGCCGCTCGTCTTGCGTCGACGTGGTCGGACGACAGACGACGTCGTGTGAACACGTTGGGTACATGCCGCGGCCGGTTGCCTCGTCCCGGTTCGTCTTTTTTTTTTTTCAGTTTGAAAAATAAAGAAGGCGGGAAAAGAAGTTGGAGAATTTTACCTGTGGACGTGGGATTTCGACTAGAGGTCTTAGAATTTCGACTGAGGCCTTGGAATTTTGACTGAGGCCTTAGAATTTGGACCGAGGTCTTCGAATTATTAACAACAGGTTTTTCATTCAACCCGAAAATAATTCTATATTTTTCAGAATGTTTTGTAAATATTCAGAACGTCAATTTTTGAGTCTTCATTTGATTTTCAAATCTTAACCGACAGCCTCGAAAGTGATCGAAAATTTTCTGAACTACAGTTTTGCAGTCTTTCCTTTATTTTTCCGGATTTCAACTGAAATCAAACTGAAAGCCTTGAAAGCGAGCAGTGAACGCTGCGGTCGTCCGGCCAGGCCTGCTCGCGGAATGCCCACTGCGTTTGCGGGTAGTTGTTCCGCCATTGTTTACGCAAAACACCGCCGCCAGAGCCGCTCTGCCTGTCGTGCCGTGGTAGTGCAGCCCGTTGGTCCTGCCCACGGTACTGCCCATGGTGCTGCCCATGGTTATGTCGTCCGGCGCTGGGAGCCGCGCGCGTCGTTGTCTTTTGTCGCGACCCGTCTTCTTGCCTGTCGTCGGGCTGCCAGCCTTGTCTGTCCCTTTGTCAGTCCGTCCGTCTGTTGACCATATTTCTAGGCGTCCCATCCCCGCGCGTGTCTGTCACTTCGGCTCTCGACGGACTCCTCGTCCTTGGCGCGGACGCGGACGTGACCAGGGTGCGGCGCGCTGCTATTGGCGCTGTTCGCCTTGACAGCGCACAGTGGGCCAGAAGACCGGTGGACGCGTTTCGAGCTCCAGAGTCGCTAAATGGGACTCGATCCGAACGTGTGACCCCACCAATGGATTCCTCGTCCGGAGAGCAAGCCATTGGTGGCGTCGCCCGGTCGGTTCGTAGTCCCATTTTTCGACTCTGGAGCTCAAAACGCCTCCACCGGTCTTCTGGCCCACTGTGCGGCGCGTTGTGTCGCCTGGAAGGACGTTCGAGAGCGTGTTGGAGGTGCGAGGGCGGGGCGTGACTGCAGCGTTACCACGTGCCTGCCTGCTTTCTGGCGGCCATCGGCACGCAACTCGCGCCTCGCCTTTTCGTTATTCGCACTTCCGCGGAACGCTTCCGTGAAAGGAAAGGAGCCGCGTTGTTGTCGGAGGTGTACTATACGCTTTTGTTGGTTTATGGTTTTAACGGTGTGGCCGGCACGTGTTGCAGCCGGGCCATGGACGACAACACGTCCATCGTGTTGGCGCTGCAGCTGGTGGCGCTGTGCTGCATCGCCTGCGCCCTGCTGCTGTACCTGCTGCGGAGGATACGCCCGCAGCCCGCCAGCCTGCAGACCAAGGAGGTAACGTAGCACAAGCACTGTCTTAAAAAAAAAAAAAAAAATTTTTAAAAAGGTGGAGTCAGCGTTATAGAAACAATTTTTGTTTTAGCTGTTAAAAAAAAAAGAAAAAAAAAGGGGGGAAAAATGTCCGGAACGGAGGCGCGAACCCGCGCTCCCCGCGTGCGCGCGCCGCATCGTAGTGCGCTCGGCTAATCTGTGCCGCGTGTGCGTGTCGCAGGCGCTGCACGCCGACCCCGAGGACGTGCTGACGGGGCGCGCGGCGGGCCGCTCCGTGCTCATCACGTGCTGCGACACGGCCCTGGGCCTGCAGCTCGCCATGCACCTCAGCAACGTGGGCTTCCGCGTGTTCGCCGGCCTGCGCGCCGCCGACGCCGAGAAGGACGGCAGCCAGGACGCCGCAGGTACGTGCAGGATCAGGACTGGTGGAAATTGATGAATTTACTTGAGACATTCCAGAATATTCACGACGTTCCAGGTGACTTATCTTATGGTTCAAAGCTAGTATGTCTAAGGATATGTCTTGGTCGCATTTTTATGGATATCTTCAGACGAGGAAATTATTCCGATGCTACAGAGTACGCAGGGCCGTATCTTTAGAGTTGGCCCAGGATGTCAGATCTTTGCTGTTGTAAGGCATGGTTGAGATCGTCCACGGCGGGGTGGGGTGGGGCGGGGCGGGGCGGGGCGGGGCGGGGTGGGGTGGGTTAGGGCGGCCGGTACCGTTGGGACGACACCTCTCTGCGGCGACGTCGCGACGCCCGAGATCGTTATTCGGCGTTTGAGGCGGCGGCGCGCGGCACACTCGACTCGCTCGCCCACTTACCTGTGCGTGTAACGGGCATCGGGCGCGGCGGCGCGGCAGAGAGGAATTGGGCGGCTCGGCTCGGCTCCGCGGGTTGGCCATGGCTCGGCTCGGCTCGGCTCGGTCGCCGCGGCGTGCTCGGCTCGGCTCGTATTGGATCGGGATCAGTGGCACACAGCGGGTGCCGCCGCCCGCGGTTTGGTTTGGGGTGTGCTGCGATTGCTGCGCTGTGCGCCCCGCGGCGCGATTTGCGGTTCCCACGCCGCACGCGCCACACTGCAAGGGGACAAGTCCGTCCACGCGTATTACGACGCGGTTGGACGTCCGCGGCCGAGGCTCGCATCACTGTACACTGCAAAAAATATGTCCATCCGCCGCAGCCCTCCTGTCTTACATCAACCTTGCATTGCAAAATTCAAATCCTCCCCAATGAAAACTTCCCGTCAGTTAGTCAATCTGTCTGTCTGTCTGTCTGTCTGTCTGTCTGTCTGTCTGTCTGTCTGTCTGTCTGTCCTTCTGTTTGAGTTTCGGATGAGTTTTTTTTTTCCCCCGGTTGACCGCCACATCCCACGGGTGGCATGTCAATACGTAAAAGCGTGCGAATAAACGAGTAAAAGTTGAGATGATAAAAAGTGCGAAGTCCTTGCGATGTGGCTCACCTTGTGTGCCTCCCCGCTGCGAAGCTCTGTGCGTGTGCGTGCGTGCGCGTGTGTGTGTATGTATGTATGTATGTGTGTGTGTGTGTGCGCGCGCGGGGGGCCGGGATGCTGGGTATTGGCCTGGTTGCCACGCAGCCTCCCGTAGCCAGCCCTGCGGCCCACTTGGCCTGGACCAGGCCTGCCTGAGGCATTTAGGCCCCCGCCCGCCCCGCCCCACCCCGCCCCCGTCCCGCCCCACTAACCGGCACCAGGGGGGCGCGGCCCCCGCCTCCCCATGCCAGCTATATGGGACAAAATTGCCGCGTCGCACGACTCGCGGCCTCGCGCGGCGACAGGCATAACCGGCGCCGAGTAAAAGTCACTTGCCACGAAGGATTGCCCCCCGAGGAGCCGAACGGGGTCTCTCTCTCTCTCTCTCTCTCTCTCTCTCTCTCTCTCTCTCTCTCTCTCTCTCTCTCTCTCTCTCTCTCTCTCTCTCTCTCTCTCTCTCTCTCCCACACATAGGGAATGCACACAAGACGCTTTTCCGGCCGGGTGGTGCCCAGGCGTAGCGAAGTGTGGCCCCGTCCGCTCTGATAAGCAAGCGAAGAGGCGGGTAATTGTGAAGCCGATAATGTCAGAAACGGAAGCTACTTTTTTTTGCTAGATTGTTGCTATTTTTTTTTTCTCTCGCCGCGCGAGGTGGCGGCGCCGGTAGTGTTTTTATGTCCTGTCGTGAAGGGCGAGGTTAGCAGTGCGGGGGAAGAGCAGGGCACCAACGCGCGCGTCCCAGATCCAGATTGCCATTGCACGGCGCCGCCAGATCCGCCACATTGCGATTGCAGCGCCTGAGATGCTCTTTTGCGATTCCGAGTGTCGTCGCACCGTGCCGCCGTACGTGAGCCGGTTGTTGTCACCCCAACGCGACGCGTCACTCTGTCTCTCTCGCACCGAAGGGGGACGCCCCGTGAGTGCGAGTGGGACGCAGCGAGCGACGCCAGAGGTTGCGTGGCGCCACGCTCGGAATGCGCGCGGGGCGTCGTCGGTGGCGTCGGCGTCGACGTGAAGGACGCCGCCAACCTGGCCGCTGCACGGTGGGCCACAAGACCAGCGCAGGCGGCTAAAACTCTGGACGCGTTTTGAGCTCCAGGGTCACTAAACAGGACTCGAACCGAACGTGTGATCCGAGAGGGAAGAAACTCAAAATTTTTGTGTACATTTTACAATATTTCTTGAATTTTTTTAAATTTTTTGAAATTTTTGCAATGTTTCTAATTTTTAGAAATTTTTTAATTATTTTTTAAATTGTAAATTTTTTCCAAAATTGCCAAAATTAATGATTTTTAAAAAATTTCTTCAAATTACTCATTTTGTTTCACAATTTTACTATTGTTCGGATGTGGGAAACGGTGTACCCAGGCGCTGGCGATCGTGTTTAACTAAAAATAAATTTTAAAAAAATGGAACTCTACACCCCCTCCCCAGTCTTAATGGGGAGGCCTCCTGCTTTACTTCGGTGTTCGGGATGGGAACCGGTGCTATCAGGTAACTGGGGTTAATCCGATCCAGCGACTTCGATATCGTACGCCGGGGGACCCAGTAGGACCCGAGCCGCCGACACGCCTCAAACATGGGCAGAGTAGAGTAAGGCAGAGACGATAGAGAGACAGAGAAAGAAAGAAAGAGAGAGAGAGTAGTTTTGGGAGCTTTTGTTTGCGCAGGCTGGTCGGTACCCAAATGGTACACCCGCTGTCCGGCGCTCCCAGACCCGAACATGCAGTCAGTGGGCCAGCTTCAAAGGACTTATCAACTCCATCCGACGAATCGGAATGGACCCACTCGCGACCAATCTCGAGTGGCTGGCTCGATCGGGGATCGAACCAGTGCCGAGGCCAATCCGCCGAAGCGGACTGCTTTTTAGACACCCGGGTGTAATGGCCTGGATTGAGCCTAGACCACTACACCACCCTGACTTGCACGTCTGCCGAGTGTTAGACGACGGGTTTGAGTCGCAGTGGGAGGAAGCCAGTCGAAAAAGGAAAGGAAATATGGGGATTTGATCCCCGGACGTTATGGTCGGGGTCGGACGCCTCAACGCCCTCAGCCACCACGGCTCATGTCTGAGGCCGATTGAAGCGGGTTCTTGACGTGACAATGAGCAGCGGTCAGAGAAAAAAGTTGTGAAGTAACAGGAATTGAACCGCCGATCCTTATACCGGGACCGACGCGTCGACACATCCAGCCACCACGGCACATGATGGTGACTGCGCATTGCTGTGGGTTTGAAGCACACTGGGAAAGGCAGTAAAAAATGCATTTCTCGTAATTTAAAAAAAAAAAAATCTTCAAAAATTTTTCGCCCGCGTCCTGGAACTTGTCTTAATTTTTGACGGGTTTACTTTTAGTGGAACTCGGCCGACTGGTTCCGGCCGGAGTGGCCGGCCGATAGATCGGATCTGGCCTGCGTCCGTCCCACACCCGGGGTGCCGCTTCCTGCAGGCTGCCTCGAACAGTAGTGGCTCTGTCTCTCTCGCACTGGTGGGGCGCCGCGTGGGGTCGCGAGAGAGACGGAGCGGCTATCACTGCTCCTGGCCCAGATCGCCGCGTTGGATTGACGGCCACCCGCGTGCAAGTCTCCGGCCGCGCCCCATTGGGCCGCCACACAGTGGGCCAGAAGACGGGTGGAGGCGGTCGAAATCCCGGACGGGTTTGGAGCTCCAGAGTCGCTAAATGGGACTCGAACCGAACGTGTGACCCCCACCAAAGGGATTGCTCTCCGCACGACGAGGAATCCATTTGGTGGGGCCACACGTTCGGTTGGACTCCCATTTAGTGACTATGGAGCTCAAAACGCGTCTAGAGGTTTGGCCGCCTGCTTCGGTCTTCTGGCCCACTGTGCGCCGGGCCGGCGCGACCTCTACCGGAAATGGCGGCAACTGCAACTAGACACCTGCTCATTTAACCGGGCCGGCCTGACTGGGCCGACTAGGCCCTGCGGGGGCCGCGGCGCAGCTTCCAACACCGCGAGCTAGGAGCAGGCTGAGAGAGGAAGTGCGGGACCAGCCCACTACTGTGCGGCGATCCCCGGCGGGCCAGAGCATTGCCTCTGAGCTGAGACCCAGAGCGACGTAATGCCGTTCGGAATGAGCCTGCTGCACGTTTGGCAACGTGCGTTGCTGTTGTTGTAAGAGCGCGACTCTATTGCTGTGAACATTTCGTCTTTTTTTTTTTTTTTTTTTTTTTTTTTTTTGGTGTGGCTGCTGACGCGAGAAGAGCAACGCGTCTGAGTTAGCTACTTCTACTGCAGAAACGGGAGGTGAAAAAAAAAGAAAACAAATAAAAACCGCGCTCAAGGATGCCTCATCGCGAGTGAATGGAGCTGGATTAGACGCACACGCACACACAAGCACGCAGAGACGAACACACGCACACACAGGTAAAAGTGCGGTAGAAACTCTGCTTTCGTACCCTTGAAAACGTAACGCCTTGTTGGTCCTGTCGTGAGATTCTCAATGGAATGCGCGCGCGCGCGTGTGTGTGTGTGTGTCTGTCTGTCTGTCTGTCTGTCCGTCCGTTGGGAGCACTAGTCGCTGCTAACTCACCACGGCCCACTGCCCAGCCCGTCCGGCACAGCCACGGTCAGCCAAATAAAAATGATGTTCAGAAAAGTGGAAACTTTGCGGCCTGGCCTGGGCCAGTCCGCCACAGGGCGGCGGCGCGCGCTTGGACGGCCATCACAGTGAAAGCCTTTTCTCTGCTTCGAACCGCCTCGGGATTCGAACCCGGGGCCGCGTGAAGGGAAGTCAGTAGTGCCCTCGTCAAGCTCGACGCGCAGGCACGGTCCTTCAGCGGTAATGCATTTTGTTTCGGGTTGCAAGCGGCCAATGATAAATCAAAAAAAAAAAAAAAAAAAAAAAAAAAAGCGGAAAAATCGGTATGAAAAATTGCAGCGCGGTATGAAAAATCACAGTGTATGATAAGGGAAAACTCGCAGCGTGGTGCGATAATGCGCAGCCCGCGACCGAGAGAAGGCTCTCTCATCACCGCGCGCTGCTGATGCCTGTATTATATCCCTCGTCATCGGCTCGGATTGAACGAACGAACGAACGCCACCCGACTCGGTTTCCGCGTAGAAAGCGGCGTGCACCGCGCAGGAGAGCGAGCACGTTACTTACGAGTTGCTTGCGAGCATCCCTGTCCGTACTGCTGTCCGCATTGTGCGCGCCACGGCCAGCCACGGCACCGCAGCGGGCTGGGCCGGTCCTCTGGCCCACTGCGCGGGCCTGTCAGACGCTGCTGCTTTTATATCCCTCGCATTACATGGCATTACATGGCGATCAGCCGCGGGACCAGCGCCCGCTCCGAGGCTCGCTCCGCCACGCCGCGGTCGTTCGCGCGACGCGATTTTTCATACTGAGCGGAGTGCTCCGTGTTTTTCTTTCGCTGCAGAGGAGGAGGAGTTTTTCTTTGTCCTTCTTTTCTCTGCAGCTGCGACCGCATTGGCAAGGCAAAGCTGACTTTTTCTTTCACCCCACGCGGTTTTAAGTTCGTTTTCGAATCCCAGCCGTGGTATGTCGCGGTTGCTGACTTTTTCATCACAAGCGTTATGTTTTTGTAATTATTTTTTTTGTGCTGCTTCACAGCACGGCACAGTGTGCCAGAAGACCGGTGGAGGCGGTCAAAATAATACCGCAAGCGTTTTTCGCTCGAGGGTCGCTTGATGGAACTCGAACCAAACGTGTGACCCCCCACCAATGGATATTGCTGTCCGACCGAGGAATCCATTGGTGGAGTGACGCGTTCCGTTCGAGTCCCATTTAGCGACTCTGGAGCTCAAAACGCGTTCGTAGGGTTACGCCCGCCTGCGACGGGCTTCTGGCCCACTATGTAGACTAACGCTTTGTTTGTGCCGCAGGCGCGGAGTCGGTGTGCGGCCGTCTGCTCCGCGCGCACGCCAAGCACCAGGAGGCGGTGTTCGGCGACCTGCCCTACCAGGGCAGCCTGGTCACGCTGCCCATGGACGTGACCCGGGAGGACGTCCTGCACGAGGCCATGGACGTCATCCGCAGGCACCTCCCCGCCGGCCACGACGGTAAAAAAAAGAAACCTACCTATCTTTCAAAAAAAAAAACAAACAAAAAAAACCTAAATCATTTAAACAAAAAATTCAAAATAAAATTTTAAAAAATGTTGAAAAGTTCCACAAAATTTTGCGTTAAAATACCAGTAATATTTCTCCGAGATTTCGTCCAACTTTCATGAACATTTTTATGAACATTTTCCAATGTGTGGAGTGGTGACGAGGTTTAATTTCGGAAACAAACCGGCACAGGCCTGCACGCGGTGATCAACACGGCGGGGCTGTGCACCCGAGGCCGCCTGGAGCTGCAGGAGAACGTGCACTGGGACGCGCTGCTCAAGGTGAACGTGGTGGGCGCCCTGAGGACCGCCAGGGCCTTCCTGCCGCTGCTCAGGAACAACAAGGGTGAGTTTCTCTCTCTCTCTCTCTCTCTCTCTCTCTCTCTCTCTCTCTCTCTCTCTCTCTCTCTCTCTCTCTCTCTCTCTCTCTCTCTCTCTCTCTCTTCTCTCTCTCTCTCTCTCTCTCTCTCTCCGCCGTGCTGGGCAGGCATCCCGCAGACACGTATGCGCCACGGGACCGCCTACCTCCCAGGCGGCAAGCCCCTGAGAAGACCGGCCCACTGTGCGGTGCGTCCTGGATGCGTCGCCCGCGGCGCGGTCAGGGGAGGGGGCTGGTTTACGGCGTCGTGTGCGTTCCGAGCGACGTGCCGAGGCGCTTGCCCCATCGGGACCCATCGGGAGAGGCACTTACTCGGCGGGTACTCCCGAGCCGAAGTGTGCCGCCCGAATGAGCAGCATTAATCTGCAGCGTCGCGCGAAGCAAGACGCGTCCGCACAGTGGGCCAGAAGACCGGTGGTGGAGGCGGTCAAAACCCCGGACCGCGGTTTTGAGCTCCGCAGTCGCTGAATCCATTGGTGGGGCCACCCATTCTGTTCGAGTCCCATATAGCGACTCTGGAGCTCAAAACGTGTCTAGATTTTTGACTAGGTCTAGGTCCTCTGGTCCACTGTGCGTCGTGACCCGCGCAGGGCCGCCGCGCCGGGAGGGGCGCTAAACGCAGCTGGACGCCGAGAGGCTCATAATTAATTATATGCCCATTGTTCGGCACGGCCAATGAAAATGAAAGGGCCCGACTCGACCATGGGCCCGACATTTTCATTTCGAAAAGGAGACCCGTCGTCGGTGATTGGGCACGGCACGGTTTTCGTTTTGTCAGGCTGATGCTGATCGGTATTTTCTCCTGGCTGTCGCCGTCTCAGCGCTTAGAACAAACCCAGCAGACCGCCGCCTCCAAACTGATTTCGACCGGCCTGCTGCTGCATTGTCCGGGCGGGCCGCGGGGCTGCAGCGGGGCTGCAGCGGGGCTACTTCCGGACAGTGCTCCGTCTCTCTCGCACCCCCACGCCCCGAATGCGAGAGAGAGAGAGACAGACAGAGACAACGAGAGGACACTGTTTGGAGTGAGCCTGCTGCCGTCTCCGCCGTCGTCGGGGCAATTAAACGAGCAGCCGTCCGATTTGAGCCGCGCGATTCGCTGCGCGCGGAAAGAAAGGGGGATCGGTGTCGCCGCGGCACCGAGGCGGGGCGGGGCGGGGCGGGGCGGGGCGGGGCGGGCACGCCCACGGCGCCACCGGGTCGGAGGGAGAAACTGCGCTCATTGGCGCCTCGACCGCGCGGCCATCCCGGGGGGACCTCGGCGCAGCGGACACCGCATAGTGTGCTCTGCCGGACGCACGGGGCATCAGTCACAGCGTTGGTCTGCACCTCCGCGCGGTGCATTTCAGGCAATCATCGTCAGCCCTGTTAAAAATGAGTTGGGGAATTGCCGGAGGTTTCGTGTTTAAAAATGACTTTTCTGTACTGCACCTAATGGAAAATCTTTCAAAATACCAACATCGGAGTTTCAGTAATTTTTCAAAGATCGGGAAAAAAAATTTCCTCCAGGCCCACTGGGCGACGGTGGCGCGGCCTGGCCCCTTCTGCAATAATTAAATAGTTACCCGCGCTGCGAAACAAACACAAGGGCCGCCATGGCAGCTTCGGCTGCCGCCTCGAACGATTAATCAGCATGCATGAAGGCCCGCGGGACACCCTTCTCTGTCTCTCTCGCACCCCTGCGGACGCCCCACGAGTGCGAGAGAGACAGAGCGACGACGGTGGTCTTGGCCGTGCCGATGTCGCGTGTTGCGCAACGGGTGCTACTCGGCTTGCATGTTGATGGACGTGCTTCTCGCCAAGGACGTCGAGGACGGGTAGCACGGCCTTGGCACGCCCCGACAGGAAGGAAGTCGATCGGCGGCGAAATTGTCAGCCCGAATAGATTTACTGTGGTCAAGAGCCACTGGGTGCTGACTACAAAGTCCAGAAACTGATGTTCAAATCCTCCAACTTTTTTTTTTCTTCTCTCTCTCTCTCTCTCTCTCTCTCTCTCTCTCTCTCTCTCTCTCTCTCTCTCTCTCTCTCTCTCTCTCTCTCTCTCTCTCTCTCTTTCTAATGATGTTATGTTTGGATTTTGGCATTCACTTGTGAGGAATCTATTGGTGGGGTCATACCTTTGGTCCAAGTCCCGTTTCACGACTCTGGAGCTCAAAACGCGTCCGGAATTTTGACCGCCCCCACCGGACTTCTGGCCCACTGTGCCTTCATCGCGAGTGCTTGAATCCGCGTGCTCGTGTTGTTGCAGGCCGACTGCTGAACGTGGGTGCGCCCGGCGCGCTGGGCGGCGGCGCGGGAGCCGGGGCCGTGGCCTACACCGCGGCGCGCTACGCCGTGGAGGGCGCCACCAACGCCCTGCGCGCCGAGATGGAGCCCCTGGGCGTGTCCGTCATCAGCCTGCAGCCACCAGAGGGCGCCACCGGAGAGGCGCTGTTCCAGCCGCCCAGGTCAGTACTTCACACTCAAAGGTTTTCATATTTTCCCTTAGAGGCTGGCACACTCGTGAAGGAGAGGCCCCGGCTAGTGCCGCTGCTGCGCCGGGAGGGTAGGCAGCCCAACGTACTCCCTTCCCGTGCCCCGGGCGGTGGAAGGGCTGCCTACCCTCCGGCGGAGAGAACGACGCACCTTCGCACCATGGGTCAGAAGACCAGCACCAGCAAAATTTCGACCGCCTCCACCACCTCTCTCCTGGCCCACTGTGCTCCTTCGGTCCTCGATGGTGACATTGGTTCTTGGTCGTGCCCCACAGGGAGGCGTCCGAGCACCACGACGTCCTGGGCGCGACTGCGCTGCACGCCGTGGAGGAGGCCCTGCTCAGCGACAAGCCCAAGCCGCGCTACCAGCTGCGCGAGCGCGTCGGCCTGCTGCGCGCCGTGATCCCCCACATGGCCGTCAGCAAGCACGTGGCCTGAGCGAGCGGGCGGCCCGCTGTGCACCACCGCGCGCGTCACCGCCGCCGCTAGCGCCCCGATGTCGTCTTCCGTGAAGACCGAGAAGGCCGCGCTGCTTGTCGTGGACGCGATGTACTATCGTTTGCTCATTTTTTACGCCAGCCATAATGTACCCAAGCCTGTCTGCCAGTGCGAGAAAGAGAGACAAGTCCAGCAGCTGCGTGAGGTCCTGCCGTGCGCATGCCCACTGGGATGCCCGTCCCCCAGGCGCACAGTGGGCTAGAAGGCCTCCTGGTGCGCAGGAAGGGCTGCCGACCTGCCCGAGCAGCAGGGGCCAGTGGGCCGGTGGAGTGACTGCGCCCACATCTATTGTGCCACACTCTGGACGTTTCGGACAGAAGACTGAAGAACTGAATATTTAGATTTTGTTATGCATGCGTGGTCATTCCTTCATACGATGTGATATGAAAAATGCCCAATTTATCTATACATTTATAGTACAATAAATATGTTTTAACGAATTGTTTCGTTTCTTTTGACCACTATGGGATCGTTCGAGGGGGCTATCACCAAAAAATGGCCAGTTTGAGAGTTATGTACATGACGACGTAAAGTGCTAAACGTAGGCTAGAGGTTTGAAGCACACTGGGGGACGCAGTGAAAAATAATACCACCATCATGCGCCGTGGTGGCTCGGGTCGGAGACGCGTTGGTTGCCTAGTATGAGGGTCGACGGTTCAAATCTTGTTTCATCACAACTTTTCTTTAAATCTCTGACTGCTGCTCATTGTCGCGTCAAGAACCCGCTTCAATCGGCCTCAGACAAGAACCGTGGTGGCTGAGGGCGTTGAGGCGTCCGATCTCGACCATAACATCCGGGGATCGAATCCCAAGACTTCCTTTCCTTTTTCGACTGGGCCTCCTCCCACGGCGACTCAAACCCGTCGTCCAACACTCGGCAGACGTGCAAGTCAGGGTGGTGTAGTGGTCTAGGCTCAATCCAGGCCATTACACCCGGGTGTCTAAAAAGCAGTCCGCTTCGGCGGATTGGCCTCGGCACTGGTTCGATCCCCGATCGAGCCAGCCACTCGAGATTGGTCGCGAGTGGGTCCATTCCGATTCGTCGGATGGAGTTGATAAGTCCTTTGAAGCTGGCCCACTGACTGCATGTTCGGGTCTGGGAGCGCCGGACAGCGGGTGTACCATTTGGGTACCGACCAGCCTGCGCAAACAAAAGCTCCCAAAACTACTCTCTCTCTCTTTCTTTCTTTCTCTGTCTCTCTATCGTCTCTGCCTTACTCTACTCTGCCCATGTTTGAGGCGTGTCGGCGTCCTCGGGTCCTACTGGGTCCCCCGGCGTACGATATCGAAGTCGCTGGATCGGATTAACCCCAGTTACCTGATAGCACCGGTTCCCATCCCGAACACCGAAGTAAAGCAGGAGGCCTCCCCATTAAGACTGGGGAGGGGGTGTAGAGTTCCATTTTTTTAAATTTATTTTTAGTTAAACACGATCACCAGCGCCTGGGTAAGCCGTTCCCATACCCGAACACCGAAGTTAAGCAGACAGCTCGAAACGGACACTCGGGTGCGAATATGGACCCAGTTCCAGGACCGTCCTGAGAGAAAATTACCAAAGTCCCAGGACGGTCCTGGAACCGGGTCCGCTGACCCAAACCGAGACGTTTCAGACGTGGGAAAATCAGGACTCGGTCCTGTAATGGACTCCGTTGAGGTAGGCAACCCATCTGGCCCGTTCACTTTGATGGCGGGGGTGGCTAAAGTACCCCTTGCAGGTAGGCAGCTTATTTTACGCTACTTGAAGGCTGCAACGCAGCCGGTGGGGTAGGCAAACCTTCCGACGCGAAGGGTGCCTAATGTGCGGTGGTCCAGTGAATCAAACAGCAGAGTAGTGTTGTTCTGCTTCTGGTTCTACGACATTATGTTTTTTTTTTTTTTTTTTTCATTGCCCTTTTGCTATATACGTTATTACATCAATTCTTGCCGAACGCCTCTCACTTTCTCTGTACTGCACTCTACGTGGCGGAGGTCTCAGATTTTCCAACAATGCCGCGCTCTTGCCGCACACATCGCCGCTGGACGAGTCTTATGTCAGCAGCGCCAAGGCGATCCGAGCGGCGCACAGTGGGCCAGAGGACCGGCGCAGGCGGCCAAAACTCTCCGCGCGTTTTAGGCTCCAGAGTCGCTTAAGGACTCGAACCGAAGGTGTGACCCCCACCAATGGAGTGCTTTCCGGACGACGAGGATCCTGGCCCACTGCGCGACGCGGGCTGAGTCGTGAGGAGGCTAGAACGGAACGCAGCGATGGCCCTCGATACTCGCCGACTCCCCCTCCGCGGTGTTATTACTGACGGCGCGGAAGTAGTGCTGCGCGCAGTCAACTCATCGCCTGCGACCCCAATAAGTACACGAAGTACGCCGAGCCGACCGAATGGTTTCGTGACGGGGCGCGTGGCGGCCGTCTCTCTCTCTCTCTTTCTCTCTCTCTCTCTCTCTCTCTCTCTCTCTCACTCTCTCTCTCTCTCTCTCTCTCTTTATCTCTCTCTCTCTCTCTCTCTCTCTCTCTCTCTCTCTCTCTCTCTCTCTCTCTCTCTCTCTCTCTCTCTCTCTCTCTCTCTCTCTCTCTCTCTCTCTCTCTCTCTCTCTCTCTCTCTCTCTCTCTCTCTCTCTCTCCCTCCAGCGATGATATCACAGCTGCGCGTGCCCCCAGGGCACGTTTTCCACGTAATGGGGAGTGGCCGGGCCGATTTCTGGCACCTCTAGCGTCTCCGCAGGGCTGGTTGCGAACAGTGCTCCGTCGCTCTGTCTCTCTCGCACTCATGAGGCACTCCGTAAGGGCAGTGTGAGAGGGACAGAGCGACGCGACGCGCTGGTCGTGATTGGTCTGCTGACGACCGTCGTTCTGCTCCTGGACGCGTAGCGTGGCGTCGCTGGTGAACAGAAAAAACCCGGTTTACGAGATGAAGATACCCCACGCTACAGCGCGGAGCGCAGGGTATCGCCGACGGGTTTTCAGCTTCAGAGTTGTCAAATGGGACTGAAACCGAACGCATGACCCCATCAATGGATTGGTCTCCGAACGAGGAATCAATTGGTGGGGGTCACGCGTTCGGTTCGAGTCCCCCGTGTAGCGACTACAGTGGAACTCATATCGCGTCTAGCGTTTTGGCCCCATGCGCCGGTCTTCTGGCCCACTGTGTGTCCGTTTCTCTCCATGGTCGTGCATAGGGAACCAAAGCGCATGCCCGGATCGCCCGGCCAGCGCGCGTGCGGCGTGAAAAATGAATCCCCCGCGGACCGTTCGTGCAATCGCTGGTTGCGTTTAGAAGGGACCAGTGGAGAGAGAGAGAGTGAGAGAGAGAGAGAGAGAGAGAGAGAGAGAGAGAGAGAGAGAGAGAAAGAGAGAGAGAGAGAGAGAGAGAGAGCCGAATCACGGAAGGTGTCGTGTCAGTTTGTGTTGCCTTTCTTCCTCCTTTCGCAAGGCCGGCCGGCCGGCCGGTAGTAGCGTCTGGACAGAATGAGTCGTTGAATTTTTCATCCCGGCCCGCGTGGCGCTGGCGCGCTGGAAGCGCTGCTGTCTGCTGTCCGAGCGCGCGAGGCGGTAGCAGCGCATTTTCTTTATTCTTTTTTTTTTTCATATTTTGTCAAGTCCATGTCATCGCCGATTGCAGCATTCCTCCACCACCGGGTTATCCCGTGGGAACGTTAGCACCTGTCTGTTCATCCCGCCATGAATATGATAATGCTGGGTAGGGAGAGGAGAGGCGGAGGAAGTGCGGACACTTGGAGGTGTCACTTGAAAAGCTGTTGTCTGTTGCAGTGTTACGGGACAATTGTCCCCTTCCGCTGAATGCCGAAGGCTGCACAGTGGGCCAGAAGACCGGCGCAGGCGGGCGAAACTCAAGACGCGTTTTGGGCTCCGGAGTCGGGAAATGGGACTCAAACCCCACTGGCAGCTCAAAACGCGTCTAGAGTTGAGGCCGCCTGCGCCTCTGTGGGCTCATTCGTTCTGCAGGGAGCAGGAAAGAGAAGACGTCGCTTTTTAGTCGGTCATGTTTATTCGTCAGTCTCATCTGTCCTTGTCACTCAGTCGTGCTCGTCGCATGGAGATCCTCGTGACATTTTGCTTGAACGCAATAATCATTAGCTCCCCCCCCCCAATCACAATCATCATCATCCTCAACGCATCAAAATAAAGCAGAATTACTCTAAAATTTATAAATACACGCACTGCTCTATGTCCACGCAAAGCGATTTCGTCGCTCTGTCTCTCTCGCCCTCATAAGGCGCGCCGTGCGGGTGCGAGAGAGACAGAGCGCCGGGACTGCGACTGCAGCAGTCTGGGCGGCGCCATCATCTGCGAGGGATGCGGGGGCCCCGGGGGCCCCGGGGGCTGCGGGGGCTTCATCTCGGGGGGCGCGTTGAAGTCGGGGGTGGTGGGGGGCGGCAGCTGGGGGTCCCTTGGCTGCGGCGCGTGGTAGAAGGGCTGGGGGTGGTAGTCGTCCAGCGGCAGCGGGTGTCCCAGCGGCGGCAGGTCCAGGGGGTAGTTGTTGTTGTTGTTATTGTTGTTGTCCTCGTCCGGGGGTCGAGGCCGAAAGTCCTCGATGGGCAGCATCACGATGTCGTTGGCGAGGACCTCTCCGCTGTGGTGCGGGAAGGACGGCGGGTGCTCGTCGAAGTGCTGCGGCGGCGGCCCCGGCGGCGGCCCTGGTGGCCCTGGGGGCGGCGCGGCCGGGCCGTCGTGGTGGTGGTAGTAGTGGTGGTGGTGGTGGTGCACGTGGTGTCCGTGGTGGGCCTTGGCGGACTCGGGGATCTCGGAGTACAAGTGTCGCACCCTGAGGAAAATTAGAACCCAAGTCCAGCCTGAGTGAGTGGTCCTGCAGCACACAGCAGGGTCTCCAGCATTTAGGTCACCACCGACCTGACGTAGGTCTTCCCCGGTGTGGCCGCCACGCCGAGAAAAACCATCGCCGCCGCGCACGCCACCTGTCGGCGGGAAGACGAAGGTGCTGAGTACAACACTGCTTCATGTCCTGGCCCGGCCACTATGCCTCGTCCAGCTTTTGGCGACGCCAAAGGAGCCAAAGGTTGCAGGATTGATGTGGGACTCACCGCGGCGTGGCGGCGGGTCGTCGTGGTTCCTGTCAACGCCATGGCACTCTAGTGAGTCCCCCGGGTGGCTCGGCCAGCTATATACCGGCGGGGCGTGGCCGGGCGGCCAGGGCAGGGAGACGCCGCCAATGAGCGGTGACACTAGGGCTGCCAAGAGCAGCCGAAGGTGTGTGGCATTGTCTGTCATCAACAGTTCTAGCGCGGCGCATCCCGTATTCCGCGCCAGCAGTGACGCCGCGGCGCCGCGGCCGGCAGGCTGCGTCTGACGGGCGCGGTAGCGGGGCGCGCCGCACAGTGGGCCAGGTGGCCAAAACTCTAGAAGCGTTTTGAGCTCCAGAGTCGCTAAATGAGACCCGAACCGAACATGTGACACCTATCGATTCCTCGTTCGGAGCCCATTGGTGGGGTCACACGTTCGGTTCGAGACCTGCTTAGCGACTTCGGAGCTCAAAACGCGTCTAGAAGCCGCCGGCGCCGGTCTCCTGGCCCACTGCGCGACCGCCACCCGGACGCGGCCGTGATCTAACACGCGCGCGCCGCGCGAGCACGTAGGTGCGCGTCGTGCGTGCACCGGGGAGCGTGTCGGCGTCCACACGCACGCACCGTCACCAAGCAAGTAGTGTCCGCCACCCACGGGGCGCGAACACAAGACGTGGACGGAGGCCTGTGCACAGCGGGCCGGAAGACCGGCGCAAAGTCTAGACGCGTTTTGAGCTGCAGAGTCGCTAAATGCGGGACTCGAACCGATCGTGAGATCCCATCGATGAGTACCTCGTTCGGAGAGCAATCCATTGGTTGGGTCACACGTTTGGTTCGAGTCCCTTTAAACGACGTTGGAGATCAAAACGCGTCCAGAATTTATCTTGATCTTCTGGCCCACCGTACTTTGACCGCAGCTGTATTAGACGCAGCGCCCGCCCGAGGTCAGCATCATTGGATTTGGTCGACATTTTGACAACTTCACGCGAGGCCAGCGCACCTTATCAGTCCACTGTAAATAAAAACTTGGAGTTGGTTACCCGCCACCCGCACCTGAGCACGCCCCCTCTCCGCCCCGTTGGCCCGGCCTGGCCGGGCTCGCCTGGACGGGCACCGCGCCACCACGACGACGTCGCAGAACTCGGAATCAGTTTCACTTTCCTCAGCGCACGCCGTGGCGCGGCGTGGCGCGGCGTGGCGTGTCGTGGCATGGCGTGATGCGGCTATCTTGGCCGGTCAATCAGATGCTCCGCGGCCACCCCGCGGCGCCTGCCTTTGCGCCAGCTGCACGGGACCGCCGCACAGTAGGGCAGAGGACTGTAGAGGCGGCCAAAATTCTAGACGCGTTTTGAGCTCTAGAGTTTCTAAATGGGACTCGAATCGAACGTGTGACCCCACCAATAATGGATTCCTCGTTCGGAGAGCCAACCATTGGAGGGGTCACACGTTCTATTCGAGTCCCATTTAGCGACTCTAGAGCCTCATAACGCATCCGGAATTTCGACCGCCTCCACCGGTCCTCTCTGGCCCACTGAGGGGCCCACTGACCTTGTCTACTTACGTTCTGGGCCGACATGACCCTACCGACCGCCCCGGGCGGCGCTAGTTTGGAGGAGTGTCTTTGACTTCCGTCGTCCGGGGTGCCGGTGCGTATTGCATCAGGCGGACGTCGTCGCCGGGCGCGGCGCGACGAAAATTGGCCGCGCCGTTCACCGCAAGAGTTGTTAGAGCCAAAAAATGACTAGCGTGGTCCGTGTGCGCCACCGCGTCCGTCGCCGCTTCCGCCGCACAGTGGGCCAGAAGACCGTGCAGGCGGCGAAAATTTCGGACACGTTTTGAGCTCCAGAGTCGCAAAATGGGACTCGAACCGAACGTGTGTCCCCACCGGTGGATTCCTCGTTTGGAGAGCAATCCAATGGTGGGGTCACACGTTCGATTCGAGTCCCTATTAGCAACTCTGGAGCTCAAAACGCGTCGAGAGTTTTGGTCGTCGCCGGCTCGGTCTTCTGGTCCACTGTGCGCTGCCCAGCCGGTGGTGCTCGACGTGGTGGGCTTCCCCTTGTGTAACGCTTGCAGCTTGCACAATCCCTTTGACCCGGCGGCCTGTCCGCACCGACTGGCCGAGCGGCGAAGCTGCGCCGCGCGAACTTCCCTCGCGGTCAACGCTTTCTGATGATCAGCAGCATCATCTCCGCGCACAGTGGGCCGGAAGACCGGTGGGCCCACTGTGTGCTGCGGGGAACCAATGATGCCGCTGCTCACCGACATCAAGAAGGAGAAGGAGATCAGAGGGGTGGGGGCCTGAACTAGCATGGTGCAAGCCGAGAGCAAGAAAGGGGCAAAACGTTGCTATTTTTTATTTTTTTAAGTTTTTTTCTGCAGGTAGGGACTATGTGGGGCGGTGCAAACTGTTTATACAGTGCCACAATGGCGCATCCGCACTGTGCGATGCTGTCTCGCCGTTTCCGGCAGAGTCTTTATAAGGCGGGCTGTTCGGAAATAATAAACCCTGTTTTGTTAAGCCTATAAGTCCTGAGCAGGCCCGCGCTTTGGGTCACGGCCCGCTCTACCTCGGCAAGCGGCTGTTACTTGATTGAAGATCATCTCCCCGTCATCAAGCTCGTCACCATCATCATCGACAACACAGCGCAATCGTTACAAGAGCGTCGGAGCACGTGGCCGCCTGCTTCCGTGTTCTCAGAGCGGCCGGCGTCCGCGCTCATCATCGAGGCCGTAGGCGTGTTGGCACGTTGCGCAGGATTGCCAGGAAGGGCCTGCTGGGCGCCGCAGGGCACAGTGGGCCAGAGGACCGGCGCAGGCGGTCAAACCTCTACACGCGTTCCGAGCTCCGGAGTCGCTGAACAGGATTCGAACCGAGCGTGCGACCCCACCAAAGGATTTCTCGTTCGGAGAGCATTCCATTAGTGGGGTCACACGTTCGGTTCGAGTCCCATTTACCGACTCTCGAGCTCAAAGCGCGTCTTTGGTTTTGGCCGGTGGTGCCGGTCTTCCGGCCCACTGTGCACCGCGGAACGGGTAGGGCGCAACTTCGTGGGACCGCAGTGCCGCCGTGTGTGTCCAGCACCCGAAGCCTTTCCCTGGACGCCCATTGTTGTTCTGCTTCCTGCTCGCCGGGACCCTCGAGTATGCAAACATAACATCTCCCTTGGAGAATCTCTTGCATCATTGCTGACCGGGGCAGAATCCTTTGTCGGCGGTCACGGTTCGTGATTTTCTGAAATAAAGGATTCAAAAAAAATATTTGGATTTTTTTTTAAATTTTTGAACGGGCACGGTTTATCTTTTTTGCCAGGGAGAGAGGAGACAAAGTGACAAAGCCAAAAAAAGAACTCCTGCGGTTTTCTGTTCTTTTTATATTAAAAAAAATAGCTTAGTATTTACAAACAGGTAACAAAAACAACAGTTGGTCAACAACAAGAACATCAGCGCCCCGCGAGGGTGCGGCTTCCGCCATGCCGGCAGCGAAGGATGCGCCGGGGACTGCCATGGGGTCGCCAGGAGGGCAGCGCTGGAGAGGGGGCATCACAGGTAAGTGCGTCAGTGCGGCATCGGGGCTCGTTCCCGGTCATTTTCGGCTTCGTTTCTATCACGGACGACGGCGAGAATGGCCAGCAAACAGATGGCACCAAAATCGTTGAAGATGGCTTGTTCTTTTGTATGACAGGATGATGATGATAAAGATGAACGGAGTGACGGAGACGATGAGGTGATGATAATGAGGTGGATGGATGATGCAGGCAGGTACCTCGGTCGGTTGAGCAGTCTGTATCTCTTCTTCTCCTACTTCTTCTTGTCCCAGCCACCACCGTGGCCGCCACCGCCGCCGCCTCCGTATCCACCGCCGCCGCCGCCGTGTCCGCCGCCTCCGTATCCGCCGCCACCGGAGCTGCTGAAGCCGCCGCCGTGTCCACTGCCGCCGAATCCACCGCCGCCGTGTCCACCGCCTCCGTGGCCTCCGCCGAATCCGGATCCGCCGTAGCTTCCCAGGCCGCCGCCTCCGCCTCCGTGATGGTCATCGCCGCCTCCGTATCCACCGCCGCCGCCACCTCCATGGCCGCCTCCGTATCCACCGCCGCCACCACCTCCGTGGCCGCCGCCGAATCCAGAGCCGCCTCCATGGCCGCCGCCTCCATATCCGCCACCGCCGCCTCCGTGATGGTCATCGCCGCCTCCGTATCCGCCGCCGCCACCACCTCCATGGCCGCCGCCGAATCCAGAGCCGCCGAATCCAGAGCCGCCTCCATGGCCGCCGCCTCCGTATCCGCCGCCGCCGCCTCCGTGGTGGTCATCGCCGCCTCCGTATCCACCGCCGCCGCCTCCGTGGTGGTCATCGCCGCCTCCGTATCCACCGCCGCCACCGCCTCCGTGGCCGCCGCCGAATCCAGAGCCGCCGAATCCAGAGCCGCCGAAGCCGCCGCCGCCTCCGTGGTGGTCGTCTCCGCCTCCGTAACCGCCGCCGCCACCTGAAGAGTACATCAGCATCAAGGGTCGTGTCTGAGACGCAATAGTCGCATCGAAGTAAAAGACTTGACCGGACTCTTAATATTTTTTTTTTAAATCTACTCTCTCATTCTTTAAACACATGTTGGGTAACCATCAATTTTTGGGTACATTTATGAAGCACAACAAAAATGTCAGTTAGTTATTGATACAGGTAAACATTATTTTTGAAAATGGAATGTCGCTAACCAAAATTACGTCCAAAAGTTGCTGTGGAAATAATCGGTATGCGAGTCTGCGAGAGTATACGCTATTTTATAAGATTTGGCACATTTTTGAGCAGATAATAAGTTTTTGCATATGATTAAGTCACAATTAATATTAACTACTTTCGCGCCACGTACGAATTTTAAGCGACCACTTTCCCTACATCTCCAAAGTAATGGTTGCCGTACTTACCGCCGTGACCGCCGCCGCCGTATCCACCGCCGCCGGAACCTCCGAAACCTCCGCCGCCTCCATGATGGTCGTCTCCACCTCCGTATCCGCCTGAACCGGAGCCCCCGAAGCCGCCGCCGCCGCCGCCGTGGTGGTCATCATGGCCGCCGCCGCCGCCGGGGGCAGTGAAGGAGATGTCGTCGTGGCCGCCGCCGCCTCCGTAGCCTCCGCCGCCGCCGCCGAATCCTCCGCCCCCGTGGCCGTGGCCGCCGCCGCCGGAGCCGCCGAAGCTGATGTCTCCGCCTCCGTGGCCGCCGTGGCCGCCGCCGCCCCCGGGTCCGCTGAAGCTGATGTCGCCGCCCCCGAAGCCGCCGCCGCCGCCGTGGTCGTCGTGGTGCTCGTGGTGCTCGTGGTGAGGAGGAGGGTGATGCTCAGGCTCAGGCAGGTGTATTCTGATGTGGACGCTGTGTGGAAAAGAATACATTTCAGAACTGTTTTCTCAGCAGCTTCGCGGATATCACTGGCGAGGGATTGTCCGCCGTACTTACTGTTCTTTTCCAAACAGGGAGGCAGCTCCCAAAGCCACCATGGCTGCGAGGCAAGCACCGAGCAAGGCGCCCGAAAGCTGCGGAACACCGGAGACCAACACCCGAATTAGAAATGCAAGATCAAACACGACTCTCAAACAATGTTTCTAAGCCTCTCAAGCAGCTTTTCAACTTTAAAAAAAAAAATAAAAAAAAGGGGGGAAAAAACAGGTTGGTTGGCATTTTAAAAATGCACATGAACTCGTTTTCTCGAAAGAAAACCCCGAAGGCGAATGGTATCCAATAAGGCAGCAGGCGTTATCCAAAAATCCGGTGGCTGCGCTTGCTGGGGCACTTTCACTACTTCCACTTGGTTTTGTCACACTGCCGTAGTCACACTGCCTTGTCGCACCATGCGTTGTCACACTGTGCGTTGTCACCGCGTTATAGTGCTGCTTACCGCCAGCCTGTGCGCCATCTTGCTTGAGCGATGGGTGAAGCGGGGAGGTCTCTGCCGGACTGCTTGCGGGGCTCAGGGCGCCGTCCGCTTTTATACGTCCGAGCAGCTGGCCGCGCTGGCCGCTCTGGTCCTGGAGTCTCCAGGGGGAGGAGGGGTCCACCACCCCGCCAGCCTCTCTGGAGTCTGCACCAGGCCGGCCGGCCGGTCCAGCGGGGAGGGGGGGGGGGGGGGCGCCGGCAGCCGGAAGGAACAGCAGGCTGCTTCCGAGCGGTGCTGCGCACGGAGGCGGCCAGAACTCTACCGGAGTCTGCTAAACGGCACTCGAACCGAACGTGTGACCCCACCAATGGATTGCTCTCCGATCGAGGAATCCATTGGCGGGGTCACGCTCGGTTCGAGTCTAGGGCTCAAAACGCGTAGAGAGTCTGGCCCTCTGTGCTTCGTCGCTCTGTCTGCCGCGCACTCATGGTGCGTCCCGGGGGAGTGAGTGAAAGAGAAGGCGGTCAGGGCAGTGTTCGGAAGCAAGCTGCAGCGGGGCAGGGCCAGGCAGGGCCGGTGACGGCGGCCCGGCTGGCTGGGCGATGCAGCTGCTGCCGTTTCTTCCCCGCGCGCCGCATGTGTGGTCCTGGCTGTCCTCCATCAAGCAGTGCCTCGGGCGCCTCGGGCCGCCCCGGCCTAGCATTGCTCAATGCCCCGAGCAAACGCGGTGCGCTACTGGAAGCTATGTACTTCCAGCGCAGACCCTTCCCGACGACGTCGTCAGCGTCCTGGCGCTGTTCCAGTCATCCGCTTTGACGACGGCAGCATGTTCGCGCGGCCCTGCACTGAATTTCCCATTGTTCTGCGGTAGTGCATCCCGTGCCAACCTGCCCCTCACCCTCCGGGCTGGCAGGAAGCCGACCCCCCTCTCCTCCCAAGCTTCTCGTTTCATGCCCTCTTCGCCTATCTGCTGTGAGGAGTGCGAATGTATTGGTAAGGGGAGGGGGGCAGCGACAAGATGGATGGGTGGATGGACATGTGGAATAATTTGTGCGCAATTTTTTTTTTCTGCTGCTTCAATCGGCCAATCGTAGACCGAGTCATGGAAGGGAAGAGACGTGTTACGCCATGCACGTGTTGCGCGCTCAGTGTGTGTGTGTGTAGGTGTGTTAATGTGTGTGTGTGTGCACTGCTACTACTCGCAGGCACTTGACCTGGCCGCCTGTTCCATATCCTAGGGGATCTCTAGGTGGTCCGGCACGCCTCATCCGCACTGCAGCAGACGACTCGGCCGAGTCGCTCTCTCTCTCTCTCTCTCTCTCTCTCTCTCTCTCTCTCTCTCTCTCTCTCTCTCTCTCTCTCTCTCTCTCTCTCTCTCTCTCTCACCCATGGGGAGTTCCATGCGTATACAGGCAGGTGCGAGAGAGACAGAGCGATGTCGGCCGCACCATCTGCACGCGTAGCCGCGCGCGCGGTTCCGCCGTTTTGCCCAAAAGCAGAAAACGACGCCGCGCCAGTTCAAAATGTGGCGCACGCGCACGCACCGGCGCCGGCCCGGGAAAGCCCCGCAGCAGCCTCGTTGTAATGAGAGTATTGAGCAACAAACAACAAGTACTTTTTCCTTTCACTTTTTGTCGTTACTTTTGGAGAGGTTCCGGCAGTTTTTTACATGTTTTTTTTCTAAAAAATTGTTTTTCTTTTTTTTAAATTGTTAGTAATTGTTTTTGTGATTTTTTTTTAATTTTTTGTTGCAAATTTGGTTGTGAGTGTAGCCGGGCGTCTGCCCCGCCCGGATGGACCAACGCCGCGCTGACCTGCGGCCCACCCACCCGCGCCCGAGTTTCCCACGTGGTCGTGGTGGGACGGAATTAGGACACCTCTCGCTGTTGTGTTGGCTGCCCTGCCCGCCCGCGCCTGTGGACTCTTCTTGTGTTTCCTTCTGCGGGACCAGCGCCTTTGACCAAAAACTGAGCAAACACAAATTTTTTTTAAAAAAAATCCCACATTTAAAAAAAACAACATATTTTTGAAAAACGATTGTTAGTTTCATTGTGCTGGGGGTACTTCCAACCCAACTCAGTAGGGAGCGGGCACCATCACGGCGAGCAAGGTAGACCTGGGTATAGGCAGCGCCATATCGCGCCAGGACGCCACTGCCAGACGCCAGCCACCTAACCCAATGGACAGCAGACACTACTGCCGCGAGCGAAGCGCTGCCCCGTGCAGGCAGCGCCCGACGCCCGACGCGTCAAAGTCAGGAAGTAAATGTGTCCCACCTAACCCAATGGGCAACAGACACCACCACCGCGAGCGAGGCGCCACTCGTTGCAGGCAGCGCCATCTCGCGGCAAGACGCCAACGCCAGACGCTAGCCACCCAACCCAATGGGCAGCAGACACTACTGCCGCGAGCGAAGCGCTGCCCCGTGCAGGCAGCGCCATCTCGCGGCAAAGTCAGGAAGTAAATGTGTCCCACCTAACCCAATGGGCAACAGACACCACCACCGCGAGCGAGGCGCCACTCGTTGCAGGCAGCGCCATCTCGCGGCAAGACGCCAACGCCAGACGCTAGCCACCCAACCCAATGGGCAGCAGACACTACTGCCGCGAGCGAGACACTACCTCGTGCAGGCAGCGCCATCTCGCGGCACATTCAGGAAGAAAATGTGTCCCACTTAACCCAATGGGCAACAGACACTACCACCGCGAGCGAGGCGCCAATTTTGGCAGGCAGCGCTACCTCCCGGCTAAACACATGAGGCAGACGCTAGCCACCCAACCTTATAGGCAGCGGACACTACTGCCGCGAGCGAGGCGACGCTTGCTGCTGGCAGCGCCATCTCGCGGCCTGTCAGTTGCTGCACAGACGGCGGCGGCGGCGGCACTTTGGTTCCGCACAGCATTCCGCGTCGTCGCTCTGTCTCTCTCGCGCGAGCGTGTATGTTTACGGAACGCCCTGCGAGTGCGAGAGAGACGCGCGCACGAAAGCGTTGTTCGGAATCGCTTTGCGGAGCCGGCAGCCACACAGTCATGGTGCCTGCTCCTGGCCTGGACTATAATGTGCACACTTTTCGCGCGGCGGGGTGGGACGGGGTGGGGCGGGGCGGGGCGAGGCGCGGCCGGCCCGGGCCTCGTTGGATTTGGACCTCTTGCGCAATTAAGTCTACATCGCGGCCGCCCTGCCACCGCGGCGCAAAGGGGGCCGAAGCCAGGCATGGCGATTCGCATCATGGCTCTATAGCCCGTGCCCCGCCCTGCCCCGCCCCGTCCACACCTGGAGAAATAGAAGTAACCGAGCAGGAACCTCGTAATCCATTTTGACCATGCTTGCTCGGCCTTCTGGCCCCACTGTGCGACGCCAACCGAGTGTTTGACGTCGACTTCCGACCCGCACGGTTCGTCGTCCAGAATGCCCTGCTTCAGGATGTTGTGACGACGGTGCAGCCCGCCGCTCGCTCACGTCTCACACCTCAGTCGTCTCTCTCGCACTCGTGGGTGTGCGAGAGAGACAGAGCGTGACGCCCCGAGGCACTCCATCACCGCCCCGATATGTTATTCAAACTCGAATCCGACCGAATCGGTGAAAGTGCTCAAAGATCGCCCCGGATAACCACACTACTCGCTCTTGACGCTCTGGACGCTAAAGGCCTCGTGACGCGTCGCGCGACGCCGAACTGCCCGCCTGGCGGGAACTACTCACACTCTAAAAAAAATCAGTACAGAATTTTGTAACATGGTTACGCAGCATTTTCAATAACATATGTTACAAAAATTTGTATCATGATGGATACAATTTTGTTTTTTGTAACTTGGTTACAGAATTTCGTCACGGTAACAAAATTTCTTAATACATGTTATTCTTGCCAAACTAAGCATCAAAATGATTATTTCGATCGAACCTCATCTCTTGAGTTCAGAGTCAAGGTCCCTATGAATCCTTTCGGGTACTTCTCTCTCAGAATCTCTGAGGTTTCGGGAGTCGAACCTCAGATTCTGGCTCGGCGACCCGCCGCGCTACCAACTGCGCTGTTCGGACGCTGTGGAGGGAGTGGCTCAGGTAGCCGGTGACCTGAAGCGCGCGCGGTGAGGGACTGAGGCCTCGTCTGCCAAGCATACATGAGATTGAATCTTTGATTTAGAGTCGCCGAGAGTCCAAGCAGATGAAAACTCAACGATTTATTTGTCTATGGGCACTGCCGTTCAATTTATGCCGTTAAAACATTCTTTTTTGATCTCTGATACAAAATTTTGTAACAAGTTACAATAATCTGTAACAGTTATGATACGAACAGAATTTTGTAACCTTCATGTAACAAATAACTGTAACGAGCTGCAAATGATACATTTTTCTGTAACCAGCCCATCTGTTACAAAATTCTGTACCACTTATACAAATTTTTGTAACGAATGCAGGTGATACAAAATCCTGCATCAAAAATGATACAAAATTCTGTAACTTTTTTTAGAGTGCACGCGTAGCATTATCCCAACCCAGTGGCCTGGCCAACCAGCAGGCTTGCTTCTCTCTCTTTCTCTCCGCGTGATACGTCGTTGTGGTTCGCCAGGAATTTTTATTATTTATAACTACCGAATCGTATACAAACGGCCCCGTTTTTTTTTTGTTTTTTTTTTGTTTTTTTTTTTCATTTTTTGCCGCTCGACAACAGTGCCGTCCCTGCGACACCTCGCTTAGCGCCGTGACGTAGGAAGTGCGGGCCGCCATGTGAAGGGGCGGCACCAGGGAGGGTGAGGGGGGAGCAGCCTGTTTGAGGGATTGGCATTCCTAAGCCAGAGAGAAAGAGGAAGACGGAATGACTTCACCGGGGCGTGATGGCTAATGCCACACCGATCCAGGGAGAGGAGGGGGACGACCCCTGCTACACTAGGCAACCCGCTGGCCGCAGGCGGTCAGAACTGCTAAACGCGTTTTGAGCTCCAGAGTCCCATTTAGCGACAATGGCGCTCAAAACGGGTTGTAGTTGGCTGCCTGCACCGGTCTTCCGGCCCACTGTGCACTCCGGAAGTCCCTGCTCCTCCTTCCTCCGCGGCTGCAGCGCGACCGGCCGCTCCGGGAGCAGGAAGAGACCGGACCCAAGTGCTACACGCCCGGCGTTCGGTGTGTGGAGTTCCCCCCCCCCCCCTTCCTCCACCTGCTCTAGCCCCGCCCTCCAGCGACTGCGGACTGCATTTCTTGGCGAAGACGCCGCCACCCACGCGATCAGCTGCTCGGCTGTCGCGGAGCCAAGCACGCGTTCCTTCTCGCTTTGTCTCTCAGGACGCGCGGTTTGCATTGCACCTGTATACGAGGAGGATGGGACACTGGGCGGGGTTGAGCGGGGTGCCAACTGCTTTCTAGTCACGCGCCGCGCATTGTGTGTCCGCGCGGTCTGATTCCGAAGAGTCTCTCTCTCTCTCTCTCTCTCTCTCTCTCTCTCTCTCTCTCTCTCACTCTCCTCTCTCTCTCTCTCTCTCTCTCTCTCTCTCTCTCTCTCTCACCTCTCTCTCTCTCTCTCTCTCTCCACTCTCTCTCTCTCTCTCTCTCTCTCTCTCTCTCTCTCTCTCTCTCTCTCTCTCTCCTCTCTCTCTCTCTCTCCTTTCTCTCTGTCCCACTCGTGAGGCGTTCCGAAAGGAGAGAGAGAGAGAGAGAGAGAGAGACACAGAGAGAGAGAGAGAGAGAGAGAGAGAGAGAGAGAGAGAGAGAGAGAGAGAGAGAGAGAGAGAGAGAGAGAGAGAGAGACTCTCTCTCTTCACGGTTGCACTGCATGGAGCACGACATGGCCGATCCTCGCCGATCCCGATGCCCCAAAAGCCCTCAATGCGTGCTCACCCTCCTAAGTCCTCAACTAGGACTCGTTGTAAGCACTCTGACCAAGCTCGTGAAGTCACGAGCGATTCTCTCGAAGGGCAATCCTTTGGTACTTTGAGTGTCCTGTATCAGAGTCCTTCTTGACGACAGTAGCGCTCGCTCGAGTGTTAAAAAAGCTTTGTTCTTCCCTTTTTTTCCGATGGCAAATGGTTTGTTTACAGCCTGGGGCGTTCGCCGGTCCATAATAGCAGTCCGTCTGCCCTACGCCTGTTGTGCCATGCTCTATGTGGGTTATGTGCGGATGGGCCGGTCGAGCCAGGTCGGGACGCCAGTCGGGATAGCCAGCACCGCCTTCGTGCCCACTGTGCATCCGTCATCCTGCTGCGGACTCACTGCGAACACCGTCGCCCTGTCTCTCTCGCACTCGTGGGGCGCCCCGTCAGGGTGCGACAGAGACAGAGCGACGAGTCGGCCTGCTCCGCGCCCGCTTTGCGTTTTTTGTTACTTTTACCTTTTTCACGTGACGTCACCGCGTCGTGCGTGGAGCCGACCCAGGTCACGTGACTCCTCGGGTCCTCGTGGCGGCCGGTGCACAGTAGGCCGCAGGCGGCTAAAACTCAGGACGCGTTTTGAGCTCCTGAGTCGCGAAACAGGACTCGGACACTCGGACCGAACGTGTGACCCCACCTATGGATTCCTCGTTCGGAGAGCCATCCATTGGTGGCGTCACGCGTTCGGTTCGAGTCCCATTTAGCGACTCTGGAGCTCAAAACCCTACCGGGATTTTGACTGCCTCCACCGGTCTTCTGACCCACTGTGCGGTGCTCGCCTCTCGCTCGTTGCGTAAGCGCACCGAATCCCCGACCGGACGGGGTCAAGAGCCTCGGAGACAATCCGGTCCAGGTTGGCGGGCGGCAGTAACCGCCTCGCGCACTCGCTCGCCGCACAGTGGGCCGTGGCGGGGCCAACACTGCTCACGTCGCTCTGAGAGAGAGAGAGAGAGAGAGAGAGAGAGAGAGAGAGAGAGAGAGAGAGAGAGAGAGAGAGAGAGAGAGAGAGAGAGAGAGAGAGAGAGAGAGAGAGAGAGAGAGAGAGAGAGAGCGTTGTTCGGAATCAGCCCCGCAGTCAGTCTGAAGTGGAAGCAACTTTTAGAGTTCCGCAAGAGAGGCCGGATGAGAGCCTCAGGCATCACCAAGAGTGCCAATTGTCTCGGAAATACTTCAAACCGAGGAAGAAGTCATTCCAGCAGCCATATCATTAACCATCAATAACAACGAGGAGACAAGAACACAAGGGGAACCAAGCAGTCTGCGGAAACAGGGGGGAGACAAACCCAAGAGAAAGGAGTCTCTTCCTTTGAAACAATTTAAAAAAGGAAAAAATCCCAACGAAAATCAGCCAAAAAATAAATAAAAATAGATTAAGTCTCCGAAGGAAACACGTGATGGTACCAAATGGATTTCGTTTCGAGCGAGGAATCCACCGGTAATACGAGCTGCAAGACTCGAGTCCTTGCTCCTGGAGTTTAAAACCTCGACCTGTTCCCTCGTTTCTTATATCCTCCTCAGGTGCGGTGTCTGGCCCACTGTACTGGACCCCGTCGTCCGGTTGGGCAACCCGCGTCCTTTTAGTACCGTCCCCCTGCAGGACGAGACGACGTTGTTGCCCGCGCTGCTGCATAATCGGCTGCATGTGGGCAGTCCAGGGCAAAACCGCAGGCCGGCCCGTCAGACTGGGTCAATCGCACCTCTCTCCGTCCGAGGGGGCCGACGTCGCCGACGTCACGTTTGGGACCGTAATTACCCGTGGCGAAAACCACACCGCAGAGGGGACCTCGGCAGGGACAGCCGGAAATCGGACGTAGTATGTCTGCCTCCGTGCGCGCCGGCCGCACAGTGGGCCAGGCGGCCAAAATTCCGGTAGTGTTTTGAGCTCTCGGGTCGCTAAGTGGGATTCGAACCGGTCGTGTGACCCCATCAATGAATTGCTCTCCGAACGAGGAATCCATTGGTGGGGTCACACGTCCGATTCGAGTCCCATAATTTAGCGACTCAGGAGCTCAAAACAGGTGTAGAGTTTTGACCGCCAGCGCCGGTCCTCTGGCCCACTGTGCAACGTGCAACCCCCCGCCATGCGGTCCTATAGCCCACCAGTGCGGCGAGAAGGTAAGTCTAAAGAGGCCTCGTAGGTCAGGGAGCGCGCCCTGCAGTCCTGGCGGTAAAGCGAGGTTCCCACCGTGGTGCTCACGTCGGCGGCAGCAGGGCCGCCACGCCCCGCCCCACCCCGCCCCACCCCGCCCCGCCCCGCCCCACCGGTGCTCCGCGGCCCGCGCGTAACACCCAGCCGTCGCAAAGCGGGGAGGCAGGCCGTCGTAATATGATTGCACTGAAAACAAAAGGACGAGTGTGTCCGACGTGAATTAAAGCGCGGACCCACATCAGCTGACGGCGCAGGCGGCCAAAACTCTTGACGCGTTTAGAGTAGCTGGACCGAACGTGTGACCCCACCAATAGATCCCTCGTTTGGAGAGCCATCCATTGGTGGGGTCACACGTTTGGTTATTCGAGTCCCACTTGGCGACTCTGGAGCTCAAAACGCGCCTCCGCCGGTCTCCTGGCCCACTGTGCACCCCGTCAAAGGGGATTGATTGGGCGATTGTGAGTGTGCGGGGCTGAAGCCATTCCCCGGCGCGGTGCCTGTGAGTCTGTGAGTGCGCCGCCGTTCCTGGAAGCACCGCACACCGCTGGAGACGCCAGTCGACTCCAGTCCGGGCCGCGACCGCCTCTGGCCCACTGTGCGCCGCGCACACGTCACTGCTGGCTGTGCTGCCCCAAATAGCAACAGGAGTGAAACAAACAAACCAAAAAAAAAAGTGGACCACTACATTTTGATCTGGGCCACTACCGGCGGCGGTGGAGCCTTTGCGGGCGATCGGGAACAACTCTCGGCGATCCGAGGTGGCGATGTGATGGCGGTTGTTAGCTGCCCGTCGTGAGAAGAAATATAATAGGAGGGAAATAAGCAATACAAAAGTAGTTTCGAACCTGGGCTTACATTTTTTCGTGAGATATTAACCCAAACAGTCTGTGTAAAATTCGACGATTTCCATTAGTTGTTCCGCAACACCTTTGCCATAAAGTTGCCATTTTTGGGCGGCCTGTCTTTACCGTGTGACCGTGTGTGACCCCACAAAAGGATTCCTCGTTGGACGAGCAATCCATTGGTGGTGCCACGCGTTCGATTCGAGTCCCATTCAGCGACTCTTGGGCTCACAACGCGTCCGGGATTTTGACCGCCTGTACCGGTCTTCCGGCCCACTGTGGGTTGCAGATCATCCGGTTTGGGTGCAGCGGCGGTGCAGGCACTGCCACTGCAGCCGTGCAGCCTGCAAGCGCGCTGGGGTTGGCGCCCGGCCCGACGCACAGTGGGCCAGAGAGTCGTGACGTCGGCGGCCCGGAAGGCCTGGAAGGGGAAGAGGGCGTGGTGCGCCGAGCTGGTCGGACGAGCCCGCCGTCCAGGGCGTTCAGAACCAGCTGATGTCCTGGCCCCGGCGCAGCGAGGCGGCTTGCTGGGCTGCACAGTGGGATGCGGGCAGCGGCCTCTCTTTTTTATTTTCAACTCCTTATTCCTCCTCTCTGCCAATTACGCAACCCGGAGGGTAGCGTACGTGACCACTGTGCGCGCGATTGTGTGTGTGTGTGTGTGTGTGTGTGTGTGTGTGAGTGTGTGAGAGAGAGAGAGAGAGAGAGAGAGAGAGAGAGAGAGAGAGAGAGAGAGAGTATTTGTTTGTGTGAGTGTGTGTTCGTGTCTGTGTGTGTGCATACGACTTTGTGTGCGTGTGCGTGCGAGCCGTTTTTTAACGAGCCGTTTTCCGAGGAAAGAGCGGTGCCGGCCGATCGAAGAAGGGCCTTTATTTTCGGCGTTGCGTGGTCGTCCGCGTGACCGTCCGTCCGCCCTCGAGGGCCCCGTCGCCCTCATATTCTTGGCTCTCCCTTTTCTCTCTCTCTCGCTCTCTCTCTCTCTCTCTCTCTCTCTCTCTCTCTCTCTCTCTCTCTCTCTCTCTCTCTCTCTCTCTCTCTCTCTCTCTCCGCTTCCTTCCGCGACGGTCCGTCCATGACCCGGCCGATGCAGGCGGTGGTGTCGCTCTTACGAAAAGCGAGAGATTCATGAATAGAAGGCGGTTGAACTTTGGCCGATGCGACGGTGAGGCGCGTTCTGTCTGTCGGTGTGAGTGTGTGTATGTGTCCGGTAATCTATGACAGTAGTGACGCAACGTGGCGGGCACCACCCACTCAGACCGGCTGCGGACGAAACCTGGCGAGCGACTCTCCTCGCAGTCGCTTCGTCGCTCTGTCTCCCTCGCACCCCTGCGAGACGCCCTACAGTGGATCAGAAGACCGGTACAGGCGGCCAAAACTCCAGACGCCTTTTGGGATCCAGAGTCGCTAAATGGGACTCGAACCGAACGTGTGGGACCGCCAATGGATCGCTCTCCGAACCAGGAATCCATTGGTGGGGTCACATGTTCGGTTCGAGTCCTGTCAAGCGACTCTAGAGCCTTAGACGCGTACAGTTTTGGCCGCCTGCGCCGGTCTTCTGGCCCACTGTGCGCTCCACGAGTGCGACAGAGAGAGACGAACCGGCCGCTGCTGTTGTCGAAATTGCCGGCCGGGCTGCGGCCCGCAGCGCGACTCTTGAAGTCGCATTACCATCGCATAAATTATCGCATTTGGCTGCTGGTCTCTATGGACCTCGGCTCAGACTCGCTTTTACAGCCGCCTGGGGTGAGACGGCGTCGGCGCCGCCGCGCGGGAACTCGTTGCTCGGCTTCCAGTGGGCTGGAAGCGCCTGGCGGGTAGGCCGACCCGTCACACCGCCGCGCGCTGCCGGCAGCAGGGTGGCCTACCCGCCGCCTCGCAGGCGCTCGGTTCCTGCCTGCCGTGGGCCTGGGGACCGGCGCAGACGCGTTTTGAGCTACGGAGTCGCTGAACAGGACTCGAACCGAGCGTGTGACCCCACCAATGGATTCCTCGTTCGGAGAGTAATCCATTGGTGGGGTCACACGTTCGGTTCGAGTCCCATACTCCGGAGCTCAAAACGCGTCCGGGGGATCTTTACCGCCTCTCCACCGGCCTTCCGGCCCACTGTGTGCCGCCGGTCCGGCCGGCCTGTCTCCTGGGATTGTAGTTTCCGGCTGCTGGCTTCACCTGCTTCGGCGCGCTAACTGCCCCGACAGTTACCGCACGACGAAGCCCCTTATGGGGTCGCGACACTTGAGTGAGTGGCAGGTGGCGGCGTCCGTCCGTCCGGGGTCCCGGTTCACCGGTCTGCCTGCCCCGTCGGGCGGGGAGGCCCCCGTCGGGAAGGTCGGGGGGCAACCGGTTTGTCGCCGTCTGCTGGGGTAGGTGCGCGTCACTAGTCGGCTCGGCTCGGCTTGACTCGGCTCGGCTCGGCCGAAGCGTTCGGCTCGGCTCGTCACATGCAATGCAAGGATCGCAATGACCTTTGATGCGCCGCACTTTCTCCGCGGGCACCGGGCCCGCGACCGACCGGAACCTGGCCACAGTGTGGGTCACGTAACATCGAGGAGGATCACATACACACCAACATTCACTCGCTCACTCACACACACACACACACACTCTCTCACACACACACACACACACACACCTACACACACACACACACAATGAAGCACGTGGTGCGCGTGCGGGGACTACGCACTCTGATGCGGCTGGTTTCCCATTGGACGGCGTGCGCGGTGCGCGACACCCCGCCCACGCCCGGGCGGTAGGCAACCCAACTGCCGCCGGCGCTGGTCGGGTGGCGGTGGTCCGGGAGGAGCCCTGGTCGCGGGTTCGAATCCCCCGCGCGAACCGCTATTCTCCGCTGTAACGGAATTTTTTTAAAATTACAACCATTTTTATTTTTCAAAAATTGCTGTTATGTTTTATATTTTAATTAATTTTTTTCCCCGGTTTGTGGAGAAGGAGGCTTGGCGGCGAAAGGAGCGCGCTTCCGGTGAGATGGCGCACCGGCCTGCTAACTTTTCCACACATCGAAGGTGCATTAATTAGCTCGCTCGTGTGTGTGTGTGTGTTGCAGAGTGAGTGCAAGAGTGTATGTAAGTACCTCGCCATCCGTGACGTCATCAGGCGCCGTACCGCACCAGCAGACACCGGCGCGGGGAAAGGCTTATTCGTCCTCATCCTTAATCCGGTTTAAATAATTACACGAGCCGAGGCAGCAGCAGCAGCAGCAGCAGCCTGCTACAGGGTGGCCGGCCGGGCGGCGTGTTGGGTGTCGGGGATCCGCCCGGGGGCACTCACTCTCTTAACGCATCATCACTCACCGACCAATACCTCTCTCCCCCTCTACATAAATATTTAAAAAAGAAAGAAAAAAAAAAACTACCTTCCATGCACAATCGATTGAGGAATCCATTCGTGGGGTCACACGTTCGGTACGAGACCAGTTAAGCGACTCCGAAGGTCAAAATGCATCTTGAGTTTTGGCCGCATGCTCCGCCGGTCTTTTGGCCCCCAGTGCGCTGTGCTTTGCTGCCGGGCTTGCAGCAACACCGCCTTGTCACGGAGTGAGCCTCTTCCCGGGAAAAAAGCGAGCGCTGCCGGCGGCGCCACTGAAAGTAAGCGTCGTCGCCTCCTCCCGGTGCGTTCACCGGCAATCACGGCCAGCGGAGCCACTCTCGCTGTCTCTCTCGCACTCGCGCGGCGTGCCGTGAGGGTGCGAGAGAGACAGAGCGACGATACGCTGCTGTGCGGAGTCATCAGGACGGCGAGGAAGTAACAGTTTGCCGGGGACGGCGGCCTCGGGTCTCCGCTCTAGTCTCCGCCACCCCACACCCTTTTTTGGAGGATTTTCGTTTCTGATGTTGGCACTCCCGTGGGCAAGTCTATTGAATGTTTTTGTTTTGTTTTCCGCGTAGCTTGTGATTTATTATTTCATTTTAGAACAGTTTTACTAGTGTTCAAGATATTTTCTTCTTCGAGATAATGGGCCAACGTCCTCGGCAGGGGAATGGACATGCTTTGCGCGTGTTGACATGTTTAAATGCCGGAACATTGAATGTAAGTCGAGGGAGTCGCATGGCTGCCGACTAACCCTACATTTACAGGCCATGCCTGAGACTCTGCCCAGTGTGTTGTTTGTTGCGTTTTGTGGCCTATTATCATTCAGCTGGCCTAAGAGAACCTAGAAAACCAATGTAAAACAAAAGTACTAGCCAGGAATTTGGAGTAGACGTAGGATATATGGATGGTGAATTTTAAATCCACATCTGCTCAACGGGTTGCAATCGACAAAACTTGAGTCAGAGTCTAGCGGTGAATCTTTTCTGTGCCTTATTCAGTGTGCATAAAATAGTACATCAATTTTGATAAGATGACCAGTTTCTGAAAAACAACGTAAGACGTCCATTTTTTTGGCAGCCAAGGTGACCCTATTATGAGCAGCCAAGGCCTCCATGCTCTTCATGCATTGAAGTCACCCCAACTAATGCTTCTTTATTTTTGTCGTTTTTCTCTTTTATCTCGTGAAGGATATCCAAGAAGACAGCTCTTTGGTCAACAATGTGGTGAGCTCACCAGACTCGCTCTTTATTTTTCGTGACTGGAAAGAATAAAAGGAATACAATAATAAAATTATCAACAGGCAGCTCACGAGGGTCCCTTACAACTAAACCTATTGCTATATATACAGCAAACTGATGCCGAATAACAGAGGTGTCGTTGCTCTGTCTGCGTTGCTCTAATGTGGCGTTCCGCAGGGGTGGAGAGAGAGACGGAGCGTTGAAAGCTTTGTTCGGAATCAGTCTGCAGGTCGTGCGATCTCGCATCAATTCGACTAGTACACCGCGCCACGCCGCACAGTGGGCCAGAAGACCGGCTCAGGCGGCCAAAGCTCAAGACTTCTTTTGATGTCTAGAGTCGCTGAATGGGACTCGAACCTCTCCGAACGAGGAATCCATGGGTGGGGTCACACGTTCGGTTCGAGTCTCATTTAGCGACTCTGGAGCGTCTGGCCCACTGTGCACCGCGCGCGGGGGGCTGCGCCCGAGAGGTAGGCGGCCCTTCGTGCGTCCGGGCCGAGAGGGCCACTGCGTGCAGCGGCGCTGATCCTGCACTGCTTGAAGCTGCGGGGGGGCAGTCTGCGTGACGTGGCAAAAAAAAAAAATTAAAAAAAATTGTCGACGGGGAGGTGCCAGCGGCGCTCCGGGCGGCTGACGTGATGACCGAGCCAGGTCACCGCTGCCGCCAGGACTCCCACGACGGCGTTCTGGCGTCGCTCTTGGGAGGGGTCATGTCGTGCTCCGGGACTCGCGCCCCGACCGGCCGCCGCTGCTGGAACTGCCGGCGTGTCGACGAGTGCTGGCGGTGGTGGAGCTGTCCCCCCTGCTTCTGGTGCGCCCGGTGCGGCGGTGCGGCGGCGCGGTGGTCGCCGCCGTCCCTGGCCGACGGCTCCCGATCGACGTGGTGGTGCCGGTGGTGCGGCACCCGCTGCTGGTGGCGGTCGTCGGCGTGCTCGTCCGCGTCCCCACGGTGCCGGTGGCGGTAGTGGTGGTCGTCGTGCTGGTGCTCGTTCTTGCCGGCGGCCGCGTGGCTCGCCGCGGTGGTCTTGGCCTCCGCCGGTGTCGCCTCCCGCACCGTCGTCTGCACCTCCTTGCCGTCCTCGAACACCTGCGGAGCAGACACGCCACGGGACGCCGTCACTTCGTCCGACTCGCATCCGACAGACTGTGCACAGTGGGTCAGAAGACCGTTGAGGAGGCCAAATTATAGACGCGTTTTTAGCTCCAGAGTCGCTAAATGGGACTGGAATCGAACGTGTGACTCCACCAATGGATTTTCTGTTTGGAGAGCGATCCATTGGTGGGGTTACGCGTTCGATCTCAGTCCCATTTAATGACTCTGGTGCTCAAAACGCGTCTAGAATAATTTTGGCCGCCTCAACGGTCTTTTGACCCACTGTCCTGTGGTGTCACTTATTACTTATTGAAAGTGAAAATAAAAGTCGGAGATTAGAACCGAACGCACCTGCACCCGAACGTCGTCCAGCACGTCGTGGTCGTCGTCGACCTGCTTGACGAACGGCTTGACGTCGTTGGCGTGCGCGCCGCGGTACTTCTCGAAGCCGCTGTTGACCCAGTCGCGGATGTCGTCGGGCACACTGTGGTCTTCGCGGTGCTCGTGGTCACGGTGCCCACTGTGCTCGGACGCGTGGTGCTTCTTGTGGTGGTGATGATGGTGGCGATGGTGATGGTCCTCCGCCGGCCGCTGGTCGTGCGTCTGCCCCTCCTTGTGGGGCCGCGATGGCTTCCTGTGGTGGTGATGGTGGCCGTGGTGGTGGCCGCTGGGCCTCGGCAGCGGCTCCGCGGGGCCGGACGGACCCGAGGCCAGCGCCGTCCACCCGCCGTCGGACGCGGCGACGCCGGGGTCGGCGGCGGCCTCCAGCTCGCCGCTGCGGCCCACCTGCGGACACACAGCTCGCTCGCTGACACGTGTGCCCATCGTCGGCGGGAAGCCGCGAGAACAACGCGACTCCCCGGGGAGCCAGTCTGCGGAACCAGTCCGCCGACGGCGCGGCTCGTAATGCAAGCCGACGTCGTCGGTGTGGCACGGGGCGGGGCGGCAGCGGCCAGCAACAATGGGGGGCATGCCGGTCGTGTCAAGCGGCGGCCGCGGGGGGACGCGCGTCGGCGTCGTACACCGCGTCGCCGAGGAGGCCATGCCCGGCGTCGGCGTGGACGGCGCGGCGACATTGCGCGGGTGAAAGCTCTGCTGCGGCGAGTACGCCTCAGCGTGTGTTGTGCGCCGGCGTCGCACAGTGGGCCAGAAGACCGGCGGAGGTGGTCGCCGTTTAGAGTTTTGGCCGCCTGCGCCGCCGGTCGTCTGGCCCACTGTCGCGTCCCCTATCGCTCCCCATCGTTCCTGATGTCAATTACCCGGCGGGTTCCCGACGAAGGTCCTATAGGGAGGTCCTTGAGGGTCCCCTAGCGGGCGCCGCGAGGGATAAGGGACTCGCCAAACGCCCGGCAAGGAAGACGCCGGTCATCGCGGTGGTTTTGGTGGATCGCGCCGACAGACAGGGTCGGAGTTCGCAGGTGCGGCGGTGCCCCCCTCCCGGCCGTCTCGCAGTGCTGCTTTCTAGGATTCGGTTGCCTCCACGTGACACATGCTGTGGAGGCAACTGATTGCAGGGAGCGATGTCGCCAACAACACATGTTCCGAGCGATTTTTGTCCCATTTTGCGTGACTCAGGCGAAGCAGGCAGGTGTTTTCCCACGACTACCTGTGTGTGTCCCTGCCCATCTTGTAAATCAACGTCCCGAAACGCGGATCCACGTCTCGCCTGCCGGCGAGAGCGAGGCTCGTTCGACACGACGGTCTTGTCCGGCGCCGCACAGTGGGCCCCGCGGGTGCGAGTGAGACGGCGGGTTTGCGCCTAATTAAGATGGCGTATCTCGGCGTGCGCTCGACCCCTACCCTGCGGGTGCATGCGCCTTCTTCGGGCGACTTCGGGTGACTTCGGGTGCTTCCGACGAGCATCAGCGTGGTGGGACGGACAAACTACCTTGTGTGCAGTGTCCAGGAAGCGGTGCGGAGCGAGTTTCTCGGTCGTCACGTCACATTGTCAAAAATAAAAAATAAAAAAAATAATTCAAAGTTTGTAAGGATCCCGAAGGACCAGGTGTCGTCCACTGTGTCAAAGTTATATGTTATTTGCTTTGTTCTTCGTCACTGGTATTCCTGTTCTGATTTTTGTTTGTCGCCTGCAGAATTACCGTCACTGGTTCAGTCTGGTGCAGGTGCTGGCAAAGGGACAGTTGGCCAGAAGACCGGCGTAGGCGGCCAAAACTCGAGACGCGATTTGAGCTCCAGAGTCGCTAAATGAGACTCGAACCGAACGTGCGTGACCCCACCAATGGATTGCTCTCCTAACGAGGAACCCATTGCTGGAGTCCCATTTAGCGACTCAGGAGCTCAATGCGCGTGTCTGTAGAGTTTCGGCCGCCTGCGCCGCCAGGCTTCTGGCCCACTGTGCCCTCTGTAGTGCTTACGTGCGTGTGGAAGGCTCGCGACGGCGTGGCCTTGGTGCTCCACAAGTGGCCTCCTTGCTCGGCGTGGTCCGGCACCACGATCACGTTGGGCTTGGCCTCGGCTGCGGCCGCCAGCACCTTCTCGTCGCCGTCCTGGTAGAAGTGGGCGTCGTCCTCGCCGGCGCGGTGCAGGCCGTCGTCCAGCTCCTCCAGGTACTCGACGGGCTTGTGCTTGACGTACACCTTCTTGACGTGGTGGTGGTGGATGTGCTTGACCTTCTGCGGCACCAACACCACGATCTTCTTCCTGCGGGACAGAGACGCACGGCGCTCGTCAGCGAAGCCGATTCGTCGCTCTGTGTGAGTGCGACAGAGACAGAGCGACGGTGAATGCGGAGACGGTCAGCCGGCACGGCGTCGACGACAGGCAGCTCCGCCGTCGCGTCGCAGGGCGGACGTGGCAATCGGTACGCGTCACCGGCCGCGAGGGCTGCGGCTGCCATTTCCATACACTACCACCAGTGCAAAGGAGAAGTCTTCTCAAGTCAAAGCTATTTTTCTTTTCGGAGAGAACGATGGGGGGCCAGTTTCGTCCGCCACAATTATTTTTTGATACATTACTTTTGAAAACGTACCCCAGTTTACTGTCGGATTCATAGTTCAGTGCTGAAGACGTGTCATGAAAAAAATGGAAAATGTTGAATAGTTTCGAATAGGACATTTGAATGTTTTTTTTTTTTTTCGTGGTGTACGAGTGGACCCGTGGTGCCCTCGAACCGGATCCTGTATCCTGGCTGCTACCATCGAAGGGCACACGCCTTATTGGCGGTGCCAGGCCGGTCCTGATGGATGGCGGGGCAGGCGTACCGCGCCTGCATGAAGGGCTCCGCAAACCGAACGAACGCTTGAACGAGTGAATATGGAAAATTGAACGAGCGAGCGAGCGAGCGGGATGGAGTTGGTGGGGAGGGTGGGGGGGATCTTCCAGTACGGGCAGCGGCGGGACATGTGGCTCGACCCGCTATCAGCAGTCGATCGGCACGTGTACGCCGAGGCAGGCCGTTAGGAATATGTGGCTGAACTCTTGCAGTTAACTGCAAGCGCGGAGATGTATTGTTAATCCGTTTATTTATATTCATTTGCTTTTGGTTTTTAGAAAACGTTAAAAATTATTCTACTTGAAAAGAGAAAAATTTCTAGTTTTGCCATCCTGAAAACTTTTTTTTGTGTGCGTGTCTTAATTTGATGAGGAGGGGCGGTAGAAAAAAAATGACGTTTTTTTTTAAAAAAAAAAAGCCTGTTTTCACACAAGGCTAATCGTGTGACAATTATTACGATATTGCCGGGACACCGCGTCCTCCACTTTCGCTTACTCCGTATAATGAGGCGGCAGTTGTTACCGCGAGAAAGTTACGTCATCGTTAGTCCGGCGTGCGCGGCGCGTCGCACGGTGTAGTGTCCGGACTGCTGCCGAGGAAGTCGAACAAGTAACACCTCGCCAGCATTTCGAAGAAAAAAAATAATAAAAAAATAAACCAAATCCTCTGTGCGGCGTCCCGCAGGCCGCAGCTATCCCCTCACGGAGTGCACAGTGCACCATTCTCTGAGTGCGGAAAGGTCGGGTACCAATGCAAGTCCAATGGGGGGGGGGGGCTTCACGACCTGCAGGTAGCGCAAAGGGGAGTTTCTCGGTATCGGATGCCTGCAGCCGAGCGATTCAAAAGAGTCGTTTCGTCGTCTCTCTGTCTCTGTCGTACTCACTGGGTTCTCTGATGGGGTGCGAGAGAGACAGAGCGACACGGCGGGGTCTGCTGCATCTCAGCATAATCAATTAACACCCACGGCTGGAATGGCTGCGCCCAACCGACCAATTAACAGCTCTCTTCTAAATAAAACGGAAAATTTTCAAAAATGGTTGTCAGTTTTGAAAACGTGTATCGACCGTCTTTCAGTCATTTCCGCCACGGAACGCCTGCAGCGTAGGCAAACCCGCCGCGCTGGCGTGTCGCGCGGATGGGTGGGTTGCCTACGCTCGGTTTCGCAGGCGCTTGGCAGGACGTCTTGGCCACTGTAGCTGCTCGGGTACAAAGTCCAAAAAAAGAAGAAGAAAAAAAGACAGCAACATAGAACACGACGCGCATCCGGGATGAAGTTGGGCCCACCTGTCTGGCCCACTGTAAGAGTAAACAAGCCAGGCATGCTGACCACGCCGACTGGCCATTAGCATGGAAAGGGGTGAAGTAGAGAGAGAGAGAGAGAGAGAGACAGAGAGAGAGATAGCGCGGGCACTGTGCGAGTGGCCCCGAGGTCAGGCAGGGGTCAGCGGCGGCGGGGCTGGGCGGCACCAGCAGCGGCACTCGCTTCGCTTTTCCGAAGGCCCCGAGGGGGGCCACGTTCGAATACCGGTGGAGGCGGTTTCCGTTTTCGTCGCGCGGAGGGACACGTAGTGTAGAGAGGTGTGTCCGGAATGTCCTGCCAGCCATCCTGCGGGAGAATGCTGTCGCGCGCCCCGCCTCCCCCTTATCCCAACGAGACAACAGAGAGGGCGCCACCGTCCCTGCCTGCACCTGCCGTTCCGTCCACCAGTGCCGCAAAAAAAAAAAAAATTATATATGAGGAATGTATATGTACGTACCTTTTTCCTCCGGCCTCGGAGCACGCCGCGAGCAGCGCCACCGCAGCGAGGAGGAACCACACGCACTGCGCACAACAAAAGCAGAGTCCTTTCATTCAACTCTATGGAATAGTTTCAAACATTGACTCTGAGAAATTTTCGTCTAAATCATGTCACGTTTCAACAAAACAATTTTTTTTATTTTTTTTTTAAAGAAGTGTGTGTGTGTGTTTGTATGTATGGAGTTGAAGCTGCGACTTCCGCGTGCCCTACCCCGACAGGAGCCAATAATTATCGAGGAGGCTCGCGCGGTTCGTTGGCGAGCTACTGTGCGGCATGGCAACGCCACCATAGCGCACCAGGCGGTGGTGAAAGTCGGTAACGAATCGACCCATCATTACCCCGGCCATCGCCATGCCACTGAGTCAGTGCGGCAAGGTGGCGGCGGCAGGGCGGCAGCCCGGGGCTCTGGAGTCCAGCGGCACCCTGGCCGGTCGCGGCGGCGTTCAGGCCTTGGAGCCGCCGCCGGACGGAGCACAGTGAGCCGCAGGCGAGGGGGCAGGCAGTCAAAATCCCCAACGCGTTTTGAGCTCCAGAGTCGCTAAATGGGACTAGAGCAGAACGTGTGACCCCGCCAATGGACTCCTCGTTTCTGAGAGCAATCCATTGGTGGGGGTCCACGTTCGGTTAGAGTCTCACAGAGCACATCTGAGCTCAGAACCCCTTCCGGGATTTTGACCTCCTCCACCGGTCCTCTGGCCCACTGTGCCGTGCCTAGCTTTAGTAGCGGCAGCCTGAGCACTTCGCCTCCAGTTTATGGCGCCGAAACCAGGACGCGTGGCGTGCTTGGGCGCGGCCCCGTTGTTGACAAAGTCCGCCAAATGAGGTAATCAAGGCTGTCTTTCCGAGTTGTGTAAATCGAGAGAGAAAGCACCGCGCCTGCCTTGTGTTGCCGCGCGCGCGCCAACATAAGCAAACACCCTGCCAAGTGGTGGTGATTGGGCCTGTTTGGGCGGGGAACCTCCAGGACGCAAGGGGGCGCGGCGGGGCGGGGCGGGGCGGGGCCGTGGCCGAGCGCGTTGATGGTCAAGGAACGCCTCATGGACAACCTTTGGCACACGTGTGCGGAACACCTGACCACGACGGCGCCGCGTCTGCCTCTACTTTCCTCCATTAAAATAGCTTCGCGCCGTGTGTGTGTGTGTTGGTGTGTGAGTGAGTGAGTGAGTGTGTCTGCGTCCACGCACACACCCGTTTGCTACAGACTTCCTAATGTGCGAAGATAGGCTCCCTTCTGCCCCGCCGTGCCAAGCGACGGACGCGCAGGGGGCCGGAGGACCGGCGCAGGCGGTCAAAACGTTAGACGCGCCTTCAGCTCCAGAGTCTCTAAATAGGAGTAATGGATTCCTCGTTCGGAGAGCAGTCCATTGGCGGAGTCACACGCTCGGTTCGAGTCCCATTTAGCGACTCTGGAGCTCAAAACGCTGTAGAGTTTTGGCCGCCTGCGCTGGTCTTCTGTCCCACTGCGTGGGCCGACGTGCCAATGCAGCCCATGCTGGTGATGGCGGCGCGATTACACTGTAACCCTTTGACACGTGAACACACGTGGTGCCTCAAAACGCCCACGTGCGAAGAGGTGATGGAGCGTCGCCGCCGACGGCTTTTGCATCTTTGTTTGTTATTTGCTTGCGTGTGCCGGACAGGTTTGAGTCGCCGCGTCCGGGCTGAGTGTCGATTGCCATTATCGCGGAGATATTCACGCCGCCGGTTAGCGGTGGCACCCGGAGTGGCCGGCCATCTAGTCCGACACTTTCACATCATTTCCGATCCGCGTCCGCGTGGCCGCGTCTCTTTGATAGAGGACTCTACTCTTTAATTGAGCGGCGGCTCCGATGCTTCCTAAAACCGAGGGCGAGGGTTCATATGCCCATCCCCCATCTCGTAATCTTTCAATTATTTTTCATTATTATTTTTGTTTGACGAGCCACGCGGAATTTTCCTTGTGTTTTCACTTAAGTCGTTGTCTCTTTTGTTGCTGCTGTCATCGTTGTTGATGATGATGTTGTTGTTGTTGTTGTTGCTGTGCCGTGTCTGCGGCGCTGTGTACTTACGGCGCGGGGCGTGGGCCTCATGGTGAGTTAATCCAAGGGGGCTACTGCGGTGCTGGATGGGGCTCTGCTATCGACGCACGGACACGGGGGCTGTACTCCACACTGGACGCTGCACTGCACGGGGCGGACTCTGAGATACTGGCGCCCCTCACCGCCCCGGCCCTGCTTTTATACGGCGGTTTCCATTGTTGCGCCCGGGGGAGCACAGCACGGGCCATAGCACGGCCAGGCCCACGGCGTGCGGCACGCGTGCGGTCCACTGTGCAGCGCACGCCCGTGCGGGGTGCGCGGGGAAGGGAGGCGCGTGTTGGCCTCCGCGGAGGGAGGGGCTGGTGTGATGGTATCGGGGATGGAACGCCAAGGGAAGCAGTAAAGGCGTTCGGTCTGGTTTCCGCTGCAGGCCGCTGGAGGCTGCCGAACTGGAAGTCCAGGAAGTCTTAACGGCCCCCGGCAACCCTGCCACGCAGCCCATTGGAGCATCCTCACTGCCAAGGGGCGCCGCCGCACAGTGGGCCAGAAAACCGGCGCGCTCCAGAGCCGCATCCGCCAGGTCTGTTTTTCCATCTATGTACGAGCCACCCGCTCCAAGCGCGGACTGAGGGGTGTTGCCTCTTAAAAGCTTCCTAAGAAGGTTTTTTTTTTTAAAAAAAAAAAAAAAAAAAAAAAAAAAAGTTGCCCCTGTAAATAGGCACAAAGACCCCTCCCCTGTCAGGCCGCCTCTGGATCCGCCACTGGGTCCGCTCAGTCGCCCGCCACCCGTTGATAAACGACCGCCGGCTTATTCACAGGGCGTCGTGGGAATAACGACTCCATCGTGCGCGGATAGACCGCTTTTGGCGCGCAAAATATTTCAAAGCGACGACGGCTGGGCTGCTATGCGACGCTGAATGGCCGACATGGTTTATTAACGGGAGAAAGGAGGAAGCAGCAGATGCATTGAATTTCATGCGGGAGTCTATGCGCGAGCCCATTACGCTGTGTCGCGGCCACCAGATCGCGCTCGCATCACCGCCTGCTGATGGAGCGCCGCGCGCGCGGCCAGCTTAGCTTCCCGACCGTTGTCGCTCTGTCTCTCTCGCGCTCTCGGAGCGTTCCGTGGAGGTGCGAGGGAGACAGAGCGACGAAAGCACTACTTCTTTCTGGCCGCCGCCGTCCACGCGCTTAATAGGCTGCCGCCGACGCGATCCTGCAATCCTGTGATTGGTTCCTGTCTGTTAGGCAGGGGGGTTGCCTGTAGAAGATAGGAGCTTGTCGTTTGAATGGAAACCGCCCCGCAGCGAGAGTCAGAGGCGGTCAAAATTCTAGACGCGTTTTGAGCTCCAGAGTCGCGAAATGGGACTCGAACAGAACGTGTGACCCCACCGATGGATTGCTCTCCGAACGAGGGATCCATTAGTGGAGTGGAGTCACACGTTCGGTTCGAGTCCTGTTAAGCTACTCTGAAGTCGTCCAGAGCTTTGGCCGTCTGGCCCACTGTGCGACACGGCCTGTGGCGCCATCCGTGAGGCGCCCCAAGGCCGCGCAGCCGGACGCATCATCTGGCCGCACAGTGCAAGGGCGCGGCTCGTCCTTGGATTGGGGGGGGGGGGAATTTTCTGCTGGACGCCTAGAGAAAGTGGTGCACTGACCATGCCGGCTTTGGCGGCTGCCAGCAGCAGATAGACGCACGCGTAGCGAGCCGCCGGCGGCTCAGCGGTTCCAAAGAGTCGTTTTCGTCTCTCTGTCTCTCTCGCACCCGCACGGGACGTCCCGGGAGTGCGACAGAGACAGAGCGACGAGGCGAGTCTTCGGAGTCTCTGCCTGCCGCGGTCGGCGCAGCACAGTGCATTCCTTGCCGCATTTGGCCAACACGGCGGCGCGACGGCGTCCGAAATAACCGACAGGCGGCGACAGCTTGACCAGGCCGTTGTTGTCGTCGAGGCGGGCGCGCGCCGCGCACACCTGGCGGACACCGCGCACCACCTGCACGACGCGCCGCACAGTGGGCCGGAGGACCGGCGCAGGCGGCCAAAACTCGGCGCGGGGTCAGCGGCTGGCCAGGGAGGGGGGGTGGGGGGTGGAGGGCGCCGCGTCAAACGGACCCACCGCGCGCGCGACGACGCCGGCGCCAGGCACTTGTTGTCGCCGCGGCCGACGTCGCCGACCCGGTCACGCCTGCTGCAGTTGGCTAATGTTAGGATCACTAATGGCAAAGCGGCCGCGTCCGACCGGAAGCAGGCCAACGGCAAGTGCCCCTCTTCCTCCAGGGGGGGGGAGGGGGAGGATTCGCCAGAGCCAGTGTTACGCAAGGCGAGCGCCAAGGCGAAGCGCTTTGCTTTTCTGAAAGCCCGGCGCCGCCGTCGGGGAGGTTTCACTCGGCACCGCTGCACCAGGCCTGCTTGCACTACTACGTCACACTACTGCGTTCCGATCGTGTGTGTGTGTGTGTGTGTGTGTGTGTGTGTGTGTGTGTGTGTGTGTGTGTGTGTGTGTGTGGCGCGGGGGGCATCGGACTGCAAGTACAGACACTGCAGACGCAGCGAGCGGCACGGACACGAGATGATCGCAATGAACGGAGCAGCAAGCAGCACACGCCTCTTCCGGATGATGGCACTCGTACGATAGCGCGGCGGCGATGATGATGGCGATCGTCGTTACAACCGCGACCGTCATGGAGATGGAAACGAAATGCGCGGCAAGGCGCTTGGTTGTGGTGGAAAAGAGGAGGGATGAGGGACGCGCATCTGGGCCGTCTGGCTGTGCGTCGTCTTCTGTATAGAGACTCGTAGTACCTGGGTGACACAATGAGCGGAGGCGTCGCTGTCGTGGTACACGGCATCGTTTTATTATTTTTTTTTAACAGGAAATAATCACACTCTCATAGAAAAATATACGTCACACTATTTACACGCTCCGACATTGAGCGTTCTCTTTTCCTTTGTGCACAGTAACACAAGCGGAAGTTAATGAAAGGCCCCATCCAGGCTGCAAGTGATGATGCAGAGTTATTAGGGTTTTTTGGTAGGCGCACCTCGAGCATGGTGACGGTTACACGGAGTTGAGCGATTGTGTCACCAGACCAAGTCAGCCGGCGACGCCGAATGGAGCAAGGGGAAATAACTCCAGTCAAATTTGTTCACACCAAAATTCACCCCAATTAAAAATTGAAACACGTTAAAATTCATCGAAATCCTTATCGAAAGTCAGTATTTTTTTCGCCCGAAATTCAACGAAATTCAAGTGAAATTCACGAGGGGGAACAACTTTCCACATTCACTGTACAAAATTTGAACACCTTCCACATTCAGGTGGCAAAAACATACCCATCATGTGCGGCAAATACAGAAGAAATCCTGCACATTCAAGCACATTCTCACAATCTTGGTTCACGAAATTTTACAGCGGGTCACCCCTCGGATATTCAAACGATTTGTACACCGAAATTTGATTGAAATTCCCTTGATTTTCACACCAAAATTCAACTGAAATTCATTGAATTCGTACGCCGAAATTATGTTTCACCGTTATTTCCCCTTGGGATATGATGGCACTGCTTCCCGGCGCTACCGCCGCCACTTGTCCTCCTTGAGGGTCTCCTTGACCTGCACGCCGCGCAGGACGTGGCCCGTCTCCGTCATGATGCGCGGCCGTTTCCTCAGCCGCTTCCTCACGGCCTTGCTCTCCTTGAGCTCCTCCAGGAGGCGGTTCGTCTCCTGCGCGAGCTCCTCGTCGGCGGACTTGATGTCGCCGGGGGGGCCGCCGTCCTGCTTGACGACGCCGATGGCGCCGTCGTCGTCGGCGTCCTGGTGGTCCTTGGGCTCGGCGGAGGATCTGGCCGTGGCGTCCTCGTCGTCGTTGCTGTCGCGGTGGCGGCGCGCCTCGGCGTCGTCGCGGCCGCGCGGCCGCTTGCGGCGGCGCCGGTCGCCGTAGCGGGCGCGGCCTCGCTTCCTCGGCGGCGCCTCCTCGACGCCGTCCTCCTCGCGCTCCGCCGGCCCGCTCGACGACTTGTAGTACAGCGCGACGGCCTCCTCCGACGGCCCCGGACCCGCGGCCTCCGAGGCGTCCGCCGCCGGCGCCGAGGCGCCCAGCGCGCTCAGCGGGCTCACGGTCGTCAGGTGCACCTCGGCGGAGATGTCGACGGGCCGCTCCACCACCTCGTAGCCCGAGGGCCCCACGCCGGCCGGCCCGCTGGGCTGGTGCAGCGCGTCCTCGGTGCCGTCCAGGTGCGAGCCGCGGCCGCGCAGACGGCCTCCTCGGCCTCGGCCGGGCGCCGACCCGCGCACGGAGCTCCACGTCAGCTCGCCGAGCTGCACGTTGACGGTGCTGGGCTTGTTGCCTGTGACGGACACGGAGTTCTGCGGGCAGAGCGAAATACAGCGATGAAACGGTCGCACAGTGGGCCAGAGGACCGGCGCAGGCGGTCAGAACTCTGGACGCGTTTTGAGCTCCAGAGTCGCTGAATGGGACTCGAACCGAACGTGTGACCCCACCAATCGATTGCTCTTCGAACGAGGAAGCCATTGGTGGGGTCACACGTTCCATTCAACTCCCCCTTAGCGATTGCGGAGCTCAAAACGCGTCTAGAGTTTTGTCCGCCTGGCCCACTGTGGGCCGCCGCGCGACGAAGGGTGCCCGCGGTCCGGCCCCAGGGAGGTCGTCCTTCTCAACCCCACCACTGTCGCGGTGGGTATGGCGGCGGCCCGAGCGGCACTCACCTCCCCGATGAAGGTCTGCAGGGGCTGGTAGGAGTGGCTGATCCCCAGCACCTGCGTGGGGAGGGTGGTGGCGGGCGAGGGCGGCTGGAACTGCAGGGACTGGCCTCGGGGGCCGTCGGCGTGGCCGTGGCCGCCTGTCACGTCAGCGTCCGTGTGCCCTACGTCATGTCCGTCCCCGTGGCCGCCGTGGCCGCCGTGGCCGAGCTCGGCCAGGGCGCTGGACGGCCGGATGGGGATCCACTGTTCGCCGTCCGGCTGGTACGTAGGCAGCAAGGCGTTGTGCCCACTGTGCTGCGCGTTGTGGTGGGCGTGGTTGTAGTCCTAAAAGTTAAAGTAAGTCGGCATGCGTCACTGTGGCGTGGACGGGGCATCGGGTCGGGGGGTGGAGTATTGCGTCAGTCTCTTATATCTTTTTTTATACGGGCTGGGAAGGGATTTTAGCTAAGAGCCGTGTCGTATTATTCGATTTTGATTTTAATATTTTTGTGAACCTGCTGGAAACTTGCCACGTGTCCGACTCCGACGGGGTGGTCCTCTACGCTGGCGCCGGGGTTGCTCGCCTCGGCGGACACGGTGGGGCCCTCGTCCGCGAGCTGGGCCTTGTCCTCGTCGCCGCCGCTCTGGCCGCCCGAGGACGCCGACGGCCCCGAGGACTCCGAGACGTTCTTGAGCTCCTCGGTGTAGCCGTCCACGGCCACCTCCTTGGCGGCGTGCTTCAGTGACTCCTTGGTCTTGACCTTCTCGTCCTTGGCGGTGTAGGACTCGTGCTTGCTGCCCGTCCAATGGTCGCCATAGAAGTGCTCGGCGTCTCGGTTGTCGCCCGTCTCTAGGTTTTTGGACTGCACGCACAGGAGCTCGTTGCTCGACCCGCTGCCCGAGCAGATGAGCGTGGACTTCTCTTCACCAATGATCTGCTTGCCCCCATGACCGTGCCCATGTCCGTGACCGTGACCATGTCCCCCGTGACCACCCCCATGACCGCCGCCGTGACCACCGCCGTGACCTCCCCCATGACCATGACCACCCCCGTGACCACCGCCGTGACCTCCCCCATGACCATGACCACCCCCGTGACCACCGCCGTGACCACCGCCGCCGTGACCACCCCCATGACCATGACCACCCCCGTGACCACCCCCATGACCACCCCCGTGACCTCCTCCGTGACCTCCTCCATGGCAGCCATGCCCATGACCCCCACCGTGACCATGACCGTGGCCTCCTCCATGACCATGACCTCCTCCATGACCGTGACCTCCTCCATGACCGTGACCTCCTCCATGACCGTGACCGCCTCCATGACCGTGACCTCCTCCATGACCGTGACCTCCTCCATGACCATGACCTCCTCCATGACCTCCTCCATGACCATGACCTCCTCCATGACCTCCTCCATGACCTCCTCCATGACCATGACCTCCTCCATGACCTCCTCCATGACCATGACCTCCTCCATGACCATGACCTCCACCATGACCTCCATGACCATGACCTCCATGACCATGACCTCCTCCATGACCATGACCGTGGCCTCCTCCGTGACCACCATGACCTCCTCCATGTCCTCCCCCGTGACCATGACCATGACCCCCACCATGTCCCCCATGTCCGTGACCTCCTCCGCCATGACCTCCTCCATGCCCATGTCCATGTCCATGCCCTCCTCCATGTCCCCCATGTCCGTGTCCGTGGCCTCCGCCCCCGTGGCCATGACCTCCTCCATGACCTCCCCCATGACCTCCTCCATGCCCGTGCCCGTGTCCATGGCCTCCCCCTCCATGTCCGTGGCCGCCATGCCCATGTCCATGGCCTCCCCCGTGACCCTTCCCATGGCCCCCGCCGTGTCCTTTGCCGCCGCCACCATGGCAGCCGTGTCCATGGCCGTGGCCCTTGTGGCCCTTGTCGTGTCCGTGTCCGTGGTGGCAGCCGTGCCCCTTGCATGCCTTCCCGTGCCGCTTGTGGTACTGCAGCAGCCCGTCCAGGACGCTCTGGTGCCCCGCAGCTACCTGCTCCGGTGACAGCAGCGTTCCCGGAGCGATGGGTGAGACGGGCACCGGCGCGGCGGCGGGGCCGGGGCCGGGGCCGCTGACGGTGATGGCGGCGTCCGGGGCGGCCCTGGGGTCGCCGATGAAGGCGCCGGTGCCGCTGGGACCGGAGGCGCCGCTGCCGCCGACCTCGTTGGTGGCGAGCTCCGCCTTGGGCACCACGTACACCGTCTTGGTGTGCGTGTGCGTGTTGACGTACTCGGGCACGATGATGCGGAAGTGCACGCTGCCAACACAGAGCGGTGGGATACGGTAACACAAGGCACAGTGGGCCAGGCGGCCGAAACCCTAGACGCGCGCTTTGAGCTCCAGAGTCGCTAAATAGGACTCGAACCGAACGCGTGACCCCACTAATATAATCCATTGGTGGGGTCACGCGTTCGGTTCGAGTCCCGTTTAGCGACGCGGGAGCTCAAAACCCGTCCGGAATTTTGCACAAGGGAGGCAGCTCCCTTGTGGCCCACTGTGGGAGCAGGTGCCTCTCGGCGACACTTACTGTTCGGTTTCCGCCGTGGAGCCCTTGAAGGTCGTCATGGCCAGGGCCGCGATCAGTCCCGTCACGATCTGCGCACCAAAGCACGGTCAGCTTCTCCCACTGTGTGTTGATCCCACTGTGACTAGAAGTCGCCGACGCTCTTTGTCTTCTCCAGACTCCGGACCCTCGCACAATAACGGGCTGCACTTCCACGACAACAACAAACGGACCCACCCAACTATTTCAATTGATGGTCAATAAGTCGAGTAGTCAATCAATAAACCAAATTGATTATTGCAAAAAAAAAACAAAAAAAAAACGTAACGACATTACTACAATAACGAAGCGAAAACGATTAGAGACAAAGAAAAAGTTATGCATAGAATAACTTGCATTATTCATAATTCAATTTTTTGTTATCTCCAGCCGTTTACAAGGGCATAGGCGCCCTAAACGTCAATTGATGTTCATTGATGTTAAATTCGCGCTCCCTGCAGACTAGTCCTAGACAACAGGACTCTACTGCAGACGGGTAGACGGCCTTTAATCAGAACAAAGTGCAACTTTTTTATTCCTCCCGTCCCGCTGCACACTGACTGGGTGGGCGAGTGCGTCCGTCCAGGATCAAGACATTGGCCTTCCAGTGGCCGATTTGAAAGTGAAGAGCGCGCGGATCCCGGTTCCGGCCGGCCGGGCAGCCTGCTCGCTCGCTGCGAGTCAAACACAATCAACTTGGCGTCGGCCAGGGCGGCCGCGGCGCCGAGCAGCGCCGAGCAGCGCCGAGCAGCGCGGCGGCATGGCATGGCCGGCGCCGTGCGGTTTTCCGCCGCCTTGCCCGCGGCCAGCGAAAGTGACCCCACGTTGTGTCAAACACCGCGCGGTCGTAATCTATAACGCGCGCGCGGGGCTTTTGTGGGCGCTTTTGTCGTCGCTCGCTGTCTCTCTCGCACTCACGGAGCGGACCGGAAGGGTGCGAGGGAGACGGAGCGGCGGCGCGGCGGCCCGGCGCACCGGCCGGGGGGTCGTCATCGCCGCCGCTGTCCAGTTTGATGTGTGAAAACGCCACGACGCGAGACGTTGCGGTGGACATCCCGGAGAGAATTTTACGCCTTGGCTCCGCTATACTCCGCTTCGACAGGCTGTGCGACCAACGGATTTCACAGGAACCACAAAAAATAAAATAAATAATAATTCTTCCTTTTTGATACAATGATTTCACTTATCCTGACCGATTGTTCATTTGCTCCTGTGACGAACGGCCTGAGTTTACTCCTCACCAAATTTAAATTTGAAACAATATTGCAGGAAGTAACCGGTGAATCATACTGGCAACTTTTGAAAAATTGGCATAATTTTCCTTCAAAATTCCCGACAGTTGGTTTTGAACATTAATTCGTCATGTTAGAGCGCGTTCAAAAAACACATCCACGCTTCGAATCGTAAATTCAGCTGCTTTAAATTTGAAAAGGTAAAAAATGATTAAATTGATGATAATAATAATTGTCATAATCAGCTTAGAGAAGAGCTCGTCCAACCCGTGGCGGTCTGTCTGCAGACTCTGCAGGTCTTCCCTGTTTGAAACCGTCAAAATATCACACTAAAAATCGCAAATCACTAGAATGAATAACTGAATAAAACTGCTGCATGTATGCCCCCTGGCCATAGACTGCGCATTATCCCTCTCGCGCATAATCTCAGGAGGCAACCACATGGTCGAAAAAAAAAACAAAAAAAAACATTAAAATCACTGTTCACTGTTCACTGCAATAATCCATCGTTAATCCGATCGCCGCTCGGGGCACGCAGAGCAGCACTTGGACGCACACACACACACGCACACACACACTGGCACGCACCGGGTACATGTTGGACTTGGGCCTGGAAGGCTGTCTGCCTCGGGCCGAGTCCGCCCGCTCCGAGGGCATCGCGTACAATGGACTGACTGCCGAAGAGAACGCCGATTTATAAGTTTCCAAATAATTGTACTTGAAGGGCGGCAAGGACCGCGAGGGGGGAGTTTTTTCGGCGTGGAGGGGGAGCAGCAGGCCCTACAGCTGATAGTGGTGGTGGTGGACGGTGTCCTAGTGAAAGGCCCGGTCACATTATCGGTTCGTCACAGAGGCACTTCGGCAAGGCGAACCAAGGCGTCCTGCAGCACTTCCCCGCCGACGCGCGCCCCGCCCCGCCCCGCCCTGACCCCCGCGCGACCAACCCCACCCCGACCTACAGCACCACGCCCCACCCCGCCCCACCCCGATGCGGTTACGGCACGGCCTGGGATTGTTTGCAGTGACGACAAATCCATTGTTGGGCGTTGGGTATTTCGGCGATTGCTTCGGTCTGTGATCACGGATAGGCAATCATCGTCTGCAAGGGTTGCTTCGGCTGACCGTGAATTCCCAGGATTTCAATACCGGTCATATTTTTTTATCGCGCCCTTCCGGTATAAGGGCGCGTGAAACGGGGGCGATTTTGGCGAGTTTCGAAGACTACTGCCTTTCAAAGCGTGTTTTTTCACCAAGTAATTCTTCTAGTTATTTATTCTCAACGAGTGTGTATTTTTCGCACGAGTTAGGAGGGTCGTCCGGCGGTCGAGCTGTGCCGAAGTATCGACGCGTGGGTGAGTCCGTCTGCCTTTCTCGCGACTGAGAAAGAGAAAGAGAGAGAGAGAGAGAGAGAGAGAGAGAGAGAGAGAGAGAGAGAGAGAGAGAGAGAGAGAGAGAGAGAGAGAGAGAGAGAGAGAGTAATTAAAGAACTGCGGGCTGCTGCGCTGCACCGCGTAGGGTTGTTGGTTCCGACTGTTCTCGGTCCGCTCGGTCTCTCTCTCTCTCTCTCTCTCTCTCTCTCTCTCTCTCTCTCTCTCTCTCTCTCTCTCTCTCTCTCTCTCTCTCTCTCTTACGGGACGCGGCGGCGCGTGTCCCGTCGGTGCCCACCGAGTCCAATATGACCTAGGATTGCCTGGCGCGGGCTGGGCCGGGCCCGGCATGCCCGCTCCGTTTGACCGACCCAGACAATTTGGTGAGTCAACAGCAAGGAGCCGAAATGGCCGCGTCTTGGCAAACTCGCGCCCCGACTTGCGGCCAAATTGACGACAGATGACGTTCTGGACGGAACTAATGTCCGGTGCGTCGGAAGCTCGTTTGAAAGGAAAGAGCCAAACGCGTTTCGAGCTCCGGAGTCGCTAGAAAGGATCCGAACTGAACGTCTAACCGCCACTAATGGATTCCTCGTTCGGAGACCAATCCATTGGTGGGGTCACTCGTTCGGTTCGAGTCCTATCTACCGACTCTGGAGCTCAAAACGCGTCTATAGTTTTGACTTTGGCCGCCTGCGCGGCGCTCTGGCCCACATTGCGCAGTCATTTTATTCCCTCTTCGTTCTGAGTGCTGTTGGATTTCGTCACAAAGTCTGTAATGATGGTGGGTGAATTTCGACGCCACATGGAGAAGGAAAAGTGAAACACTCAATCTCATATCAGTTCTGTTACATTTCTCTCTCATATAAGCATCGTCGTCGTCACTCGGCCTCCTCCTCGGAGTGGTCGAAGCTGTTGACGCAGACGACGCCCTGCACGTGCTGCATCTGCTGGCCGTCGGCCGCTAGCCCGACGTCCTTGACGCCCTTGCACACGCTGCGCGGCGTGGTGGTGGTGTGGGGCGGCGAGGCGTGCGCGTTGGACATGCGCACGGGGCGCTCGGAGTCGGCCGCGGCCTCCTCGTCGTCCTCGTAGTCGGCCTCCTTGCTCTCCACCTGCTGCTGCTGCGCGCGCTCCCTCTCCTTGTGCAGGATCAGGGCCTCCACCAGCTGGTTCACGTCCACCAGGTTCGGGTTGGCGGGGCGCGGGGCGGGCGGCGGCGGCGGCGGCGGTGGGCGGCGCCGTGGCGCCTGCGGCACCGGGTACTGTGGGTAGGGGTTGTAGGGCGCGTACGGCGCGTACGGCGAGTAGGGGTAGGCCGGCGGCAGGCGGTACGGGTACGGCGTCGACGGGTATGGCCGGGGTCGACGCTGTCGCGGCGGAGGCGGAGGGGGAGGTGGCGGTGGAGGCCGAGGCCGCGGACGAGTGCGTGGCCGCGGTCGCGGCGGAGCTGGGTACCTGCGAATTATAAGCCCGATTAGTCACTTCTTATCCAGACTGACCTCCTGTGAGGCGGAGCTGCAAGCTGCAACTGCAGAGCGGCCAAGATCGCTCCCGTTGCTTTCCTGTCTCTCTTGCACCTAGAGCCCCACAGTGGGCGAAGGACTGGTGAAGGCGGTCAAAATCCCGGACGCGTTTTTAGCTCCAGAGTCACTAAATGTGACTCGAACCGAACGTGTTACCCCACCAACGGATTGCTCTTCGAACGAGGAATCCATTGGTGAGGTCACACGTTCGGTTCGAGTCCTGTTTAGCGACTCTGGAGCTCAAAACGCGTCTAGAGTTTCGACCGAGTGCCCCACTGTGCGACGCCTACCTGCTGTTGAGGTAGCGGATGACGTCATCGTAGGTGGGGTGGAAGTCGCTGGGGTTCTGCAGGGCGGGCTCGTGCGACACGGCGTCCGCCATGAGGCCGCGCAGGTCGTCCTCCACGGGGTCGGGCTCGGGGCCCACCCAGGTGCCGTTGTCCGCCACGTACTTGTTGATGTTGGCCTCCAGGCCCAGGCTGGGGTCGTACACGGGCCGCATCTCGTTCTGCGCGGACTGCGCCCCTTGAGGAGGAGGGGCGTTCGCGTAGCCGGAATAAGTCTGCAGAGTAGGAATATGCCATGAGGGCAGGAAAGAAAATATTAAGTTGATTCACAGTGGGCAGGAGGACCGGCGCAGGCGGCTAAAACTCTAGACGCGTTCTGGGCTCCAGAGTCGCTAAATGGGACTCGATCCTAAAGTGTGACCCCCACCAATGGACCCCTCGTTCGGGGAGCAATCCATTGGCGGGGTCACACGCTCGGTTCGAGTCCCATTCAGCGACTCTGGAGCTCAAAAGGCGTCTAGAGTTTTGACCACCTGGCCCACTGTGCCATCATCGACTCCCACCGACCCTACCTGCAGGTGGTCGTCGTTGTGGCTCCAGAGGCCCTTGGTGTACTCGGGGTTCCAGCCGTTGGGGTCGTTGTTGTACTCCTTGCGGGACTCGTCCACCGTCTCGGGCAGGCTGTGGAAGGCGTTGTCGTACTGCGGCACCCGGTTGCCCCAGAAGTCGACGAAGTAGGGCTGGCCGGCCGTGTCGTCCTCGTCGCCGTCGTGAGGCCCGTCGAACTCGTCGCGGTGCGCGCCGGCCTCGAAGTCGCTGAGCGGCGCGTCGAAGTCCGGGTCGCGGTGGTGCATGGCGTCGTCGTCGTCGTCCACGTCCTTGAAGTTGGCGTCCGTCTCCTTGACGAGCTCGGCCAGGTCGTCCTTGAGCGCGGCCCACATGTCCTCGCCCACGCCGGGCACGGGCTTCTTGGCCGGGTAGTTGGTGTTCTTCCAGTTCTGCCGGAAGTGCAGCTTGTCCAGCTCCTGCTGCAGCTTGACGCGTCCGTTGGCGTTGTTGGACAGCACTTTCTTGGCGTGCTCGAGCACGTCCGCCGGGATGTAGCCGAGCCAGGACGGCGGCATGAGCGTCGACGACGGTGGCGTCGGTCCGTATGGCGGTGGCGGCGGCGGCGCGTCCTCGACCTCCTCGTCGACGGGCGCCGGGTCTTCCGGAGGCGGCGGTCGCGGCGGCGGTTGGGGCGCCGCGGTGGTACTGGCGGTGTCCTTGGCGGGCGCGTCCTTGGAGCAGTTGCACGCCTTGGGGGTCTTGGGCCCGCGGATCAGGGTGATGTTGATGAGCTCGGGGCGCGGGGCTGCCGGGGCCGTCTGCTGGGGGACTTGGGGCGCCACGGGGGGCGCCATGGGGGGCGCGGTGGCGGCGGGCATGATGGCGCCCAGCAGCAGCGCGGCGCCGGGCCGCGGCCGCGTCCACGCCGACGGGTACCGCGGCGGGTACTGCAGGCCGTGCATCGCGTAGGCCGGACGCATCGGCACCACCTTGCGGTACGTCAGCGACGGATGGGCCGCGCCGCGCGGCGGCACCGAGAAGGACGCCGACGACCCCACCGCGGACATGGAGGACACGAGGGACATGGGCGGCGCGAGCATCGAGGACGGCATCAGGGCCACCGAGTCCAGCAGCGCGGCGGAGGGCGGCCGCACGGCGCTGAGCGGCGACGCCACCGCCGAGCTCACGACAGGGGCGTGCGCCTGGTTCCGCGGCACCAGGATGCGCAGCTTGAGGTTGATCCTGCGCAGCGCGGTAGCGAGGGGTCATTCACTTATCACCGTAGGTTATTTGTTTTCCACTGAGGATTGCGTGTGAAAACTAGTCCAATCAGGATAACAACAATTTTTCTGAAGACGCCTATGTGGGTCCTGTGCAACGCGCAATCATGACTTTTGGGTTTACCCTTCCCACTAGAAATTGAAAAGTGGCCTAAATATGAGTTCATTATTTGGGTCAGACGACCACAAGGGCAATGTTCCGAAAAATTGTCGTTTCCTGAGAGGTCCAGTTTACAATCAATACCGCGTGATTTCATACTTGTGTGGTCTTCTAAAAAGAGGGAGTACGATTTCCCGCCTTGGATCGGATGCAGTGGCCGCCTAAAGTCCCCTCATCATATCTTACTTGCCCAGAGGGTTCTCCCTCTGTGTATCCACAGGTGCGCGACTTACTCCTGCTCCTGCAGCGGTCCGGTGCCGCCGACCGGCCCAGCCGAGGGCGCGGAGCCGACCTCCGCGGCCAGGACGAGCACGGCGACGAGGGACAGCGCCGAGGGCCGCGTCCGCCACCGATGCCGGCACGCCGCCGCCGGAGGACGCCGTCGTCGGGTGGTGTCTGTGATGGCCGCGAAGTGACTAGAACGCCGTCGTGGAGCGCGCATCCCGAGCGCCTCGCTGCCGCAGTCCGCGTCCGTGTCGTGGGTCCTCCGCCTCCCGCTGCGCGCGGGGCTCGCGCAAGGCCATCGCCTGTCCGCTGACGCCGTCCACGTCGACACACTGCTCTTCGTCCTGCTGAGGGAACTCCCCGCGCGGCGTGCGGCGATACTCCCTGCTGCCGTGCGCGGCGTGCGCGCGCCGCGGTCGGCGATACCCCGCGCTGACGGGCAGGTGCTGTGCGGCCCCCGCATGGTGCCGCGCTGCCGGCGGGGCGGTTCACGCGGCCGCGGGGGCGCGCGCCGACGGCCGTGGTGACATCCTGTCGGCGCGAGACGCTATGACGGACTGGACCTCGCGGATCATAATCGCCGCCGCGTGCGGGAATCCGAACTTTCGGTCTCGACTGATTCGGCGGCGGGGCGGGGCGGGGCGGGGCGTCTTACCGCACCGCTTGGACCGTTTCCGCTTTGTCCGGCCAGGCATGACCGCGTCGTCTTGCGCCGCGCCGCGCCACGCCCGCGCGCGCTTCCGACAAGTTAGTGAGCCTCTCGCGACACCGCCCCCGCGACACCGCGCACAGTGGGCCAGAAGACCCGTGACATCGCTAGCGTCCGGCCGGACCGCGAGCCTTCTTCTTCTTCTTCTCCTCCTCCTTCTTCTCGTCCCCCAGTTCCGCCGCGCGCGCGTCACCGTCGGTTCAACAGGTAAAAGGTGTTCTTTGCCCCCAACAAGAAGTCGTATAGTTGCTCTAGCTACGCTGCCGGCCCCACGCCCTGCTGCGTCGAGAGATTGTTTCTCTCGATGAGGATGAGACACACCTTCCACCATTAACGTCTGTGCGTGTACTCGGTGCGTTGCCTCGCGGGCGGGGGGCGGTGTGACGTCAGCGAGAAGCGATCGCCGCGCGGGAGAAACACGGCGCGGAGACACACGATAAAGAAGCGCTAAGCCGCCGCCTCGCCTCACAGTGGGCTAGAAGACCGACGCAGGGGGCCCAATCTCTATTCGCGTTTCGAGCTATCCAAAGTCGATAAATGGGACTCGAACCGAACGGTGTCACCCCACCAATGGATTTCAATCGATTGGTCGGGGTCACACGTTACGATCGAGTCCCATGTAGCGACTCTGGAGCTCAGAACGCGAATAGAGTTTCGGCCGCCTGCGTCGGTCTTCTGGCCCACTGTGCCCCGCCTGGCCGGAGCCGCATGGGGCCGCCGGCCGCCGCTGCCGGGTGTGAGAAAGAAAACTGAACGTCGTCGTCCAGCCGTGCAAACGGGGAGGGGGAAGGATTGTAAAGCGGGAGTCCGGGGCGGAGGAGGACAAGGAGCAGCAGCAGCAGGAGCGTCTCGAGGAAAAAGTGGTTTGTGTTTTATTGAGTGGGCATTTGGAGCGCGTTTTGCTGTGCCGCGACCGCCGCGCGCCGCGCCGCCGTCGTCGTCACGGTGCAGCCGTCGTGCCTCACAGCCGATTGCCGCCGCCGAAGTAAACGGGCCTCTGTCGCGCCGTCTCTCTCGCGCCGCTGCGGGCCGCCGCGGGCCGCGTCGCGAGGGCGAGAGAGACAGAGCGGCCAAGGCCCGTTCGGGATCAGCCCGCTGACTGACGGAAGTGGTGATGATGAACAAGTAGGAGGAGGAGGAGGAGGGATCCAACAGGGGGCGGAAGGAGGGAGGGAGGGAGGGAATGCAACTCGAAATCGTACCGTTTTCCAATCATTCCTCGTTTAATGTTTAATACAGGTATGTATTGGGTGAGAAAAACGGCCGCGCGCCTCGACTTGAAGTAGAGGCCGGGCTAGCGGCGCACTGAGACCATCCTCGAGGCTATCGTCCCCATCGCAGGGTGCCCCGGGCCCCGCCGCGCCACCCGTACTTCCTGGGCTATCTCTTCCCTTTGACCACACCACAGTGGGCCAGAAGACTGGTGGAGGCGGTCAAAATCTCGGACGCGTTTTGAGCTCCAGAGTCGCTAGATGGGACGCCGCCAACCGGACGTGTGACCCCACCAATGGATTGCTCTGCGAACGAGGAATCCATCGGTGGGGGACACACGTTCGGTTCGAGTCCTGTTTGGCGCCGCCGGAGCTCAAAACGCGTCTAGCGTTGTGGCCGCCTGCGCCGGTCTTCCGGCCCACTGTGCGGTCGCCCGATGTAGATCGTGTTGCACGTCAAACGACCCCTCGTTATTTGTTGAGCTGATCCGGGATCAGAATGACCGCCAGCATCAAGATACTGCCGTCGGGCCGGTGCTGCGCCCGACGGGCTGCACCCCTCCGCTGCGGTGGTACAGCTGGAACAGTGTGCAACACAGACCGGAGTCGTTATTTCAATTATTTTCGTTTCACTTATTCCTTTATCCTCTCTGGCGGGCACTGAAATTTAAATGGAAAGACTCTGCGCCAAAGTATGGCGAGACAAAAAGTCTTGCTAAGTTTTGGCAAGTCTCGCCAAGACTTAGTCTGACAAAAATGTCTCGCCGCGACATGGTGAGACTTTTATGTTTGATCGCGGCACAGGCTGCATGGACCATATTGACTGGGTTCTAAAGTCTGACCACATTGTGACCGATTTTTGGTGAGACTTTCAGATCTGACTAAGGTCTCACCTCTGAAGTGGCGAAAACTTTGACCTTTGGATTTATTTATGGTGGATGGAGCGTTGTACTGTGAACTGCTGAGTACACACGTTGCGTACTAAACTAAGTTCTGAGTAATACTGTTTTTTTTTTTTTTTATTATTTATTACAGTTTACAAGGCAGCGCCACTGACACGTTCCCAAAACGCCAAAAACCGACAACGGCGCGCGTGCGCCCTGAGGCGAACAATTTTTTTTTTTGGTGAGTCAGAAACGTATTGCGCTGGCTTTCTCGCACAGTGGGCCACAAAGACATGTGGGAGGCGGTGTCAAAATTCCGGACGCGTTTTGAGCTCCAGAGTCGCTATGAATGGGACGCTAACCGAACGTGTGTGACCCCATGAATGGGTGCTCGCCCAACGAGGAATCCCGGTCTTCTGTCCCACTGTGCCTCGGCGTTAAAGCCCGCGCGGTCTGCGCGGACTCGAGCCCTTAAGTCCTTAAGACTTGAGGACTCTGGCGCGGACGGCGCGGTGCTCTACCGGTACACCTGCGCGGTGTGCTCGGTGCGCTGGTAGTTGAGTCCACTGACGTGGTGGCGCTGCTGCTGCTGGTGGTGCTGCTGGTGGTGCTGCGGCTGCTCGGGCTGCAGCGTCAGCGGCGGCCTGTGCTGCGGGAACAGGCGCAGCTGCGGCGGGGGGTTCGGCTCGGCGTCGTTCTCCACGCCGCGGTCGCCGTCCGCCTCAGACGCGCCGCCGCCGCCGCCGGCGCCGCGCTCCCCGCGGCCCAGGTTGACGAGGGTGATGGACGTGAGGCCGCCGGGGGCGGCGTGGTGCGCCACGCGCTGCGAGTCGGAGCCGTGGTCCACGAGCGTGGGGTGGTGGACGGCCTGCTGGTGCTGCAGCACGTAGCGCGCCGGGGCGGCCGCGGGGGCCACGGGGACGACGGGCACGGCGGGCGCGGCGTGGACCACGGGCAGCGCGCGGTACACCGTGTGCGTGTGCTGGTGCGACCTAATGTGCACCGGGACCTCGATGACTACCCGGCGCCGCGCGCTGCAACCAAAATGACCATCGTTAACGGCCTGAAGGAGTGGTGGTGGGAGCCGGATTCGGCAGTGGGTGAAAAATAGCGACGGCTCCCGGTTCGACTGGTTGAACTGGCGCCGCACAGTGGGCTGGCGCAGGCGGGCAAAACACTGTAGACGCGTTTTGAGCTCGTGAGTCGCTAAATGAGTCGTGTGACCCCCACTAATGGATTCCTCGTTCGGAGAGCAATCCATTGATGGGGTCACACTTTCGGTTCGAGTCCCATTTGAGGACTCTGGAGCTCAAAACCCGTCCGGGATTCTTCTGTCCCACTGTGCCGTCACAGGTCCAAATGGCGGTCCCCGGTCCGACTGGCTGAACTGGCACCCACTGGGGCCCTCCAGACAGCTTGCTCCCGTTGCCGCCGGGTCCGGGTCCAGCTTTCTTGTTTGCCCGCAGCCTGCCGCGTAGGCAACCCAACGGGCACTCTCCCTGCTGCCGGTCGCGGCCCTGCCTGCCGGTGGCCAGTCGAGCGATTCCAGAGAGGATCGTTCCGTCGCTCTGTCTCTGTCGCACTCCTAGAGGAGGCGTCCAGTGGAGGTGCGAGAGAGAGAGAGAGAGAGAGAGAGAGAGAGAGAGAGAGAGAGAGAGAGAGAGAGAGAGAGAGAGAGAGAGAGAGAGAGAGAGAGAGAGAGAGAGAGAGAGAGACGAACACGTCACAGCCAGCTGTGGTGGAGCAGCCAACCGCAATTCACTCTACCGATTTTACTTTTCTTCAAAACGACAACACGCCATTGGGCTGCCAGTGTGTCCGACGCCATCGGAACAACAACAATAACAACAACAAAATCAACACTCTGGTGTAGCGGACGTCCTTTTCCCTTCTCGGTTCGCACTGTCTTTCCCTGCCGCCAACAAGAGTGCGAGTCCCGTGGCCGCGCACAGTGGGCCAGAGGACCGGTGGCGGCGGTCAACATCCCAGACGCGTGTTTAGCTGCAGAGTCGCTAAATGGGTCGCGAACCGAACGTGTCGTGGATCGCTCTCCGGACGGGGAATCCATCATTGATGGCGTCACACGTTCGGCTCGAGTGCCATTTTAGCGCGACTCTGGCGCTCGAACACGTCTCGAGTTTCGGCCGCCTGCGCCGGACTTGTGGCCCACTGTGCCGCGTTACTCACAGCACGGCCTGCGGCGTCAGCACGATGGCGGCCAGGAGGAGCGCGGCGCTCCGGCAGGACGCCCAGGAGGACATTCCCCCCGTGAGCGCGGCGGCGGGCCGGCGGGGCCGCGGTGGCGCCGCGGGGTCCGGGCGACGGAGGCGGGGACAGCAGCGGACCGCCGGGCTGCTTACTCTGCATTCCATGGCTAGAAGCTTCTGATTAGGGCCCTCCCGGTCGCCGTGCTTTTAGGCTCTGGTCGCACCGTCGGGGACCCCGATGGCGACCGCCACACCCCTCCCCACCCGGGCGGGGCCACGCCCCTCCCCCTCCGCCCCTGCACCCGTGAACATTGTGCCGCCGTTTCAACATTTGAAATGCATAAAAACAGGTGGCACCTGCTGCGTCCATCGGATTGCCTGGGTGGGGCATTCCGCCTCGCTGCGCCCTGCTGCCGCCCTGCGCACAGTGGGCCAGAGGACCGGCGCACGCGGCTAGAACTCCAGACGCGGTCTGAGCTGTAGAGTCGCTAAATGGGACTCGAAACGAACGTGTGACCCCACCAATGGATTGCTGCTCCGAACGAGGAATCCATTGGTGGGGTCACACGTTCGGTTCAAGTCCCGTTTAGCGAGTCCGGAGCTCAAACCGCGTCTAGAGTTTGGGCCGCCTCCACCGGACCTCTGGCCCACTGTGCTGCGCCCCGCCGCCCTCCCCCGGGTCACGGCACTCACGGCAGGGGCCGACTCAAGGCCCACAGGGGCCGACTGAAGTCAAAATCGGACTTCGGTCAATCTTTGGATGATGAATCTTGAATTTTCCGGTTCAATTTTTGTGTCAGTTTAGGTAGTTTATGCAGGCCTTGTTTAAGGTCACTTGGTTCTGTCGAGGGTTGTCTAAATTGTGAGCTTACCTCAGTGTCGTTTTTAAAGTTTGTGTTTCTCAGCCCGGTTCAGTTAGTCCGCCTCCAAAATTGCTATTTTTGCAGTGCCCTGTTAACTGTCTGGCGCGCACGGTGACTGGGGCGTTTCGTCTCCGACCTTGCCCTTTTTCCCTTTTTTGTTCCTTTTGCGGCGGTCATAGACCCAGACGGCGGCGCCCCGCGGCACTCACTGATCCGTTCGACTCGGAGGGGGAGAAGAATGAGCTGTCGTTTTTCTGTATTATTGTTTTTTTTAATTCAACATGAAACTTTTTAACAGATTAACAACAGCAGATATGTACAAAATATTCTGTTTTGCGTTTTTATTTATTTTTTTAAATCTTTTTCAAACTTAACAACAACGACAAGCAGTAACCAAAAACGAACTTTGCATTACAGTAGATTGCAGAATGAAACACAACAACAACAATAAGTCCTCCAGGTTTTGATGTCATGCACTCAGTCTCGGACTAGACTCGGAACTAAAACGTAAATAAATAACGGTAAATAGTTTTTACAAGACAGGTCACTTTGACGTAACAAGAGCGAGTGTTTAGTTTCTATACATGCATAAATATCAAAACAAGCAAACGTCGAAAGAGAGACAAGAAGGGGTGACGGCAGGAAACAAAAAACAGGGGGAAAAAAGGTATGTACAATGTTAGAGCGGTGGCGCGTCGTCAAAACAAAATAATTTACCTCAAATAAATAGTAATCAGAGACCGTAATGAGATTGTTCCGCGACGCCAAGCAGTGCGTGGCGTAGCCGCCGTTGGAAGCAAAAAAAAAGGGCCAGCCATTCTCCTCCAGGGTCGCCGACGACGGGAGGGGGTGACTCTCGGCGGACGAGGCGTGACGCCGCGCGGCTGCCACTCTGTAGTAACATCTCTAGGCCGGCGGCGGCACACAGTGGGCCAGAGCCGCCTCCTCCCCCAGGACGGCGGCGTGGTCCCCTCAGCCCCAGTACTGCGGCTTCCTGGTGCGGAAGAAGTTGGAGTCGGCCGTCCTCACGTCGGTGATGGACTGTTCGTCGTGGGCCGGCCGCTGGTTGCCGCTGGCGCTGGCGTGACGCGTGGCCGTCTCGGACGCGGCGCCGGACAGCTCGTAGTTGAAGTTGGCCGCGGACAGGGTGCGGTCGTCGTGGTGCTCGCCGCGGAACTTGGCGTGGTACATGCTCTGGTGGCGCTGCCTGCCGTCGGGCTTCTTCTTGCGCGCCTTGCCGCTGTACGACGACGGCCGCCGGTACTCGCTCTCCGAGTCGTCCGCGTCGTGCAGCGTGCCGTCCTGCAGCGAGTACCTGCGGCAGAGAGGCGGACGGGTCACAGGGTGCCCCGCACCGTGGGCCAGAGTCGCTAAACAGGACTCGAACCCAACGCGCGACCCCTCCAATGGATTGCTCTCCGAACGAGGAATCCTTTGGTGGGGTCACGCGTTCGGTTCGAGTCCTGTTCAGCGACTCAGGGGCTCCAAACGCGTCTAGAATTTTGGCCGCATGCGCCGGTCTTCTGGCCCACTGTGCACTGTCAGACACTCAAAAAATTGATTTTTTTTTTTAAATTATTTTTTTTTTGAGAGTGATGAGTATTTTTACCTTGTTTTGCTGGGCCGACGGTACGACGTCTGCCGCGTGGAGGGCGACGTGGCGGCGAAGCCGCCGTCGCCGAAGTCGTCCGTGTTCTCGGTCAGCTCGATCTCCTCGTCCTCGTAGGTGCCGGGGCCGCCGGGCTTGTGGCGCTTGCTCTGCGTCGAGGCGGGCGCGGCGCTCTCGGCGCTGTCGCCCGGGTAGCCGTGGCGGTAGAACTGATTGTGCTGGTTGATGAACCGCTCCTCCAGGTCCAGGTGGCCGGTGCCGGGCTCCTCCTCGTCCGTGCCGTAGGGCGGGTACTGCGGCGCGGGCACCCGGTAGCCGCCGTCGGGGCCCCAGCCCTTCGGGTAGCCCGTCTCCTGCTGCTGCTGCTGCTGCTGCTGCTGCTGCTGCTGCTGCTGCTTGCTGCCCGTCTTGGTCTTCTTCCGCGGCCGGTCCTCCTCAGGCTCGTCGTTGAGCCGCAGGTCGTCGTCCTCGGCGTAGCCGTCCGCGTAGGCGGGCAGCTGCGGCCGCGACTTCTTGGCGCTCTTGGACTTCTTGGGCTTCTTGGAGCCGCGGTAACGCACCCGCGTGGCGGCCGGGCTGCTGCCGCGGGTCGCTTGCTGCACAGTGGGAAATTCATTGTCAAGAAATTTAAATCGATTTTGTTGTTGTTGATGCACGGTGGGCTAGAGAACGGGCTCAGGCGGCCATAACTCTGGACGCGGTTGGAGCTCCAGAGTCGCTAAATTTGACTCGGACCGAACGTGTGACCCCACCAAGGGATTCCTCGTCCGGAGAGCAATCCATTGGTGGGGTCACACGTCCGGTTCGAGTCCCTGGCCCACTGTGTGATGTTGATTTACCTGAGCCCAGGGCTTGTTGCGCGGCCCGCCGTGGCCCCTGCGCTTGGGCGGGCCCTTCCAGCGGGGCGAGGGCCGCGGCGGTCCCCGGGCCGGGCCGCGGTAGAACGGCGGCGGCGGTGGCCGCTTGGAGCCGCGCCTTCGCCGGCTCTCGTGCGCCTGCACCAGGTTGAGCGCCGTCCGCGGGTCCAGGATGTGCACGCGGCGCCGCGGGAACACGAGCGGCTGCAGCTGCCGCGGCAGCGCGTCGGGGTGCACCCCGCGGTGCACCACGTGCACGTGGTCCGCCATGCTGCGGGCACCAAAAAAATGAAAGCCCTCTTGACAAAGCCCGTGACACAGTAGGCCAGAATTCGAGACGCGTTCCTATAGTCTCGAACCGAACGTGTGACCCCACCGATGGATTGCTCTCCGAACGAGGAATCCATTGGTGGGGTCACACGTTCGGTTCGAGTCCCGTTAAGCGACTCTGGACTTCTGAGACGACTGGGACCAACAAAAACAACGTCAACTTTGAGGGACGGTTGTTGTTGATCCCCGGCCGTGGCGCCGCGCCTTGTGATGCAGGGCGCCGCTGCCCGGAAGTGACCGGAAGTGACCGGAAGTGCCGCGACAGCTTTCGCCGCGCCGAGTGACGACCCCGCGCGGTACGTGTCGGTAACGGCCACGACGTGGAGCTGCGGGCGGAGCAGGGCGCACAGTGGGCCGGAAGACCGGCGTCTTGAGCTCCAGAGTCGCGGAATGGGACTTGCCCCGAACGTGTGACCCCACTCATGGACTCCTCTCCGACCGAGGAATCCATTGGTGACGTCCCACGCTCTGTTCGACTCCTGTTTAGCGACTCTGGAGCTCAGAACGCGTCTAGAATTCGAACCCCCTGCGCCGGTCTTCTGGCCCACTGTGGGGCGCCTTTGTCTATGGCCGTCTTTGCGGCCTTGACTGGCAGCGGTGTCGTTTTGCGAGATGGCGATGGCGGCGCTGTAGGTTTTCCATTTCCCGGCCATTTTCCCGCCTCTTTGCTCTTTATTCGGTTCGTCCTGCTCTTTCGTTCCGTGCCGATCCGCGCAATGGGCCGCTGCCTGGAGGCGTTGTGCCCGTCGCGCTGTCTCTCTCGCACCGCCTAGGGGACGCCCCGTGAGTGCGAGAGAGACGGCGACGCGTGGCGCAAGCGGCGCGAGCCCCGAAAAGGGGAACATCGGCGTTATGCCGGTAAGACGGCGGCGGCAAGCGTCGTGACGAATGCCACCCACTCAACGAGGCGGCACAGTGGGCCAGAAGACAGGCGGCGGCCGAATCTCTTAGACGCGTTTCTGAGCTCCAGTGTCGCTAAATAGCACTCGAACCGAACGTGTGACCCCTTCAGTGGATTCCTCGTTTGGAGAGTCTGGGGCTCAAAACACGCCAAGTTGCAGATCATCTTGTGACTCAATTTCGTGCAACCCCGAGGTACACTCGCCCGCCCGCCAGACAGAAGCTCTTCCCGTCGTGACGGAGGCGCGGTCACGTCGCTCCGAGCCGAGCCGAGCCGAGCCGAGCCGAGTCGAGCCGAGCCGAGCCGAGCCGAGCCGAACCGAGCCGAGTCGAGCCGAGCCGAGCCCTCGTTGCATGTGCAGCCTCGAAATCTGATGCAGCGCACGGCCGCCGATTCTCCGTGTAGGGATGGTAGAGATGCACAGAGAAAGTGCCAAGCGCGCTGAGCGCATCCTTCAAAGTGCCGCGCCGGCCGCACAGTGGGCGCAGGTGGCCAAAATGCCAGACGCGTTTTAAGCTCCAGAGTCGCCAAATGGGATTCGAAACGAACGTGTGACCCCACCAGTGGATTCCTCGTTGGTACGTAGAGCAATCCATCGGTGATGTCACGCGTTCGGCTCGAATCCCATTCGGCGACTCTGGAGCTCAAAACACGTCCGGGATTTTGACCGCCTCCGTTCTTTTGGCCCACTGTGCGCATCTGCCTCAGTCGCATTGCACGCCTGATTGTGTGCGGTTTTTTTTTGTTGCTAAGTTTTTGCTTCATCTTCATTTCCCCCTCGCATGCTTACGGTAGTGCCAGCGCTCCGGGCCCGGGTCCACCGCCTGGCCAGCCGGTCAGCATCGCGCCCAGGACGGCCAGCCCCAGCGCCTGGCCCAGCACGCTCCCCTGCAACACAAACAACAAAACGCTCACTTTAATTGTGTATCAACAAATGGCACTGACACCGCGCTGTGGGCCAGAGGACCGGCGTAGGCGGCCAGAAGTGTAAACGCGTTTTGGGCTCCATGGTCGCTAAATGGGACTTGAACCGAACGTGCGTGACCCCACCAATGGATTGCTCGTCGAACGAGGAATCCATTCGTTGGGTTCGCAACGTCAAACACACGACACAGAAACGACGACAACAACAACAACAACAAGCACAACAACAACAACAACAACAACAACAACAACAACAAGCAGCCGCCAATGATCAGCCGTAATTGAGCAGGGCTGCAGCAACAACAACAACAAGCAGCCGCCAATAAGCAGCCGTGTTCGACCAGCGCCTCCGTAACACGAACATGGCTCGTTCCGCCGGTCGCGAATAGGAAGCCAGACTAGACGCCCACGAGTGCGAGAGAGAGAGAGAGAGAGAGAGAGAGAGAGAGAGAGAGAGAGAGAGAGAGAGAGAGAGAGAGAGAGAGAGTCAAGCCGAGCAGAGCAGTCATGCAACGCGGTGGCGTGCGGCAGCGCCCTTCATTGACAGGCATCGCTAAGCAGCTAACGACCATCGCGTTGTTAGCTAACACTTATTATCTCCTGCAAGCATCTCTCTCTTTGACGCCATCATCCCCAAGAGTGCTTTCTCTCGCTGCAGAAGGCGGTGCTGTCTGGACGGACGGATGACGTCCAGTGTACCGGCCTCTGTGCCCACGCCGCCGGCCGGTCGGTTGCTTAGTGTTCGCTTGGTGTGCGGTGTAGCCGCCTGATGTACGTTTTTCGTGGCGGCGGTAAGGTGGTGGTGGTCTTGTTGGGTGCAGCCGGAAGTAGCTTCCCACTATTGTTGGCGGATCGGTTTTTTCTTTCCAAGAGGCCCCGCGCATCATTGGCGGATCTTTTTTTTCTTTCCAAGAGGCCCCGCGCATCATTGGCGGATCTTTTTTTTCTTTCCAAGAGGCCCCGCGCATCATTGGCGGATCTTTTTTTTCTTTCCAAGAGGCCCCGCGCATCATTGGCGGATCGTTCTTTCTTTCCAAGAGGCCCCGCGCATCGTTGGCGGATCGTTTTTGTTTCCAAGAGGCCCCGCGTTGCGAGTTGGCATAACCGCTGCCACTTTCTGCGGATTCTCCGTTTCTTTTGCCGTTGGTGCTGTTGAGGATTAATCATTCTTTTTCCTGTCGAAAAAGGGAAGGTAATACCTCTGGTTCCCACGAGCGGCCAGACAGCAGTGGCGCAACAACTCTGAAATAATTAATGTTGGTGACTTCCAGGAAAAGCTTTGACAATTTTTTCTCCACTTGTCTCGTTTTATATTATGGTGTCGCGGGCAGTGAGTGGCTTTTTTGAAGTAGAAAGTGGTGTTCATAATAATCACCTGCTTGACTGAAATCCCGCATCTCTTACTATGTTTTATTCCTGGCAAGATTAAAGCTAGATTGGATTGAATCACCCCCGAAGCAGCAGCGATCGCGAACAGGACGCCCAGCTGGCGAGAGCCGTGTGGGATCGATTGATATCGATACTCCACCCCGTTCCCCTCACACCCTTCTGCCCTCCCCTCTATCCCCTCCCCTCTATCCCCTCCCCTCCCTCCCTGCTCGCGGCACCTGCGAGGCAGCTGCAGCGGCCCATCTCTGCATCAGTGAATCGTTTGCGTGGCTGGTGCATAAATATCGCGCACAGGTGCAGCGCGCCTTGCAGGCCTCTGATTCCGAACAGAGTGCGCTCTGTCGCTATCTGTCTCTCTCGCACTCACGGGGCGGTTCGTAGGGGAGAGAGAGAGAGAGAGAGAGAGAGAGAGAGAGAGAGAGAGAGAGAGAGAGAGAGAGAGAGAGAGAGAGAGACGAAGGCCTGCGAATGAGCGGCGTGCGCAGGAAGGGTCGCGATCGGAAAGCGACCTCACGTCGGAACAATAACAGTTCATTCCGAACAATCGTCACTCTGTCTCTCTCGCACTCGTCCCGTGAGGGTGCGAGAGAGACAGAGCGGTGAGGGCGGCGCTGTTCGGGACCCAGCAGAGGGTCCCTGAAGAGAAACCCGACCTGAAGCACGTCCCCACCGGCCGAGCAGGACCTCGGCTCGCTGCGAGGCCTTCTAGTGTGCTTCTCGCCGGAGCGGCCGGGGTCTTCCGGGGCCTGGCCGGACCATCTCCGCCGTACATGGGCGGCGCGCGCTCCGTGATGCGTCCAGCGCACAGTGGGCCAGAAGACCGGTGCGCGGCCGGACAAAAACTCAAGACGCCACCGGTCCTCTGGCCCACTGTGCAGCTCATTTCGTAGTCTCGCTTCCTTCCAGAGAGCAGCGCGGCATGTCCAGTGCGGCACACGTCACTCTCGTCGGCGGAATCCGAAACCGACTGGACACGCGGTGCCGTGCTGCCGTGCTGCGTGAGTCCAGCGCCAAGCGGAGGCGGGCTCCGTCGTGAGTTACCGCTAGAGAGAGAGAGAGAGAGAGAGAGAGAGAGAGAGAGAGAGAGAGAGAGAGAGAGAGAGAGTGAGTGCGTACGCACGTCTTGGACGTCGCGCGACACCGCCACTGCCTGGTGCAGAGATTCATCCGGCCTGGCCTGGCGACGCAAAAACACACACACACACACACACACACACACACACACACACACACAGAGCGCATCCCCGCCGTGTGGGAACGGGCTTAACGAACACACTCACACACATCAGCCCACACCCCCGCATTCATTTCACGCCGCGCACCGCGCGCGGGACCTTAATGGTGGAGGATGTGGCGGAACCGGAAAAAGAAGTAGCCACTGTCCAGCTCGTGTAGTGTGTCTTGTTTCTAGAAGAAGAAGAAGAAGAAGAAGAAGAAGAAGAAGAAGAAGAAGAAAAGCAGGAGAAGAGGCAGAAGAAAGAAGAAGTAAAAGTAGTATTAACATTGCAGCAGCACCCTGTGTGTGTTCGGCTGTGTGTTCGGCTTTTTGTAAGTTGTAATTAGCTCGCAGATGTTTCGATTTTTTTGGATTTCTTAGTTAGCACGTGTTGCGGTCCAGGTAGAGTAGTTTTCGGCGCGATGTTTTCATTTCCTGCCAACGGTCCGCGCTGACCAAAGGCGTGTGACGGTGACGCAAGGGCGCGGCGTGCGCGTGCTGCCAGCGTGTGTGTGTGTGTGTGAGTGTTACACTCTCTCTGTTATCTCGATTCGCTATGACTGGGCGCTTTGTGTGTGTGTGTGTGTGTGCCGAACGAGGCGTTACTTTTCACTCGCATCCGCGCTCTGATGACTAATCGCACATTGCCGCGGACTTTTGCCAAAGGGGGAGTGGATAGGGGAGGTGGAGATTAGGAACAAAATGTCAAAGAAAAAGTAGGGGTCAAATGCCCTCCCCCCCCCTGCTCTCCCTTTTTGGTTCACCTACGAATCTTTAGATCCATCCCCCTGCAACTACCCGCCCCCTGCTCCCAGCAGTTCCCCCCCCCCGGCGCACGTGTCACATTCGATTTAACTTTTCCGACCGCGTGCACCTCTTTATTCCGCGCTACCGGCAATATGACCGACCGCTTCTGCGCCTGGGCGCGCACGCTTCAAGTGTGTGTGTGTGTGTGTACGTGTGATACGGGGAGGGGGGGCAGTGAAAACCTGCTACACACCTACTTATTAGAGCACACTTTCGCTACCGCTGCCGCCACAGCCTCCGCTTCGGCGCAGACCAGCCGGCGGTCATTCCCTTGGCCGGCCCAACCCAGAGCGCGCGCGCGCGCTCACACACACACACACACACACACACACACACACACACACACATACACTAAGGACAGACAGACAGCCGGGCTTATGAGCTAGGAATCGAACATGGAGGCGAAACCATAAGAGACCACACACAAGGATCGATCGTGTCGCAGTTGAGCTGCCCGGGGCGCACACTGGTAGGTGCACACACTAACACACACACACACACACACACACACACACACACATACATACATACACAGTAGGCATCTGAATACGGCCGGCCGGCCATAGTGGACGAGACACACTGTCGGACCAAACTCCTTCTCGTAGATTGGCAGACAGACATACAGACAGATAGAAAGACGCGCTGACAGGCCGGACCATAACCGTTTCTGTAAAGTCGACAAACTGTTGCCCGGCCAATGGACACTAACACCACGACTACTATATTGATAGGACGACGCTGCGAGGCCGATGACGCGTGCCATGCATCACACTACTGTATGTGCCCGTGTATGGAAACAGGATATGAAAGCACGTACCGCACACACACACACACACACACAGAGGCTAAACGAGCGTTAAGTTCGCACGCCTCGGAATCCGGTCGGCTCCCCCGACGTGGTGATCAAGACGAATGAATGGCTTCGTGATCGCCCCCTCCTCGTTAGTGGGTTTCATTCAAGGCTCATCACCTTCCGCGCGATCTAGCATCGCACCGTCTCGCTGTGGGCCAGAAGACCGGCGCCGCAGGCGGCCAAAGCTCTAGACGCGTGTTGAGCTCCACAGTCATCAAATGGGACTCGAACCGACCGTGTAACGCCACCAATGGCTTGCTCTCCGAACGAGGAATCCATTGGTGGGGTAACACGTTCAGTTCGACGCCTGTTTCGCGACTCTGGAGCTCAAAACGCGTCTGGAGTTTTGGCCGCCTGCTTGCCGGTCCTCTGGTCCACCGTTGGTGTCGCCGGGCGCTCTAGCTGCCGGGCCGCGCCGCCGGCGATGCCCTTTCTCAGTCACGACGCCGACCTCTGCACCGGAAGCATTGCGGATTCCACGCGCGGCTTGCCAGAGGACCGCGGGGACCGGGGTTCGATCCCCGGCGTCGCGGACTCCATTTTACGGGTCGTAATGGTGCGGGCTGCGCACAGTGGGTCAGGAGACCGGTGTAGGCGGCCAACACTCTAGACCCTACCCAAACGTGTGAACCCACCAATGGATCGCTCGTTGAACGGGGAATCCATTGGTGGGGTCACACGTTCGGTTCGAGTCCGGTTAGCGACTCTGGAGCTCGAAACGCGTCTGGAGTTTTTGGCCGCCAGCGCCGGTCTTCCGGCCCACTGTGCTGCGGCGGACTGCGGATTCGGTTCTGCCCGGTGCACTGGCGGCGATGAGTGGCGCGCCGCGTCGCCGTATCAGGCCGAATCCAGGACAGGCTGCCGTCTCTCTCGCACGCGTGCACGGGCCGCGCCGTGGGTGCGACAGAGACAGAGAGCGGCCTGTCGCCGTGTCGTCCTGGGCCGGCGGCTCGGCCGGCTCCTGGCCTGGGGCAAGGAGGTTCCGGTTGCCGGTATTCAGACCGACCCAGCCGGGGAACCAGCGGCGGCAGCGCACAGTGGGCCAGAAGACCGTTCAGGCGGACAAAATTCCGGACGCGTTTTGAGCGTCGCTGAATGGGACTCGAACCGAACGTGTGACCACCACCAATGGATTCCTCTCTGAACGAGGAATCTATTGGTGGGGTCACATGTTCACCCGGACCGCCCCACGAGTGCGAGAGAGACAGAGCGATGAAACCAGTGTTCGGAATCGGCCTGCTGCTGATTGTTGGCTTTTCATCCGGCGGCGGCGCGGGCAGCGTGCTTAACTGTCGTCCGGGGCGGTGCCTCTCTCCGCCTGATCTCTCACTTACTTTCTTCCACCACGCGTGTGCCAGCACCTATTTTTTCTCTCCCTCTTTCTGGCAGCATCCTCGGGGACGCGCGGCGGTGGCGATTAAACTTTAAAGGCCTCGACGACTGTTGATCCAGAATCCGTTCCCGGTTCGTAGAGCGACCGGCCGAAACTGCTGCAAGTCTAGCGGATGATTGATGGAGCTGTCGCACAGTGGGCCACAGGGAGGAGCGGTCGTCATCATCATCATCGGTGGAGGCGGTCGAAGTCTCGGACGTGTTTCGAGCTCCAGAGTCGCTAATGGGGCTCGAACCGACCGTGTGACCCCACCAACGGATTCCTCGTTCGGAGAGCAATCCATTGATGGGGTCACACGTTCGATTCGAGTCTCTGGTGCTCGAGAGTTTCGGCCGCCTGCGCCCGGCCTTGTGGCCCACTGTGCAGTGCACCGACCGCGGCCCGAGTCCATCCATCCCCGGCCGAGACTTACCACGAGCGTCATAGTGCGGCTAGGGGCGACGTAAGGTAATCCTCGCCTTGGCGGTGGCCGCGGCCAACATGTCACACGCACACACAGTCACACACAGATACACGCACTCTCGCGCGTGCACTCGCGCACGCACACACGCGCACCGGCCTCGAGACGCGCGACTGTCCAGGACGGCGTCCGGACCGCGATTCCCGCGAGATGCTGGCTTCGGCGGCCCGTCCTCAACAGGACTGGCTACACGAGGCTGCGCGGAGCCACGCCGAGCCACGCGGAGCCACGCGGACCTGCAGCCAGAGAGAGGAGGAGGAGAGGCGGCTCCCGGAGCGTGATGTTGTTGTGGCGCGGCCGCTATGCCAGGCGCAGTGGGCCCGAAGACCCGGTGCAGGCCGGTCGGAATCCCGGACGCGTTTTGAGCTCCACAGGCGCTGAATGGGACTCGAACCGCACGTGTGACCCCCGCCGATGGACTGCTCTCTGAACGAGGAATCCATTGGTGGGGTCACACGTTCGGTTGGAGTCTTGTTTAGCGACTCTGGAGCTGAAAACGCGTCTAGAATTCGAACCCCCTGCGCTGGTCTTCTGGCCCACTGTGCCGGGGCCGGCCGCCTTCCCCGCCATTCCCTGACCGCTGCCTCCACCGGACACTCCATCCGACTGGACCAGGACGTCCTCCCCCCTTCCCCTCCGCCCCTTTCCCCCTCCCCTCAGGCGGCGGGCAGCTCGATGTCCCTCTTCTGGTCGTCTTCATCTGACCCTATTCCTGGCCTAGCCAAGGCCCTGTCCAAGGCCCCAACACATTCCCGTGGCCCGGAGGCGGGAATCTTGGGATGAAAATGAGGGGGAAGGTTATAGCGACGACCGGCGTGGACGCAGATCAACATTAATAGAGCTCAACATTTCCCGATATCTTTCGAAAGTTTCCCTTTCAATTCGTAAAAAAAAAACCGCCCTGAAATGTAGCTGAATGAAAATGTTTCACTAGTTGATACGTATTGAGAGTTAAAGTGAATCGTGTATTTAAATCTACAAAATTTTTCCAAGACGAACTTTAACTTACTGCTGTAGAGACTGCCTCGTAGGCAGGGTTAGTCTAGGAAACCTTTTTAAATTCTCATTTCCTCTCAAAAATTTTGGAATCCTCACAGTTTTCTTTAAAAAATAAATAAATAAATAATTCCTTTTTTTTTTGTTTATTTCAAAATTTGCTTCACGCCCCATTCTGAAGTCACAGAGACGTTGAAAAAAAATTAGTCACGCCACCATTAGCATAAAGAGGAGCAGCCGCACTACTTCCTCGTTTGCTCGCATAACACTTTTCCCGCTCAAATATTCTTTTGCTTTCTCATCATGCGCCTTACGTCGTCTCGTTGAGGAGGAAGACTGCGCCGTTGCCGCGCTCCCCGTCCCGGTTGTGTATCGCCGCTCGGAAATGCAGCCAGCAGCGGAGTTAACACGCTCTTAAAAGAGGGCGGTGCCATTAGCATTCAAGTAATATGCCTACCTCGACGGCGCACAAAAAGTTACGGCTCACAAGTCGGGAAAAAAAAATTGTACGTCTAGTAGTGAATGATTCGAGCTGGGGTTCGCCTCTTATAACAAGCCTGTCACGTTTGTGAGGGAATTCCCCGCCACCAAAAAAAAAAACAAAAAAAAAACAGGAATCAGTCATAGTGCCGCTCCACGTAATAATGTTCCGTAACTTGACCACCCATAATCCCCAGCGCGAATTTCGAATTAATATTGCGCGCGATTTGGGCTCGGACGATCGTAATCTCGGGCGGGATATGCGTTCCGCCGTAGCGGCTTTTACTGTAATTAATTAGTTAAAACGAAACTAGCCTGTGTGCATGCAAACGCGCGTGCGTGCGTGTGAGTGTGAGTGCCTTGGATCGCTGAGTATTCTGTTGCACTTTGTTGCGCGCTGCTTTTCGCTCTTCAACCAGCCCGACTGGACTATGAAGTAGGAGTGCCTCGCCTAGGGGGCTCGCTGCTGCAGATTCCTCTTGCATTCCTAACTAGACTCCCAGCAGCAGCAGAGCAGGCTCTTCTTTCCTTCCTGCCTTCATCCTTGATTCTTCGACTGCCGCCGTGGACAGATCGGCCTGAGTTTTAAGTTAAAACTTTTAACCTCTAGCAAAACCATAACGGATTTATTGCATATTTTCCGATTTTTCAGGCCTGGACATCCAAGTCTCTTCAGCCTGGACACCCAAGTCTCTCCAGTAGACTCTCCATAGCCTTCCTGCAGCCTTCTCCAGTGTGGCCGGCCGGGGCGCACAATAACGCGGCGGCACGGCTTTCGGTTCCTTTCAATTGGCCGCCTTCCTTGCAGGTGCAATGGGCCGTGGCTGCCGTGGCACACGCATAGCCTCGCCGGCCAAGCCTCGCCGGCCAAGCCTCGCCCGAATTCTTGGCGCCACTTGGCGCTCCGCAGCAATGATAACGACCCCTTCTCCCCTTATTCCCCTTCTCCACGCCCTCAGCCATTTCGATGAAAGTGAAGCGTGTGATGAGCGAAGGAGGCTCGACTCTGAGCCGCCTGATAATTAGAAAGGGGCGCCGCTGACCGTTCGAGCAGGACCCTCGGCCACAAAAATACTTTCAATTTCTCTTTTTTTTCTAGTGTGTGTGTGTGTGTGTGTGTGTGTGTGTGTGTGTGTGAGCGCGCGCGAGTCAGGTGGGAGAGTACGGTTTTGCAGTCAAGTGACGACCTTTTTTTTTTCAAAATTTATTTGTTTCGTCGGTGTTATTATTAGTTGTCATTGTTTCATGTTGTCTTTGGTGACGGTGCTGACGATTTTGTTCTGGTTCATTTTTAAAAATCTATCGTGGTTAATGTTTAAAATGTATCACAACACAGAAAAAATTTGGGCACATTTGTATTTTTTTTTATTTTTTTTTTTTGACATTTTAGGCTGGGGTTTGTGGTGGAAATTAAGACACAATATAGATTGAGACACTTAACACTTTATTACTTGGATTCAGTCTTTAACATATTACAATATCAGTCTTAAACTTATGACACACTTCATCTGGTGTGCAGCGGTGTCCCCCACCCGCCTCCCAAGTGGGTGCGACAGAGACAGACAGACTAACGGACAGACAGACAGACGGACAGGCGCTCTGGACGCAGATTAAGGATTAGCTTTGTTTCCATCGGATTAGCGCGGTCAGCCGTCGCGCGGCCTCAACCGCTTTAATGGATTCAATCAGGCTCGCCGCGCGGAAACCCGATCGGAATCGAACGGACGGGAAGCACTTCCGAAATTGTAACTTTTCCCCCTCTCATTTTTCTCCCTGCTTTTCGCGTCTCCACATTTGCGTCCAGATGACAGAGCACGCGCTGCTGGGGGTTCACGGTGCACAGCGGGCAAGGTGACCGGCTCGTGTGTAGAATTCTGCTTGGAATTTTGTCCGCCTGCGCCGCTCTGGCCCACTGTGCTGTGTCGTCACACCGCGGCGGTGTAACACACGCGAACTGCGCCACGCGCTAGTGAGGTGGATAAGGATCGGATTTACGTAAATTGCTGATCCACTGCTGCACCAGGAAAAAGGCAAGGGCTGTTGCGTGGGCCCGGCCGGTCACGCTATAGCACGGCCGCTTTGCGGCTGCAGCGGCGAGGCCCCCGAGGGGCCCCAAGGGCTGACCATTGCCGGCAATTGCCCTGTCCGGCTGGTGGGCTGACGCCGCGGCGTCGCGCCGTCTCTCTCGCGGGCCGCGCCGTCCGGGTGCGGGTGGGACGGACTGCGTTGTTGTTGTTCCGGAGGCAGCGCTGCCCACTGGCTGTCCCGCGGCCCAAAGTGTTGTTGCCGCGGCGGCGGCGGCGGCGTTCCTTTCGTCCGGTAACGCGTTACCCCAACAATGACAGCAGCGGAGTGGCGCGGCACAGTGGGCCGGAAGAGCGGCGTGAGCGGCCGAAATTCTGGACGCGATTTGAGCTCCAGAGTCGCTGAATGAGACTCGGACCGAATGTGTGACCCCCACCAATGGATGCCGCATTCGGAGAGCAATCCATTGGTGGGGTCAAACGTTCGGTGCGAGTCCCATTCAGCGATTCTGGAGCTGGACACCCGTCGTCTGGGACTTGGAAACGCCTCCACACCGATCTTCTGGTCCACTGTGCGGAGAGAGCGGCGGTCGTTTCCACATTCGGGGGACTCATCGGCAGATCAGTCATTGATGCTGCTGCGGCTGGTGTTGTTGTTGCTGCTGCTGGTGAGGCTGATGCTGGTGTTGTTGTTGCGGCTGCTGCGGGTGTTGCTGCTGGTGTTGTTGTTGCTGCTGGTGCTGCTGGTGTTGTTGTTGTTGCTGGTGCGTGTGCATGGGCATGACCTGCATGGGCGGCATGGCGACAGGCACGGGTGGCGCGGGCGCGGCGTTGACGGGCAGCGGCTTGATGGCCTCGGGGTTCTTGGCGATGGGGCAGAGGCACGGCACCAGCTCCACGGCGCCGAGGCCCGTGTACGGAGGCGACATCTGGAAGCCAAGGAGGTAATCATTAAGCAAGCAGGACATTTTCATCTTCATTCTTTGCGCAGCGCTGGTGGCAGGTTGGGGAAAAATGACCAGGGTGGAGTGACTTGAAGAAGATATTTCACATTGTATTTTTGAAGATTGAAATTGAGGCATGCGGATTTACATGAACGTCGAGGAGTTATTCGCAGTGTAGACATTCCATAAATCCGATAAAGTGGTGGAAGCTCGCTGGGCCCGAGGCCTCACTTTCCAGCACATCGTGTAACCCCTTGGCTACGCGTTACGGGCAAACGGACGAACAGAAACGCCGTGGGACTTTCCCCTATGCTAATGTCCGCACAGACAGACGCACCGCGGACCGGCGAGCGGTGTGGTGACCGGATCGCGTCCACGAAGACGACCTCCCCGACCGTCGACCGCACTCCCAATAGCCCGCGTGTGCATGGCTACCCTGCTGCGGAATCCTTGAGACTACACCCTCCAGGAGAAGTCCGCCTGGAGTGCAGCACCTGGAGTCTGAGAGGACGGCTGCCGGAGACTCATCCCAGCTGGCGCGGCGGGTGCGAGAGAGACGGCTGCAGGAATGGAATAATCGTGATCTCGTGATAGAAACCTCCCCAGCCAGCCAGCCAGCCAGCCGCGGCACAGCCAGGCGGGCACAGTGGGCACGGCGCGCCGCGGCGGCCCTAGAGGCTTCCGCGCGGTTGAATAAGAATTAATCGTCCGAATTTTCACCCGGGCTGTTGGGGCTATTAGCACCTGGCCGTCCGAAACAGTGCTTTCGTCGCTGTGCGTCTCTCTCTTTCGCATTCGTGGGGCGCGTAGAGAGAGAGAGAGAGAGAGAGAGAGAGAGAGAGAGAGAGAGAGAGAGAGAGAGAGAGAGAGAGAGAGAGAGAGAGAGAGAGAGACGAGGCACTGGTTTGGAATGAGCTGGCTGCGCGTCGCGGCGTCCAGACGGACACCGCTGGCCTCTATTGGGAGGTCCCGCCCCGCCGCCCACAGTGGCACCGTGCGGAAACCAACATCCATCCTGGGGAGTCCTTAAATTTTTTCATCGCAAATTGAGCTTCCTCTAAGATTGCAGTCAGATTTTCGAGGAATGAATGAAACACCCTTCAAAAACTATGATTTTTTCTTTTTTTCTTGTTAAATGGGTTTACCTGTTGAATTAACGTCATGTCCCTCTCCCCCCCACCACCACCAATAATGTTTCGACTGCCCCGTTTCCCTGCGTGTTTAATGGACGCCCCCTGGTCCACCCTCACCCTGCACCGCCAGGCGTCTACTGCTCTGGCGCTGGGCTACGCCCGTCGGACTTGGGACCGGACGGTACTGCAGGTGCTTCCCCCTCCCCTTCCCCCTCCCCCTCCCCCTCCCTCCTCCGTCCCACTGCACCGGCCGCCGTGTTGTGGCATTCCAGCAACAGGCGAGGCGCTGGGGCGTCTCTGATTAGTGCGGTCCAGCATGACTCGTTCTCTTTCTATCTTCCTTCCTAATCGTGTGTGTGTGTGTGTGTGCGTGCGTGCCTGTGCGTTCGTCTCTCTCGCTCTCTCTCTCTCTCTCTCTCTCTCTCTCTCTCTCTCTCTCTCTCTCTCTCTCTCTCTCTCTCTCTCTCTCTCTCTCTCTCTGCGTGTGCGAGACGCCGTTTCCAAACGGGGGCCAATGGAAGCATGCCTCAGCTGCGCTACAACAGCAGCCAGTACGGTACGCACTGCTGACTGGTTCCAGAGAGGGGGGGGATGCGGTTTCACTCTCGCTGAATTAAGCTATGACCGCGGTGGTCGAGGGGTGCCTCACTGCGTCTAGTCAGTGTACAGTGACAGTCACACACACACACACACACACACACACACACACACACACACTCTCTCTCACACACACACACACACACACACACACACACACACACACACACGGGCGTACCTGGACGCTCTGCGGCGACAGTGGCACGGCGACGGGGACGGCGACGGTGACCCCCCCGCTGGTGTCGTAGCTGTAGGCGGACTGGACCGCGGCGCCGCCGTAGTCGCGGATGCCGAACCACTGGGGCGTCCTGTGAAGGGAAAAAAAAAACGAAAAGAAAAAAAAAATGATCAAAATGAATGAACGACGTAATGAATGACGAGTGAGTGAGTGACTGAATGAACGACGAGTGACCGACTGTAGTCTAAATGACTGAATGAATGATGGAGTGAATGAGTGAATCCGCAGCGGTACGGCCTGCATCAGCCCCACGCGGCGCAGACCACCTAGCTCGCCCGCTCAGCCGATCAGGGCGCACAGTGGGCCAGAAGACCGGCGCACTCTAAACGCGTTCGAAATAGCCCGGCCGCGTGTTCCGGACGCCTCCCAGCCTGAGCACGCGCACGCGCCCACTATCGCATTATGCATTCTGGCCGCCCAGCGCGCCGCCGGGGCGGCTGTTTCTTATTCATTGCTCCCGGGGCTGTGCTGCAAGTACGTAGTAAAGCCCCGGGGACAAACTACTGGCCAATGCGCGCGCAATGGAACGGCTTGAATGGGGGCTCAGTCGTCGGTAGATGCAGAGGTCATGCCGGCTGTCATACGTTACTTTGGAATGCCAAAAATAAACACTCAGAAAAGCCGCTAAACTAGTGTAACTTTTTGCTAATTTTTTAGATCAAGAAAAATAACTTTGAACTCCTGTATAAAGCTCAGGAAGAAGTTTGGCTCAAAAAAAAAATTCTGGTAGCCAAACAAAATGTGTAGGATGTCAAACTAAGGAATTTTGCCCTTCGTAGTCAAGTCCTTATATTTGAAGCAGCGTCTTACTGTGATTTTGCTCGGGAGGTGGTGAACCAGAAGCCGAAGGCGGGGGACAGCATCCCTAGGGAGACTAGGAGCACGGCAACCTGCGGCAAGAGAGAGAGACACACACACACGTTCATTATTCAACAAGCTCGCGTTTTTTCGTTTGTTTCAGGCCTTTGTTGGAGCGCCTCCGCCGCCGTCGCCGCCACACACTCGCCGGTCCACGACATGCATGTCGTGATGCAGCATTATCTTCGTCGCCTTCCTGGATGCACGACCGCGGGGCTTCCCACAACGTCCAGACAAAGCAGAAGAAAGTGTTTTATTTTGTTTTTTATTACTATTTTTTTTATTTTTTATTTTTTAAGGACTTCTTGTGTGGCACTCGCGGCCACGGAGCACAGTGGGCGAGAAGACCTGCGCAGGCGGCCAAAACTCTGGACGCGTGTGCTTCAGGGTCGCTAAATGTGACTCGAACCGAACGTGTGACCCCACCAATGGATTCCTCGTTCGGAGAGCAATCCATTGGTAGGGTCACACGTTCGGTTCGAGTCGCAATTAGCGACTCTGGAGCTCAAAACGCGTCCGCGGGATTTCAACCGCCTCCACCGGTCTTCCGGCCCACTGTGCGAAGGTAGGTGGCCGTCACAGCGACCGCACGCTAATGACGTAACTAGCGCGGCGGAAGAGCTGCTAAAAAAAATGGTCAAAACAGTTTTGGGGTCCGAGAGTCCTCCCGTCTGGACAAGGGCAATCCGCCACGTCAGTCTTCGCCCGGTCCCTTCTCCCTTCACTTCCCGAAAAGTTGCCAAAACGTTGCGCGCTCGCCACGCTACGCACCACTCCACTTTCACACCGAAACCGCACTCGCGGCCGTATTGCTGCAGAGCAGTGCTTTCGTGCACTCGGCCGGCGGGGCGTCCAGTACCCCCCCCCCCCCCTTCCTCCCTTTCCACTCCAACACCACAAAATTAGTTGTTCTTCTTCACACCGCCGCGAGCAAGACGTCCAGCGAGGCGGCCACCTTCACTTTCATGCGTGTGCCCCGACGCCTGCTCTGCCCTGACCCGGGCCAACGACCACCGCGCTTCCTGCATCAACAGGCACTTCACTTTGATTTTGTAATTATTTTTTTTTAAATACAACAAATTTTTTGTGCTTAGCACATTACTATCACTCGCAAAAAAATTGAGCCTTAGATACTCCATGCCCAAGAGATCTCCCATACATCCAGCATTGAAAGTCTCTTGCGCATGGGGTATCTACGGCTCAATTCTTTTGCGAGTGATAGTACATGAGAAGCACAAGCAATCTGGTGAGAGCCCAGAGATGAGTCCCACAGTGGGAGGCGGCCAAAACTGTAGACGCGTAAATGGGACTCGAACCGAGCGTGTGATCCCACCAATGGATTGTTCTCCGAACGAGGAATCCATTGGTGGGGTCGCTCATGTTCGGTTCGTGTGCCGTTTGGCGACTCTGGAGCTGAAAACGCGTCAACCATTTCGGCCGCCTGCGCCGGTCTTCCGGCCCACTGGTAGTTCCCCGGAATAATCCTGAAGCGGCGGCTGACTTACCCTCATGGTGCACTTGGCCATGGCGGCGATGGTCCTGGCGATGGTCCTGGCACTGGGCAGGACGGACGATCACGGACTGAATCAGATGAGGGACCGGCGGCATGGCCTCGACCCTTCCTGCGGGACCTCCCCCGCCCCTCCGCCTCCCCCTGCATCCTGCGTGGGCGCTGTCTCCCTCGCACTCGTGGGGCGTCCCGTGCGGGGTGCGAGAGAGACAGAGCGACGAAACGCCGCTGCTGGGCCGCCGCCCTACAGTAGACCAGAAGACCGGTGGAGGCGGTCGAACTCGTGTAGAGTTTTGGCCGCCTTGGGCCGGTCTTCTGGCCCACTGTGCGCCCTGGGACGGGGCTGAGGCAGACGACGCCGGATTCCATGCGCCGGTCTAATTACAACATGATGTCTGTCTGTCTGTCTGTTCCAAAGGACCGAACCAGGGCGGTACTACCCGAACCCTTCCCGACCCGAACCCGTCCACATGCAGCGTCATGCGGCCACGCCACGCCTCGCCTCGGATCTCATCAGGACGGGAAATGATATTCTATTTGCCCTCAGTACCGACACCTACCTCATTTTATCCCTCGTTTACCCGAAAGCCTTTGACTCTCTCTCTCTCTCTCTCTCTCTCTCTCTCTCTCTCTCTCTCTCTCTCTCTCTCTCTCTCTCTCTCTCTCTCTTTCTCTTTCTCTCTGCCAGTCCCAAAGCCCTCCGACAGGGGCTGGAGGAGACTTCAACGCACGGCATGCCTAGAGCGCCGCGGCCTGGCCAGAGGGCCAGGCGGCCCCCGAAAGAGTCTCGAAATCTGAATCTGGAATAATTGTATTCCTGCATCTTCAATAAAAACATGTCTGCTGCTGTGAAAGAGTTAGCCGTGGAGCATCCACCTGGCTTGACCTGTGGCGCGACGACCCCCCAGTAGTTTAAAAAAAAAAAAAAAAACCAGCCGTACTAATAAAAACGAGATCATCGCTTCTATCTGGACGCCACGCGAGAAGAGGAGGCAGTGCCCCCCGCCCCCCCGTACACACAGGGAGGTTAGTCCCCCGCTGAGGTGGGAGCGCATTCGGCCCTGTAACGCCGCGGGAAGGAACCGGTGTGGTAGGGCATTGATAAGCCTGAAGGGCTCACAGTTGGGCCAGAAGACTGGTGGAGGCGTTTTGAGCTCCAGAGGCGGTCTTCTGGCCCACTGTGAAAGAGGGGTGGGGGGGATAATGGGGGTGTCACCTGTATACTTCGTCCACCCAGGAGCGGAGAGGTCGGTGGCCCCGCCTGCCTGGTCCATTCCGAAGACAGCCACCCCTCCCGACCCCCTCCACACACACGCACTCCGGCACGCAGCCACGCACCAACACAAAAAAAGAGATCACTTCCTTTATCGATCATTGCTCCCCAGGCGCCCCCCCCCACACACACACACATGTGGCGAGGG